>CM065818.1:24833643-25433643 GCA_033398695.1 Orobanche coerulescens | reverse complement strand
CATTTGTGCAGGATTTCGATGTACATATGAGATGGTTGTACAAGTGTTTCTTCAATGAATTGTGTACCGAATGTGTGTTGTGTTGGTTAAGAGTCGTTGTGATGATCATGATGTTTGTGTTGTTTTGGTTTACTTGCTTGATTGTACATTCGGCGTAATGTGGAATGACTTGACATTTAATGATTATGAATTGTGTCGAGTCGATGTGTGTGTGATCCAGGTAGGGTCTGAGGAGGCCTCTGGAGTTCGGTACATGATGTGTACGAACAAAGTGTGTGGACCAGGTAGGGTCTGACGAGGCCTCTGGAGTCCGGTACATGACGTGTACGGACAAGGTGTGTGATCCAGGTAAGGTCTGACGAGACCTCTGGAGTTCGGTACATGATGTGTACGAACGATGTTGTAGCCGGGTAGGGTCCGTTGAGGCCTCCGGAGTTCGGTACATGATGTGTACGAACAGTGTGTGTTGTAGCCGGGTAGGGCCCGTCGAGGCCTCCGGAGTTCGGTACATGATGTGTACGAACAATGTGTGCAGTCCGGGTAAGGTCCGTCGAGGCCTCCGGAGTTCGGTACATGATGTGTACGAACAGTGATCGTGTAGTAGTGATTGTTCGGGTAACATTTTAAATATGGATCTCGGACGCATAATGATATATTATTTAGTATGCTTTGAAACGAGAATCGGGCTAAGGCCCTATTGTTTACGAAAAGGTTTTGTAAATTGGGACTCGAGGTCCAAAAGATTTTCTGCTTTAAAAATTCCCGAGATGATGTGTTCCATTTCAAATATCTCTTACTTGAGTTCGAAATTCTAAAACTTCTCGGGAACATTTTGATAATGGATTTCCGTATTAAATTCGTAGTTGCTATTTGCTTGTTACATTTCGTATGGTTTGATACTTGCACTAGTAAAACAGTGGAGTTTTACTACCCCCCGAGTATTCGGGGGGTGGATGTGTGTTCTGCGTCCAGGTACATGCAGGTTCAGGGGAGCAGTCACAGGATTGACACAAGGGGATGACGAGCTGCGATACTAATCAAGAGTTGAGAGTTGGTAGAGTTTAGTTGTATTATTAGAGTTGATTCAGTCTTCCGTTGTATTGTATTTCGACCCCTGTGTGGGTAATGTTTGTTAGTCAGTCCTGTTGATAGAGTTGTGTGACCTCATCGGTCTGTGTGTTTATGTGTAAGTGACCTTGACGGTCTGTATTATTATATTGTTTGACCCTGGACGGGCAAGCGTTTGGTTGTTTATGGACGTTTAGCCTGGTAGATCCTTGCGGAAAGGGTTTACGGCGTGTAATATTCCCATACGGTTTTGGGGGTGTTACAGTAGTGAGGATGTTATTATTTTGGTTATAATGCTCATAGTTGTGATTAAGGTAATGGTGTGAACGCTGAGTCGTTCGGTGTGCTCTCGTCGAGATAGTTCTCTCGACCGAGAAGTGGAGACTCGGTTTGGAATGTTATTTAATCTCTGATGGTTATTTGTGCAATGTCATTATGATGTGAACTGTTGGTGTCTGGATTCGTATGTTGTTGTTTATTTGTAATCTTCAACTTTTGGTATTATTTGGTATATGTTCATGAACGTGTTGCTGGATTAGAATAGTTAGCACACGCTAAGTCTCTGTTGGAGCACACACTAATCAGTCTGGGCAGAAGCTCGGGAATTGCATTCTGGCCGTAGGTCTAACTTTTGCGATTGTTAGGCTGACCGTTTGTGACCGTATTCTATGTGTGTTGTCCAGTGATAACAATTATTGTGTGTGATTATGTGTATTTTGAACTGTGTTCTTATCCGCTGCGTGTGTATATTTCAAAATGACTTTTCGGTATTTTTGCCAAACCGTGTATATTTTAAAATGATCTTTTTGGGTATCTCGTAAACTTGGGTTATTTCGTTAACCCTTTTTCCTAACTCTTTTGTCGGTACGTTTAAGGGGTGGCTTAACGTACTTTTTGAAACTATTGAGTTTTGGCGTCTTCGCCTTGTAATTTCAAATGGTATTTTATGACGGTATTGGGTATTTGGAAAATGACTTTTGTGAGTATTTGGAAAGTATTACCGCCATCGGCCTTTTTGACATTTTTGAATGTTTTTTTTAAATGGTTTTCAGCCTCGTGGTTCTGGCGTGGGACCCGTACAGAAGATAGTTTTGATATAATGAATAATTTTGATTTCATTACATTTATAATTCTTATAGCAATGATATTTTAAATGTATATTGTCGGGATAATGGTTTGTATATTGTTCTCCAGTCTGAATAAAATCATAATGTGTAAGATTTACTTGTATTTGATTGAAGACGGAGATGTGGGATATCGTTGGTATGTGTTATGATCTTTCGTTGCGATAGGTTGTTGCTTGTTAGTATGCCGAGGGGCAGAGGTCGTGGTCGTAACTGTCGTGCCGATGACCACGGGGATCAGATGCGGAATTGAGAGAATGTTGCCGGGAATGATATTGGTATTGGTGTTGCTATTATACTGCAACAAGTAGCAACACAGATGACTCATTTGACCCAGGCGGTTCAATGCAACACTGACGCGACTCAGAACGCCGGTGTTGCGGATGCGTTGGGCTGGGATGGTTGGCTTTTCCAGTTGGGAAAGATATTCGAGGCTGTCGATTGGCCTGAAGAGCGGAAGATACCTATCGCGCAGTACCTTCTTAACAAAGATGCCGCTAATTGGTGGGAAGCTGTTAGACCTCGTGATCATGATGTCACGTGGGCGGAGCTCCAGGCATTTATGGAAGGTGAGTTCTGTCCGAAACCGATTAGAGAGCAGAGGATTCATGAATTTTATTTGGTGGGACCGCGAGATATATCGGTATCACAGGCTATCATCGACTATAGCAAACAACTCAGTTATGTGCGAGATCGGGTGAGAACAGAGGAAGAGAGGATCCTTTACTTTGACCTATGGATGAAGCCGAAGATTCACTTGTATATGTCGAGATTCACTTGCACTTCATTGAGGGACTATCAAGATTAGGGGTGGGCATGGGACGGGATGGGACGGGCCTGGGGTCATCCCACGTCCCGTCCTGTGTTATAACAAGCGGGACGGGACGGGACGGGATTGGTGATTTTAAAATTTTATCCCGCACGGGCCTTATCCCGATTGGGACGGGACGGAACGGGTTTAGTCCCGCATAAAAAAAGTTCAAAATATACATTAGAAAAAAGTAAGAAAATCTATAATTTTATACATTTAAATTCGGGAAAAATATCCAACAAACTAATTTAATATCCTAAATTAAATTTTTAAAATATCAATTATTAACATTGAATACAACATATCCATTTTTTTGTTGAAAAAATATCAGTTACTAACTTTATATCGGTTGATTAGGTTTGTGTATAATTATAATATACAGATAGTAAAAAATAAAAATAGTTTATTATTAAAAATTAATTAAAAAATGGTTACAAATAATAAAAACATATGGTTTTAAAAAGGGTTAAAAAATTAGCGGGACGGGACGGGCCTTACGGGCCTCAAATTTTTTGTCCCGTGTCCCATCCCGTAGTTACTCTAATGGGACGGGACGGGACGAGCCTAGTGTTTTTAATTTTGGATCCCGTCCCATCCCGGATAATTTTGGGACGGGACCGGGACGGGATCGGGATTTTGATTTTTTGTGCCCACCCCTAATCAAGATCGAGCCTTAGCCCGTGAACTAGCTTCGTTATCATCGGAGCGTGTGCCCGAGTCGAAGAAGTAGAGGAAGTCCGATGACCTCGTGGAGAGTGCAAGAGTTGGTGTTTCTATGCTGCAACGTCATAGTCTTTCCGCTGCAAAGCTCCATCGCTTGATGCATGGGACTGAGAGTTCCAAGTCGTCTGCTTTGACTCCTGGTAAAGCCAGGAGATGTTTTAACTGCAATATGTCGGGACATGTTCGTGCACATTGTCCTTCTCCACCAGTAACATGTTACATGTGCGTACTCGAGGGAAACCGGGTTCAGTTTTGCGAGTTGGTTACCGAGCCTTCCGAGGCAGGGACTTGAGCACTGATAACAGGATCGACTCCGAGAAGTCCCTGTAGGGCATGGTCTATCAGTTGTATGTTATGTTATTTTCTTACTTTATTGTTTCGAATTTCGGAGATGAACTTCTTTTATTCGAAGTGGATCGGATTTTGAACTTCTGTATTTTCGACTCTGTCAACTCGTTTGTGTTCGTTGACATTTTCTGAACTTGTCCTGTCTTTTGCTTTTGTTGATCGAACGAGTGTGGTATTGTTTCGGAATAATCCGTTTGTCGTTGTGACTTTTCAATTGCTATTCCATTTCCTGTGAATCTTAGGTTAATGCACATCTTGTTGTTTTCACCGGATCTTATATTGTCTCGAGTCGAGGTGTGAACTTTGGAGTTGTTATTTGAGGCTACGTGCTGCATGTGATTCATTGCAAGTAGTCGGTAACGAATAGCGTGTGTTATCTGGGATTGTTTTGAGTTGATCGTTTTATGTTTAAAGTTTCGAGAACAAAACTTCTTTTAAGAGGGGTAGAATGTAATACCTGAGATCTTTATTCTGGTTTCGTTGAATTTCGGTCGAACAGACTGTTGTCGTTGCGTCTTTGGAATCGCATGCTTGTACTGTGGTACGTTGAGTTTCGTAGCCAGTTCGTTATTGTTTTGGATCATAGCCAGTGCGTTCGCGTGATCGAGACGTTGTCGAGTATCGAGCCGGGCAGTCGGAGGGCTGGCTGGGTCGAGTTACGGCCGTAAGGCCTGGATGATTATGACCGTAAGACGTCCGCACACACTGGCCTGGGAGGACTCGATTACGGCCGTAAGGTTCATCAGGTTACGGCCATAAGGCTTGTTTACGGCCGCTAAGCACTGGCCGGTTACGGTCGTAGTGATTCGGCATATTTCAGTCAGTTTGCCCTGGGAGCTCGATTACGGCCGTAAGGCTATGCCGATTACGGCCGTAAGGTACGATCGTTGCGTACGCAAGGCTTCGGCCATTGCGTACACTACAAGCAGTTGACCAAGTTACGGCCGTAAGGCACTGCCGATTACGGCCGTAACATTGTCGGCCATATATAGGCCTGGTGACGGGCCAGACCTCATTTCTTGCATTTTTCTTCTTCTGGTGGCGGATCTCTGATGGGTGCGACGGGGAGTGACGTTCTTGGCCGATTCTACTCATTTTCAAGGCTTTTGGAAGGCCTTTGTCGATTAGATCAACATCCAATCCTTGTTCTCCGCCGGATCGAGGTATTTCTTCCGTAGAACCCTAGTTGTGTATTTCTTTCGTGATTCATTGATCTTGTCCGATCTTGATGAATTGTTCATAGTAATCTCATTGTATTGGTCATAATCTTTGGATTTTGTAAATCGTTTATCGTTTTTACCACCCGGAACTTGATTTCCGATTTCCTTGAAGAACCCTCGGATTCTTGTTGTTTTTCGGGTTGATTCGGATTCCATTTAGCTTTGTTAATTCGTGGTGATATTATTTTCGTAGTTTTCATGGAGTTGACGAGTTGTTGGTTGTTCTTGGAAGTTCGAGGGCTAACCGATCGTATCCGTTCGTTGTTCCGTTGCTCGTGGTATCGAGGCAAGTATCTTGCCCATACGTTTCATGTTTCATAGGCATAATTGATGGTAAATGATTTTATGCGAAATCCGAATGTTTAATGAATGTTAAAAAGGATCGGTATGTTCTCGATAAATGTTGTCTTTCAATGATAACTCGTATGCTTCGTGAATAGGTGTGTTTTTGGAATATGTGTGTTAGTTTCGTTTGTTGAAAGACGTTATGATCACATTTAGCGAATATAATAAACCGTAGTCATTTACCGAGGATTACGTGTTGTTATGTGTGCTTGTTCGGCGAATATGTGACGGGTGATATTGGTTGTTACTCCTTTGAAAGGAGGTTGTGATGTTTAGTGTTGTTTGGCTTGATGTTTTGCTTATTGTTGTGTGATCGTTGAAAGTGATGTGCCTCCGGGTAAGATTGTTGAATCTCCGGGATCCATACTTGCTAGTATGGGTCGGGCGTGACCGTAGGGCTGTCCAATCGGATATGTCTTGCGTGGACTCCGAGGTTCGTGGCTTGCTAGCCCGATGCCGAGATAACTTGTGGGGTTATCTAATCTGGGTATGTCTTGTGGGGACTCCGAAGTTCGTGGCTTGTTAGCGCGATGCTGGGATAACTTATGGTTGTGGTTTGGTTGTGTGATGTACGTGTCATGGGTTGTCCAATCGGGTATGTCTCGTGGAGGCTCCGAGATTCGTAGCTTGTTAGTGCGATGCAGGGATAACTATGAACGTATGTATGGTTATGGTTACGTGACTGTTATCACGGTGACATGTGATTTGGGATGGATTCCCATTGGGTTATTCACTCGGGTATGTTCTGCGGGAGCATCTGAGGTTCGTGGCTTGGTAGCACAGAACGCGAATGATCCTTGGGAATATGTTGTTATGGATGATTTGGGTCTTGGACCCCGTGTTTTGTGATTTGGGTTGTATTTTGGGAAAGATGATTTTTGGGCCGTGTCCCCAAATGTTTTCGAAAGACTTGAGAATTCTTAAATCCCAACTGTTTTCAAAACTTCCGAGATCTTTAAATGTTTTGTAAGATGTATATTGGGTTTATTCCCACCTTTCATGATTTAAACAGTTTTGATCGAATGATTTATCATGGAGTATGTTGTGTATGGCTTGTATTCGTATTTTATACTTGCACTAGAAAAACAGTGGAGTTTTGCTAACCCCCGAGTATTCGGGGGGGTGGATGTCTGTATTGCGTCCAGGTACTTGCAGGTTGCTGGGGAGCGAATCACAGAATCGGTACGAAGGGTGATGGAAGACGACGATACTAATCACATGAACACCAATCGTAGAGTATTTTGATAGAGTCTTGTTGGTTATCTTTCCGCTGTGTTATTTTCCCGATATATGGGAGCATTAATGTATTCTAGCCCCGGTGTGGGTATGAGTTTCGGGAAAGAGTTATGTATGTAATGATGTGTGTGTTGTGATAAAAGACCAGATCGGTCTAATGGCTCATTATGTAGGCATGTCGGCATGTAATGTGATGTATTATTTTTGTATTTAGCCTGGTAGATCCTCACGAAGAGGGTCTGCGGCGCTGTAATATTCCCGAGTGGTTTGGGGGTGTTACACTAAATCTCTATAACAAATAGATAAATAGTGTATAATTCAATATATAACTGATGAACAAATTATAAACTCGCAAGTGTACGAATCGCTTTTGTAGGAAGCGGCAAGTAACTCCAAGGTCGATCTCTCGAGGAATTGGAAACGGTTTAAAGTTCGATAATGTTCGGCAAATAGTCGAATGAACAATAGTAAAGTAAATTAAAATACATCATTGGTTTGATAGGATTACAATCACTAACGCATAAAATTAAAATAAACTAAGCGTTAAAAACACCAAATTAATGGTAGGATAATTGAGAGATTACAATAATGAGATGATATGGGAATTTAAAATCACCGACACACACGTAATCAATTATTAGTTCCGATACACAAAGAATTAAGGTTTGGAATTATCGATTGCTCACACTAAAAGAAATCCGTTTGATGGCGGTAATTCTAAAAATCACGATTGTTCTTAACGAAAATAAGAGACACTCCTTTGATGGGGACGAATCTCTACTAACAATCAACTAGCTAATACCTTTGATGGGGTAATTCACTAAAAGATCGCGGAAAAAGGTTTAGAACATTCACAATCGCTTCTATCGGGTCGTTTGATGGCGAACACCGACAAAAACCCTCGATTTGAATAATAATAACAACTAAGAAATAGGTTTGATGATCTAAATCAAAAGTTCTTATACGAAGAACAAACAAGGAGGAACAATCCCAAACTTTTACCCGGAAAATCAATAGGAACTAACAATCGATAACAATCTAAAAACCCATATGAAATGTTTAGCTACTCATGATTATTTCAACAATAATAATGGAAATTGTAAAACAAAACATGGTAGAAACTTCCCTTGTAAAAGACGAAATCGAATTCCCGATGAAGGTTTGATGATCTTCCTTCAAAAACTCATAACAATTGATACAAGGAAATATAATATCTCACAAATTTATTTTTCACTCCAAGAACATACAATGAAGATGATGAAACAATCTCTCTTTTTCCTCACTTTTTGGTGTTTGTCTCCCTAAATCTTGTGTTTTTCTCACCCAATCTCTTACAAAATCAAAATATCCCTTCCTAAGGTCTCCAATACCTTTTTATAAAGCCAAAAGTGCCTAAAAAATCCATCCAAATCGTGTATATTTTCAAAGAAATGGAGTTGCACAGAAAAGTGACACGGCCCGTGTCCTGGGACACGGCCGTGTCGTACTATCCTGAAAAATGAAAAATGCACTGTCCACGGACCCGGCCGTGTCATATGACACGGCCGTGTCATACTGCGCTAGAAATGCAGTTTAGGCTGGATAGGGACTCGGCTGTGTCCTATGACACGGTCGTGTCCTATGACACGGCTGTGTTGTACTCTTCCGAAAATTGGAATTTTCACTGGACCGAGACCCGGCCGTGTCCTATGACACGGCCGAGTTGCCTGACGCGGCCCGAGTTGTTTCTTCTATTTTGATTCCGGTTTTTGGTCTTCTTCGGCTTGATCCTTCGTTCTTGTATCAATCCACCTCGGAATTTAGCATATGATATACCGTTTCGAAGCTAATTTCACGAGGAATTTATATCAAATGAGAACACATCTCAATTCGGAGTGATGATTCTGGAATTTAGAAGATACGACCGATATTGCTTCAATCTTTTATCGTTTTAGGCCGCGTTTTAGCTCTTGATCGTCATAAACTCCAATATTAGCTATGAAAGCGCATATTTCACCACAATCTTCGCTTGGCTATCTATAAATTAAAAACACAACATACCACGCATAAAAGAGAACAAAAATACTAAAAAGCAAACAAAAACACGACTAAATAGAATAGAATGAGTCGATCAAGAATCGACTCATCAAATCCCCCCAAACTTGAACTTTGAACGTCCCGAGCAATGCACTTTAAAATAACCACTCTCAAAGGGAAACTCAACTGTCAAAATACCTCAAAGGACCTCTTTGAAAATTTCATCAATACGCACAAGTAAAATAAGTTGAGTTCTACAAAGTTTTCAAATCTTCGGGGTGCTTCCTCAACATCATAGTCAATACTTGGCAAATATAAACCTCACCGGTCAAGTGTATTCACTCACTCTCAAAGTGATAGGGATAAGTATACGTGTAATACCCGAGATTTCTGATATGTAATTGAACCTTGTGATATTGTAATTGTTGCATTTTGATCTGATTATTATTCTCCGTATTTCATGATCCGGTGTTGTTAAGCGCATGATTTCATGAATGTGATCTAAATTGTGATTTTGCGCATGTAGCGCACACTATCGACTATATGTAGCGTACGCTAATTTGGATCCGTAGCGCACACTATGTATGAACCTTAGCGCGCGCTACACGTAGTCAGCATGATTGAGACAGGGCGGTAGGTGAGATCGGCTGCGGATCTCGGTCGGATTATGTCAGGATGAACCTGGACGACTTTCGGGGAAAAAGCCAAGTCAACGTGGTAGCACACGCTACCCATATGAGGATAGCGCACGCTAAATGCTGAGTACAGTGAAGTCAGTAAACTGTTAACGCACGCTATGAGTATGGACTAGCACGCGCTAATAACCACTTTCTATAAATAAGACAGCATCCTTTTTCGTATTTTCAGCCTTTTCACTTCCCACATCCAAATCCTTGGACTTAGAGAGTCACTCTCTTCATCATAAACCCTTCATATCATCATCCTAGCCCGAGTTGAAGGTTGTAGATCATTGGAGAATGGTGTTCGAACTCTCGCTACTTTGAGGTAGGTGATTCTTCACCAATATTAGTAGTATTCTGTGGGATGTTTTGGTCATGATATTGGGATTATCTAGTCAGTTAAATTCGTAAGTAGTCGAACATCATGTGTTAGTAGGATATTTTCGATGTTTCGGTACTTCTTCCTCGTATAAACCATTGAACCTTTTAGTGTTTGAACTCCTAGCATATTCATGTATCTTCAAAACCGATTATGACCAGTATATGGAGATTACCAAGTTCTTATGTCTTTACATAAAGGAACCATACATTTTGGGACATGAAATGGATTGGACTTAGGATATTTCTTGAAGATTGAAGATGAATTATGGTGTTGTGATGATTATACGTATCTTTGTACCTCATAGTCATTTAATACGTGAAGATCTTTCACAAACCGTATAAGCATGATATGCACGGAGATGGCATGTATTAACACTGAAGATTTCATGAGTTTCATCACCTTTAGCTCAAGTTTTTGTCCAGTAGTAAACTGCCATACATAGTTAGCGCACGCTAAGATAGGCATATTAACGTGCACTATCGGGAATGAATAACATGCACTACGTTTGGTACGTAACGTACGTTATATCATCGAGCGGGGCGATACTGATCGGAGAGGATCACAAGATTACAGCTAGCGTACGCTAGACTTGATTATTTGCGTACGTTAACGGGAAGGCTTAGCGCACGTTACGTTGAGTACGTAGCGCACGCTAAGCAGTCCAGGCAGAATTCATTTTTAGAGCTTGCGGCTGTAAACCGGATTGTTAGACATTCGTACGACATGAAAGGAATTCTTTATTATTTCTTAGGTCCAAGCCTTGCATAGGGGACGATCGAGGGGCGGTGACATACGGACGCGTGTCATTTGTTGTAGTATTTCATTCTTGCCATTTTCGAGGCAAGTATCATATGTTGAGTTTGATTTATATTGGAACTTTGATCATGCATATGGTTTTGTTCATGTTGTCGAATATGAGATTTATTTCTTTAATTTCTCGTGATATTCGTTGTTAATTGTTTGTATTGATGAACATATTGAAATGCATAGATGTATGCATAATTGATTGGTTTATGGTATAAATGATCCGAGGGGGTCATGAGGATCTATGCTGAGGGCGCTGGATCGAATGTCCACCATGCGTTGGTCCGACGGGATCATCATGGGGATCTATGCTGAGGGCGCTGGATCGCTGGACGGGTTTTCCACCATGTGTTGGTCCGACAGGATCATCATGGGGATCTATACCAAGGGCGCTGGATCGCTGGATTACCCTGTAATGTGTTGATGGAATCGTGAGGATTCACATCGTTAGATTCCGATGACGGAAGTCCGTTTTGCATGTTTTATGATGCACTGATGATTTATGTATTATGATACTTATACTAGCATTGTTTTGCTAACCCCTTCGGGGTGGACATTGTTTTGATGTTCAGGTAGCCGAGGAGCAGGGAGGCAACCACAGTACCGACATGATGATGAAATGGCTCAGTGATGTGGTTGATGTTTATTGTTATTGTGATTTGTCTTCTTGGTTCACTTTAGTACTCGAGTACGCATGTTTTAATAATGTCATTTTCGATATGGTTGTATAAGTTAACTCATTGGATCAGTTGAACCAGTTCTGTATTTCAAACTTCAGTTGTACGGTTGGATTATATTTACATTTCTTTTAATTAGCCTTGTAAATCCTTACTTAAAGGGTTTACGGCGCTGTAATTACTCTGAATATCTCGGGGTGTTACAGAATATGGTATCGGAGCTAAGATTCATGGATATCTTGGCAGTCGGGTTAGTCAGGTCTGTTTACGTTATTTGATTATTGGTCATTTGTAACATCACTGCTGAGCCAGCATCGTCGTGTGGACCGTGGTTGTAAGTTTCCTAATCTCAAATACTACCGTTTTATTTAATTCATGTTTTGTGAACATTGATGGACTTTCTTTTAGAAAGTTTGCACTGGATATTGAGTATTTGTGTTTACAGTATGTTGAGAGGAGGTCGTGGACGCGGACGTGGTCGTGGACGCGGACGTGGAAATATGAGACACGAGGATTCGGCGTCTACCCCGGAGATATCTGCTAGTCGAACCGATTCCCATTCTGGAGGACAGCAGGGATCAGTAAATAATAATGCAGATTTTAATGTGCCGGGAGTGCTTCAGCAGGTGGTTGCTCAGATAAACCAGTTTGCTCAAGTTGCTGATCGCATGCAGACGGCGATGGGACAACAGCATAACGTGGATAATCGGGGAGACAAATGGCTTACTGAGGTGGTCAAATTGCGACCTCCGAAATTTGACGGTTCTGCTGAGACGCTTTCTTGGGATCACTGGCTGAAGGAGTTAGAGAAGATTTTTGCGGGGATTAACTGTCCTAACGACAGAAAGGTTCCGGTTGCCCAATATCTTCTGACGGGGGAGGCTTTTGACTGGTGGGAGGCCATTCAACCTGAGGAGCATAACGTTGACTGGACGGAGTTCAAATTAATGATGGAAGCGCAGTATTGTCCTCGCCCAGTTAGAGAGGCCCGAGTCCGGGAGTTTTTCTCTCCACAAAATTCAGAAGCATCTGTGACAGTAGTGATTTTGAATTTTAATCAGCTGTTGACTTATGTGCGCCACTTGGTCAGACCGAGGCAGAGAGGATTTTTCATTTTGACATGCGAATGAAGCCAAATTCAGCGAGATATGTCCGGATTTGAATGTACCACCTTGCGACAGTATCAGGACAAAGCACTGGCCTATGATATGAAAGAGGCGGCAGTAGAAAAGTCAACGGAAGCAAAGAAACAGAAGGTGTCTGGCAACTTCACGGAGAATAAGAGTAGTGGGCCTCGCAGGGGCCAGTCCTCTTTTCGTTCATCCAGGAGGCCTCCGCATCCTTCTCGAGGTGGAAAGAAGTTCCGGGCAGCACCAACCGTTTCAGACGCAGGGAAGAAATGTTATAACTGTGGCAAAGCGGGGCATGTTCGACGTGACTGTTTCGCGCCTGCTGTGACCTGTTTTGAGTGTGGACAGGAAGGGCATCGCGCAACATTTTGTGGAAATGCGACTCGATCTTTTGGTACTCGCACTCCTGCACCGGTTCCGAAGGACACTAGTGTAAACCAGACGCAGCAAAGTGGTTTCCAGCAGCAGAATGTTGGAAAAAGAGAAGCATCTAGCGCTGGGTCCGTTCCTCCGCGTATTTACGAGATGAAGAAGTCAGACGATCATAACACAGATGTTGCATCAGGTACGATTCAGATCCTTTTGCAACCAGTTAGTGTCTTATTCGATTCAGGAGCTACGCATTCCTTTATATCTTTGAACTGTGTTAATCGTTTGAAAATCTCGTGCTTGTATGATTGTGAACCTTATGTTGTGGGATTACCGAGCGGAGAGAAAATTGTGGGAACCCTAGAAACTAGAGATTTTCCAGTGTCTATAGGAGGGAGAGATTGGCCATCAAATCTTATTGTAGTTGACATACATGGTGATGACTTAATTCTCGGAGACGATTGGCTCAACCGTTATGGAGCTATTCTGAATTACCGAAAGAGAGTCATTTCTATCATTGCTGATGACGGATCTGAACACTTATTCCGAGGATGGTCACCGGGAAGCTCGGGAAAATTGATCAAAGCAATGAGAGCCGTGAAATTACTGAAGCAGGGATGTCATGGACTTTGGTGCTATGCCATGAGGAAAGAGGAAAGAGTAGAGCTCTCATCTATTCCAGTTGTAAATGAATTCTCAGATGTATTTCCTGACGAACTACCTGGGTTACCTCCGCAGAGAGAAGTGGAGTTCACTATCGAATTAGAGCCTGGAGCCGCTCCTATTTCCAGAGCACCATACCGCATGGCGCCAACCGAGATGTATGAACTAAAGAAGCAACTAGAGGAGTTATTACAGAAGGGTTATATTCAACCTAGCATTTCTCCTTGGGGAGCGCCCGTTCTCTTTGTCCGGAAGAAAGACGGATCCCTCCGATTATGTATTGATTACAGGGAGCTCAACAAAGTGACGATTAAGAATAAGTATCCTATACCTCGGATCGACGACTTGTTTGATCAACTGCAAGGGGCAAGGGTATTCTCGAAGATTGACTTGCGATCAGGATACCATCAGTTGAGAATTAAGGAATCGGATATACCAAAGTCTGCTTTCAGATCCCGGTACGGGCATTATAAATTTGTGGTGATGCCATTTGGACTTACCAATGCTCCTGCGGTATTCATGCAATTGATGAATCGGGTATTCTTAGAATACTTAGATAAATTTGTGGTCGTCTTCATTGATGACATCTTGATATATTCGAAAGACACAGAGGAACACGCTGAGCATTTGCGTGTGGTTTTGAGCATCTTGAGGAAGGAACAGCTGTATGCAAAGCTTTCCAAATGCGAGTTCTGTCTTAGGGAAGTAACTTTCCTTGGGCATGTGATATCAGCTGACGGAGTTCAGGTGGACTCGAAGAAAGTCGAAGCAATCTTGGAATGGGAAGCTCCTAATAACGTGAAAGAAGTCCGGAGTTTCTTGGGACTTACTGGATATTATCGCCGTTTTGTAGAGGGATTTTCCAAAATTGCTCGTCCGCTCACTCAGCTATTACAGAAAACTCGAAGTTCACGTGGGATGAGAAATGCCAGGCTGGTTTTGACGAACTTAAGAAGAGACTGACGACAGCACCTATATTAGCATTACCAGATGGGACTGATGGATTCATGGTATACAGCGATGCTTCAAATCAGGGTCTGGAATGTGTATTGATGCAAGAGGGTAAGGTGATTGCCTATGCTTCTTGGCAGTTGAAACCGTACGAGGTTAATTACCCGACTCATGATCTGGAGCTAGCAGCTGTGGTCTTTGCCTTGAAAATTTGGCGACATTATTTGTACGGCACTCGTTGCCAGATCTTTACAGATCATAAGAGCCTCAAGTACATTTTTAGTCAGAAAGAATTAAACATGAGGCAGAGAAGGTGGCTGGAATTGATCACGGATTACGACTTGGAAATTCTCTATCATCCGGGTAAAGCAAACGTAGTAGCTGATGCATTGAGCCATAAACCTGTTTCTCTTCGAGTGTTGGAAGCACTTACATCCCAAACCAGCATTCAACGGGAACTGATCCGCGAAGGGATTGAAGTATGGGCACCACGAATCCAAGGGCAACTATATGTGATGGAACTGACTTCATCACTAGTTGAGGAAATCAAATCTAAGCAGTTGAACGATTCTCTGATCCTTTGGTTATGTGACGAAGTAAAGAAAGAAAAGGCCTCAGGATTCGTGATACAAGATGATGGGGTCCTGAGATTTCAAAGTCGACTTTGCGTTCCCGATGATGATGATTTGAGACGGACAATTTTGAAGGAAGCTCACAGCGCTCCCTATTCTATTCACCCAGGCAGTAGTAAGATGTATAAGGATTTAAAACAAAACTTCTGGTGGGGAAATATGAAGAAGGACGTAGCAGAGTACGTTTCGAAGTGTTTGACTTGTCAGCAGGTTAAGATTGAACATCAGCGACCTGCCGGAATGTTAAAACCGCTTCCGATCCCTGAATGGAAGTGGGAGGATATCTCGATGGATTTCATCACCAATATGCCAAGGACCAAGACGGGAATGAACATGATTTGGGTTATAGTTGATCGACTAACCAAGTCGGCTCATTTCCTAGGAATTAAAGACACGTGGGGACCTGAGAGATTGGCGCGAGTATTTATTGCAGAGATAGTCAAATTACATGGGACACCGAAGACCATTATTTCAGATCGAGATGGTCGTTTCGTGTCGCACTTCTGGAAGGCAGTTCACAGGGCTTTGGGGACCGAGCTAAACTTTAGCACGGCTTATCATCCTCAGACGGACGGTCAGTCCGAGAGGACTATACAAACAGTAAAAGACATGCTTAGAGCTTGTGCTTTGGATTGGTCAACTGATTGGGAAGTTCATTTGCCGTTGATTGAATTCACCTACAATAATAGTTGGCATGCTTCTATTAAGATGGCACCATTTGAAGCTTTGTACGGGAGAAGATACCGATCACCCCTGTGCTGGGATGATTCTTCGGACTTGATCGGGACGGAAACGGAATTGATAGTTCAGACTCAAGAGAAGATCGCTTTGATTCGGGAAAGACTGTTGACTGCCTAGAGTCGACAGAAGTCTTATGCAGATGTACGTCGTCGCCCTCTAGAGTTCGAAATTGGGGACCACGCACTATTGAAGGTGTCTCCTACACGAGGGATTTTCCGTTTTGGGAGGAAAGGTAAGCTAAGTCCGAGATATATCGGGCCATTTGAGATCCTCGAGAGAGTTGGGGATTTAGCATATAGGTTGGCCTTACCGCCATCGCTGAGTCACGTTCACAGTGTGTTTCACGTATCCCAATTGCGGAAGTATGTACCAGACCCCAGTCACGTCATTGATTTCGACGAGATCGAGATAGCTAATGACGGTACCTTCGAAGAGAGGCCAATCAAGATACTTGAGAGTCGGATCAAACAATTGAGGAATAAACCAATACACTTGGTTAAAGTACAATGGTCACGACACGGAGTTGAAGAGGCCACCTGGGAAACGGAGGACAGTATGAAGACTAGATATCCAGAGTTGTTTTCATCTTAAGTTTCGGGACGAAACTTGTTTTTAGGGAGGAAGGATGTAATACCCGAGATTTCTGATATGTAATTGAACCTTGTGATATTGTAATTGTTGCATTTTGATCTGATTATTATTCTCCGTATTTCGTGATCTGGTGTTGTTAAGCACATGATTTCATGAATGTGATCTAAATTGTGATTTTGCGCATGTAGCGCACGCTATCGACTATATGTAGCGTACGCTAATTTGGATCCGTAGCGCACGCTATGTATGAACCTTAGCGCGCGCTACACGTAGTTAGCATGATTGAGACAGGGCGGTAGGTGAGATCGGCTGCGGATCTCGGTCGGATTATGTCGGGATGAACCTGGACGGCTTTCGGGGAAAAAGCCAAGTCAACGCGGTAGCGCACGCTACCCATATGAGGATAGCGCACGCTAAATGCTGGGTACAGTGAACTCAGTAAACCGTTAGCTCACGCTATGAGTATGGACTAGCGCGCGCTAATAACCACTTTCTATAAATAAGACAACATCCTTTTTCGTATTTTCAGCCTTTTCACTTCCCACATCCGAATCCTTGGACTTAGAGAGTCACTCTCTTCATCCTAAACCCTTCATATCATCATCCTAGCCCGAGTTGAAGATTGTAGATCATTGGAGATTGGTGTTCGAACTCTCGGTGTTGGATTTCTTCAAGTTCCTTCGTGTTCTTCGTTACTTTGAGGTAGGTGATTCTTCACCAATATTAGTAGTATTCTGAGGGATGTTTTTGTCATGATATTGGGATTATCTAGTCAGTTAAATTCGTAAGTAGTCGAACATCATGTGTTAGTAGGATATTTTCGATGTTTCGGTACTTCTTCCTCGTATAAACCATTGAACCTTTTAGTGTTTGAACTCCTAGCATATTCATGTATCTTCAAAACCGATTATGACCAGTATATGGAGATTACCAAGTTCTTATGTCTTTACATAAAGGAACCATACGTTTTGGGACATGAAATGGATTGGACTTAGGATATTTCTTGAAGATCGAAGATGAATTATGGTGTTGTGATGATTATACGTATCTTTGTACCTCATAGTCATTTAATACGTAAAGATCTTTCACAAACCGTATAAGCATGATATGCACGGAGATGGCATGTATTAACACTGAAGATTTCATGAGTTTCATCACCTTTAGCTCAAGTTTCTGTCCAGTAGTAAACTGCCATACATAGTTAGCGCACGCTAAGATAGGCATATTAACGTGCGCTATCGGGAATGAATAACGTGCACTACGTTTGGTACGTAACGTACGTTATGTCATCAGGCAGGACAGACAGCTGATTAGAGAGGACTGTCGGTACACAGCTAGCATACGCTAGACTTGATTATTTGCGTACGTTAATGGGCAGGCTTAGCGCACGTTACGTTGAGTACGTAGCGCACGCTAAGCAGTCCAGGCAGAATTCATTTTTAGAGCTTGCGGCCGTAAACCGGATTGTTAGACATTCGTACGACATGAAATGAATTCTTTATTATTTCTTAGGTCCGATCCTTGCATAGGGTACGATCGAGGGGCGGTGACATACGGACGCGTGTCATTTGTTGGAGTATTTCATTCTTGCCATTTTCGAGGCAGGTATCATATGTTGAGTTTGATTTATATTGGAACTTTGATCATGCATATGGTTTTGTTCATGTTGTCGAATATGAGATTTATTTCTTTAATTTCTCGTGATATTCGTTGTTAATTGTTCGTATTGATGAACATATTGAAATGCATAGATGTATGCATAATTGATTGGTTTATGGGATAAATGATCCGAGGGGATCATGAGGATCTATGCTGAGGGCGCTGGATCGAATGTCCACCATGCGTTGGTCCGACGGGATCATCATGGGGATCTATGCTGAGGGCGCTGGATCGCTGGACGGGTTTTCCACCATGTGTTGGTCCGACGGGATCATCATGGGGATCTATACCAAGGGCGCTGGATCGCTGGATTACCCTGTAATGTGTTGATGGAATCATGAGGATTCACATTGTTGGATTCCGATGACGGAAGTCCGTTTTGCATGTTTTATGATGCACTGATGATTTATGTATTATGATACTT
This sequence comes from Orobanche coerulescens, assembly GCA_033398695.1. NCBI lineage: Eukaryota > Viridiplantae > Streptophyta > Magnoliopsida > Lamiales > Orobanchaceae > Orobanche > Orobanche coerulescens. Next base: position 25,415,049 of record CM065818.1, on the reverse strand, counting down.
GTACTAGCATTGTTTTGCTAACCCCTTCGGGGGTGGACATTGTTTTGATGTTCAGGTAGCCGAGGAGCGGGGAGGCAACCACAGTACCGATATGATGATGAAATGGCTCAGTGATGTGGTTGATGTTTATTATTATTGTGATTTGTGTTCTTGGTTCACTTTAGTACTCGAGTACGCATGTTTTAATAATGTCATTTTCGATATGGTTGTATAAGTTAACTCATTCGATCAGTTGAACCAGCTCTGTATTTCAAACTTCAGTTGTACGGTTGGATTATATTTACATTTCTTTTAATTAGCCTTGTAAATCCTTACTTAAAGGGTTTACGGCGCTGTAATTACTCTGAATATCTCGGGGTGTTACAATACGTTCGAAACTCATTCAATGAAATAAGGAACCCATAGGCTTGCTAATCGTCTTCATCTCTACCACTGTTTTGTGCATGCAAAATTTTGTGAGTCAAAAAGGGCTTTACTCGGCTTGTAATTTAGGCTTGGGTCGGGGTGGGATAAATATGGCTAAAGTGACTTGACTTGAGCAATTTTAGAACTAAATCACCATAATCGCTTTAGAAGCTCAAGATTTTTGAAGTTTGCTTCTTTCAACCTATAATACCCGGTTGTAATTCAGTAATTATCATTCAGTATTTATCATTCAGTAATTGATACTCAGTGATTTCACTCATTATTGATCATTTGTCACTCATATTCAATCATGGTATTCATCATTCAGAGTAATAGTATCGTGTATCAATCGTCATTCGTCACTAATCTAATTGGAGTTTCGTGCCGTGTTTATCATCATTGTCATTTTGGTTGTGGGCGGTGCGTGAGGAGTAGCGCACGCTACGTACTCTTTTTAGCGTACGCTAATTGAGTACAGGTAGCGCACGCTACCACTCAGCATTAGCGCACACTAATGTTACCCTGGCTGCAGTCCAGAAGGTACTGGACTGCAGGTGAGTTATTAGTAGCGCACACTACGAGTGGTAAGTAGCGCGCGCTAGTGGGTTGTAGTAGCGCACGCTAAATATGTGAAGTAGCGCGCGCTAAGGACGGATCAGGTTGAGTCCAGTGGCTACTGGACTGCACTGGATTAATTCATAGCGCACGCTATGAGTGATATTTAGCGTACGCAAGCGGTGTAGTAGCGTACGCTACTTGTTGGTTGTAGCGCATGCTACCAAGTCGATCGAGGATGACGAGCTTACGGATTCCGATCGGGCATCACATAATTCGTTAGCGCACGCTAACAATGGGTTTTAACGCACGCTAGCGGTATGGCCGTAGCGCACGCTACAAAAAGGTACGTAGCGCGCGCTACCGTGTTTGGACAGTGGGTACTGGACTACCCAAATTACCCGTTAGCGCACGCTACGCATAAGGGCTAGCGCACGCTAACCACAGATTGGCTATATATCGATGCTTAGCCTGAGTTCGTCATTTTATCATCCTTTTTCATTCCCTCATCGGTTTCGGGCGATTTCGGGCATTTTGGAGAGTTCTCTTCGAGCTTCTATCATCCATCATCATCTTCAAGTCTTTGAGTTGGATTATCATCACTTCATCATCTCCTTAACATCGAATCAAAGGTATTAATCTCTTGGATCTAAAACTTCGGATTTTTGGGTTTTTCCTTCCGATTTCTTCGTGTAAGCTTGGATTATCATTGGAATATGTTAGATACGGATTATCTACCTTGGATAAGTATATTCTTACGGATTTAATGGTTATTTTCGGAATTATTTCAAGAACCCTTGGGGTTGACTTCGGTTAATTGGGGATTTTCCGATTGATGTAGTTGTAATCTCGAATTGTGGATTCCTAATGGATTATTGATATCATTGAAGTGTTTTGTTAGTTCGATATACTCATTTTGGTGTTAGTTTCGATATATTCGGGATTGGATATTTTCGAAGTCGTGTGGTTGGTTACGTATTCGTTAGAATCCCCCTATGAGTTTGATTATCGTTGTTTCGACCTTTGGGTTAGTCGTGTTTTGTTGCTTGCTACGTGTATTGAATGGTTGTTGGTAATTATTGTTATTCAAGGTTGTTCGAGCGACCGGTATCTCGATTAGGACGTTGTTCGTGGAAGGACTTTGTCATCGGTATTGTGTAAGTTGATTCTTACTCGGTTAAAGGGATATTCATTCCTTTTGTTGTTGATCATTCATAACCATAACTCATTCATCATTGTATTAATCATATTGAGACTTGTAATTGTCCAATAATCACTTCATTAGCGAGGAACGGCGGTTCCAATCATTTCATTGAAACTATCAATCACTTCATTATCACTTTCATATCGGTGAGTCATTCTTGACTTTGTCAGTTTATTATTATTCATTGATATTCATATTGGTCATTTTCGTTCATATGACCTTCTGGGTTCGTATTGCGTGGCCGGGTGTGGCTGTGTGGAATTTTTAGTCGGGCACACGATGGTCATGTATTGGGTTCACCGATACATTGGACCGTGCACACGGTAAAGCTTAACTCCGTGAGACTAATTAGGTACAAGGACGGGTGTGTCCGGTCATTCGTCTTGTACACTTGCACAGAACATTACGGGCGTACTATGATACTCCTCTTCAGCGTAATTCATAACTCAGGACATTTCATAACTTCAGTTAATTCATGATTGTGTATTTTCAACCCTTGAGGATTGTTGTTCTGTGTAACTGACCCCGTTGGGGGATTTTGTTTTCAGGTCACGGCAAGGCAAAGGCACGGGAAGAGCATGCTGACGGCGAGGAGTCCCAGTGATACTAGTAGGGGCCCCAGTCATTCCGTTTGTTTCGGTCATTTCAGTCATTTCCGTCATTTGTATTTTCCGCTGCAAATTCCGTTTGAGATGTTTATTTGTTCAGGGTGGTGTATTTTATCTCCATATAAAATATACTAGTATTCTGTTTTATCCTGGTGTAATGTACTTAAACTCCTCATCGGAGTACTTGGTAATATAATGTGGTTCGGTACTACAATTATATTATTTAATTCATCATTTTCATTGCCTGGTGGGTCCCAGTCGGGGATTCACGGCACTGTAATATCCGCCTAGTTTGGGGTGTTACACAACCCCTTAATTATGTACCACTTGCAACAAGCACTATTGAAAGTGAGAAACGCAGCCTTAAACCCTCCTTATTGCTCCGATTTTTTTTTTGGCTTGGGTTGTTTTAGGATCCGTTTTACGCGAATGTAAACGATGGGTCACATGAATACACCCGGTTATTAGGATCAAAACATACACAACTGCTTCCAAGCATACTCATATCTAAGGTAACCGTTTTACGCGAATGTAAACATGGGTCACATGAATACACCCGGTTACTATGTTCCCAAAAATAGCGGAGTAATTATTTTCACCATTTCAACACTCCCAACAATATGTATATCACTCAATGTCACCACAATCTTTGTATCCTCGTCAAAAATAATTTAGCTTGCTCAAGTATGTGTCAAAGGATTATAGCAGTGGAAAGTTCGATATGCGGTTTGACAATGAAATAGACAATGAGCTCGATTGGGTTTATTTAAGGAATAATCAAATGTCGGGTTGGCCAAAATCGAAGGGTTAAGATCAAAGGCGCATAAAATAATTTTTACTCAATTGCACACACACTAGTAGTTTTGAACAAGATACCAAGGCAAGTTCTAGAGTCTTAAATCACGAATGAAACACTCGACAATGAAACTTGCATCTTTGAAAATGCATGAAGGCTCAAAAGATCACAAGTAGGTTTGTTCATACCTCCAAGATATTTAAACTACTTATTCAATTTCACACCCGTTTCGATTATCAACAATTTTTTCTCTTCAAATTATCCTCGATTTGTATGTCAAAACAACGAAATAAATCCCGAGGCATTCCAAGAAAAGAGTTCATACTTCAAAGTTTTTATCAAATTTGCAAGATGCTCAAAACACACCAAATGTTTATAAAAACACACCAAAAAGAAGTCTACGGAAAAAAAAAACAAAAATAAGCAAACATGCAAAATAATATCCAAAAACAAATAAAACAAAAGTAACGAAGTATTTCTTGACCAAAACCCCCTCAAACTTATAACAAACAATGGGAATGACCCCCAATATAACCATTATTGATCAAAACAACTCCCAAGTAAAATTTATCGTTTGAATTCTCCAGAAATCATCATCTTCATCATGGAAAACATCCCTTAACCACAAGAATTTCCAATTGAGTAATTTAATCATCAAGCATTAAGAATTATCAAAAATCCCCAATTTTATCACCTTTATTTTAATTCAAAAACCCTAGATAATCAAAGGAATTGTGATTCTAACATCATAGCATGTTCATAGTCAAGAAGAATCATCAAAAACATGAAAAACATACCTTGGATTCGTAGAAATTGAAGAGAAAAATTAAAAACGAGTCCCTCTGATTCGTTTGATTTGATCGCTTGGAGTAAGAAATCAGTTGGATAATGATGATTTCGTCAATGATCCTTGTATCTTCCCTTAATTTTGCACAAAAACCCTTTGAAAATGAAGAATTTTGGCTGCAGAGCGCTAGGGTTCGGGAGGGGAGAAAAAAAATAAGCTGGGGAAGATAAAAATGGGGGACTCGGTCGTGTACCCCTTTTATAGGCCCGACGGACACGGCCGTGTCGTACCTGTTCAGAAATTAACAAAACTATCTGTCTTACCAACCCGGCCGTGTCAGATGACACGACCCGTATCCAACTCCTCCAGAAACGTAGAATTCACTGTCTAAAGACCCGACCGTGTCCTGTGACACGGCCGTGTCATACTGGCCCAGAAAAGCAAATTCCCTCTGTATTGAGACCCGACCGTGTCCTGTGACACAGCCGTGTCATACTCCGCCAGAAATTGTATTGTCCACTGTATTGCAACTCGACCGTGTCCTGTGATACGGCCCGTGTCCAACCTGCCCAGATTGTTAGTTTCTGATAACGCACTCGTTTCCCTGCATTTTTAACACCTACAGTTGAACCGGTCAATTTGAAATCGAGCAAAAACAAATAAGGAAAATGAATTCGAAAAACAAAAGATGAAAAATCTAACTAAACCGTTGTGTTGCCTCCCAAGTAGCGCTTTTTTATAGTCATTAGCTCGACTTCTTCCCGTCTTGCTCAAGCTTCGACATCGTGCACTTCTATGCACTCAAACACATTGATTTCTTCGCTTCGTCCGAAATACGGCTTCACTCTATGCCCGCTTACCTTAAAATGCTCATTCTTCCGTGGATCAAGGAGTTCTACCGCTCCGTGTGGCCATACTTGAACGACTTTGAACGGTCCGCCCCATCGCGACACCAATTTTCCCGGCATGAGCTTAAGACGAGAGTTATGTAACAAAACATCCATCCCAGGTTCGAGAGATTTGCGAATGATACGCTTGTCATGATACCGTTTCGTCCGTTCTTTGTAGAGCTTAGCATTTTCGTACGCCTCATATCGCATCTCATCTAGCTCATTTAAATGTAAAAGTTGTTCCTCCCCCGTTTTTTCTTGATCTAAATTTAGCACTTTGATTGCCCAATACGCCTTGTGTTCTAATTCAACGGGTAGGTGGCATGCTTTCCCAAATACGAGGCGATACGGGCTCATTCCAATCGGTGTTTTGTAGGCTGTGCGATATGCCCATAAAGCGTCGTTCAACTTTAAGGCCCAATCCTTCCTTGTCGGTTTCACCGACTTTTCAAGTATTGCCTTTATTTGTCTATTGCTCACTTCGACTTGCCCGGAAGTTTGTGGATGGTAATCCGTTGCGACTTTATGTGTTACATTATACTTCTTAAGCAAGCCTGCAAGTTGTCTATTGCAAAAATGCGTGCCTCTATCGCTAATTACAGCTCTAGGCGTCCGGAACCTACAGAAAATCACATCCCTAAAAAATTGCAAACCACGTTAGCATCGTTAGTTCGGGTTGGAATTGCTTCCACCCACTTAGAAACGTAGTCCACAGAAACTAAAATATATTCAAAGCCAATGGAAAGTGGAAAAGGACCCATAAAATCAACTCCCCAAACATCGAAAAGTTCCACAACAAGATTGTTTGTCAACGGCATCTCATTTCTTTTGCTTATGTTCCCCGTTCGTTGACAACGATCGCAACTCTTGCAATGGGAATAGGCATCCTTAAATAATGTTGGCCAGTAGAATCCCGATTGAAGGACCTTGTGCGCCGTTTTCTTCACGCTAAAATGTCACCCACAGTGCAAGTCATGGCAAAATGACAAGATGCTCTCGTGCTCTTCCTCCGGGACACAACGTCGGAATATCTGATCGGGCCCCAACCTGAATAAGTAGGGCTCGTTTCAAAAGTAATGCCTGCACATGGAAATAAACCTCTTCTTTCCTTGAAAGGTCAAGTCGGGCTGCAAAACACCACTAACAATGTAATTAACAATATCAGCATACCAAGGTGTCCTAGTCACATCGAATAATGGCTCGTCAGGGAAAGTTCAACAATCGGCAAAGAGTTGTCGAGCTTAAAATTATCTCCCTCGGTTAATCTAGATAGATGGTCGGCAACTACGTTTTCCGAACCCTTTTTATCCTTAAACTCTAAATCAAATTCTTGCAACAGAAGAACCCACCGAATTAATCTTGGATTTGCATCGGATTTTTTTAACAAATATTTCAATGCGGCGTGATCCGTATGCACAATTACTTTTGAACCAACCAAGTAGGATCGAAATTTGTCTAAAGAAAACATAACGGCTAAAATTTCTTTTTCGGTGGTGGTGTAATTGGCCTGAGCTTCTTCGAGCGTTTTGCTAGCATAGTAAATTACGTGGAAAAATTTATTCACTCTTTGCCCCAAAACGGCACCAATAGCAAAGTCGGACGCGTCGCACATAATTTCAAATGGTAGAGACCAATCGGGAGCAACAACAATAGGTGTGGAAGTTAACTTTTCTTTCAAAGCATTAAAACCGACCAAACATTTCTCGGTAAAATCAAATTTGGCATCCTTACACAAAAAGGTTACTTAAAGGGCGGGCAATTTTCGAAAAATCTTTAATGAAACGCCTATAAAACCCGGCATGCCCTAAAAAGCTTCGAACCTCTTTGACACATGAAGGCGGAGGTAATTTAACAATTAAATCAACTTTAGCCTTATCAACCTCCATTCCCTTATTGGAAACCACATGACCCAAAACAAGACCTTGTTTTACCATAAAATGACTCTTTTTCCAACTAAGTGTAAGATTACACTCAATACATCGTTCGAGCACAATAGTCAAATTATGTAAACAATCATCAAAAGTGGTTCCAAACACAGAAAAGTCGTCCATGAATACCTCGATAGATTTTTCTAACAAGTCGGAGAATATAGAAAGCATGCACCTTTGAAAAGTAGCGGGAGCATTGCAAAGACCAAACGACATCCTCCTAAAGGCAAAAGTGCCAAAAGGGCAAGTGAAAGTGGTCTTCTCTTGATCTTCCGGAGCAATGGGAATCTGATAGAAACCTGAAAGACCATCTAGAAAACAGTAATAATCATGCCCAGCTAAACGTTCCAACATTTGATCAATGAAAGGAAGGGGAAAATGATCTTTTTTTGTTACGGCATTTAATTTCCGATAATCAATGCACATTCTCCAACCGGTCACTGTTCTAGTGGGCACCAATTCATTTTTATCATTACGAACCACTGTTATTCCAGATTTCTTAGGCACAACATGCACAGGACTAAACCACTTACTGTCGGATATCGGGTAGATGACTCCGACATCTAGCAATTTCAAAACTTCCTTTTTCACTACATCCTGCATGTTCGCATTCAAACGCCTTTGAGGTTGCCTAAAAGGTTTAACATTATCCTCAAGAATTATTTTATGTATGCACCTAACAGGACTTATCCCCTTGATATCGGAAATACTCCACCCAATTGCTTCCTTTAATTTAGTCAGAACTTCTACTAATTTGTTTTCTTGCAAGGGAGTTAATTCGGAAGAGACAATTACATGGTAAGTGTCACTTTTGCCTAAGAAAACATATTTAAGATGTGCCGGAAGTTCTTTCAATTCAAGTTGGGTGGGGTGATTTCAACGGGCTCCTCAAAATTTAATTCCAAGGGTATCTTAAGATCGTCAACTTCATCAATGGATTCGGAATTATCTATCAATGCAACATATTCTTCAATTTCTAAATTATTCAGACCCATATCGTGCTCAACGGTTAGAGAATCATGCAACGTGTCCCCTACATCATCATGCAAATATGTATCATTAACCAAAAAATCAACGCAATCAATAAAATTCACATCATGGGCAGCATAAATATGAGAAGGGATAGGAGATGAACCGAACATGTCGATTTCCACAGTTTCGCCCAAGACGGTCATGGTGACCTTTCCTTCATCAACATCGACGATTGTTTTTGTTGTACGCATGAATGGCCGTCCTAGAAGTATTGTCCCTTCATTTTTGCTTGTTCCGAAATCGCTCATCTCCAAGATAAAAAAATCGGCCGGAATCACCAACTTGTCCACTTGCACTAATAGGTCTTCAATGACTCCCTTGGGGTATTTCACCGACCTATCCGCCATTTGAAGAGTCATTCTTGTTGGTTTGATTCCCCCGAGTCCAAGCCTCAAATAGGTCGAGTATGACATGAGATTCACACTTGCTCCCAAATCTAGCATCCCACGAAAAATTTTCTTATCTCCCATAGTGATGTCGATCATAAAACTTCCGGGATCTCCTTTCTTTTGACCCCTTGCTTCTACCTCGTAGAGCACCACTTTCTCGTTCCCAAAATATCGTATTTTGTTAGAGGTCAACTCTTTGAAAAATTTCGTGTAAGCGGGAATGTTCTTCACAACATCCAAGAGAGGTAAGTTGACATGAACCTTCGAAGCATGTCGTAGATTTCAAAAAAATTGCTCATCTTGCTTTGCTTTTCTAATTCGGCTCGGAAAAGGGTCCGGTGGCTTATATGGTTGAGCAGATTTGTGAAGCTTGGAAGTCCAAGTTTCTTCGTCTACTTTCTCTTCTTGATTTCCCGACTCGTCTTCTTTCTCACCGCCCTTTTCTTTTGCCTCGGGATTAGCCTCTTTATTAATCACTTTACCACTTCGGAGAGTGGTAATAGCTTGAGCTTGCTCGGGTTGACTTGGTAGTTTACCCCTTTCTTGTCTACATGCCTCGGTAGCAAGTTGCCCAATTTGAACCTCTATTTTCTTCACCGAAGCTTCTAAAGATTCGAACCTTTTATTGCTTTCCTTAATGAATGCCGCAATATTCTCCTCAAGAGAGTTGCTTTGTTGTAGAGGTGGTTCACTTTGCGTTGGTTGTTGGGCTCGGTTTCCTCCGTTGTATTGAGCTTGGGCGCTTGTGTCGTATGGCATCGGGTTGTTGTTTCTCCATGAGAAATTCGGATGGTTTCTTAGCCCAGGATGATAAGTGTTTGGGAGAGGTGCATTTCTTGTGTTTCCGCCATAATTATTTCTCCTCTCTTCCCACTCGGGCCTTCCCGTGCTTTGTCCCATAGCCCAATTAACTTATTCGGTTTGTTCTCCCGGAAAAGTATGTGGGCATGAATTGGCATCATGTCCGGGTGCTCCGCAAATCTCGCAAACTTGCGAGCTAGAAGATTTATTTTGAGTCTTGAGTTGTCTTAGTTCATTTGTCAACTCATCGATTTTAGATTGCATTTCGTCCTTCTCGCTTACTTGGTGCACGGCTCCCCTACGAACACGTAAACTTTTTTGTTGAGAATTGGCTCCCGACGTTTCATACACATCATACGCTTGTCTCTCCGTTAAACCCCAAAACGAACCACCGACTGCATTATCTACCGCTCCTTGGCAATATTGAGTCAACCCATCATAGAAGAATTGATTAAGTAGTTGAAGCGGATAGTGATGGTGTGGGCATTGAATGAGGAGCATTTTGAATCGGTCCCATGCTTCGTGAAATGACTCTCCGTCTTGTTGTCCGAACGTTGAGATTTGAGTTCTCAATTGCGTAGTCTTTGAATGAGAGAAGTACTTGGTAATGAATTTGTCGTAAACTTCATCCCATGTTCTTAGTGAGCCTGGCGCCAAAGTCATCAACCATTGTTTCGCCCCATCCTTGAGTGTATAAGGGAAGCACTTCATTCTTAGTTGATCCTCGCTCAACCCATTTAGTGGAAAGTTGTCAATCGCCACATAAAAGTCTCGGATGAATGATAACGGATCCTCACGTGCTAATCCGTGAAATGAGGGCAATTGCTCGATGTGAAATCCGCTTATGTGGTAGTTCCTTGCTGCCGGTGCTAATTGGATGCATGAAATGGCGGTGTTCACCATGGGCTTTGCATAGTGCCGCATTAGATGTTCGACCGGAGGTTGTTGCGGCATGTTGTAGTTTGCTTCCATCCCATATTGAGGTCCAGGATAATAATTCGCTCCATATTGCACTCCAACGGGTGGTTGTCTCGGATAGAAGTATCCCCCTTGTTGAGCTTCGAGTATCCCTTGATTGCACCCAACATTCTCATATCTCGGAAACCTTGGTTGACGAATGTTTTCTTCATCTATATTTTGTGCAACATTCTCAACCCTCGGTTGACGAGGGTTTTCTTCTTGGAGCAAAAGTCGCTCTTCAAGATCCGGATTCACCTCATCATTTGCCATTGATGATGTGGCCATTGTTTTTGGTGCTCTAATCATTTGAACTTCGTCTATGGGCGGAAGAATCGGGTTACCCAACGATCTCCTACCAAGCATAAACAAAAGAAGTTAGAGCAAATTTTTAAATTTTATCAAATATAATGAGAACGAAAAACAAAATGATCAAGAATAACAATTCAACTACTATTAAAACAAGATTAAAAATTAAACGCCAATTCCCCGGCAACGGCGCCAAAAACTTGACGAACAAATTATAAACACGCAAGTGTACGAATCGCTTTTGTAGGAAGCGGCAAGTAACTCCGAGGTCGGTCTCTCGAGGAATTGGAAACGGTTTAAAGTTCGATAATAATCGGCAAATAGTCGAATGAACAAAAGTAAAGTAAATTAAAATACATCATTGGTTTGATAGGATTACAATCACTAACGCATAAAATTAAAATAAACTAAGCGTTAAAAACACCAAATTTAATGGTCGGATAATTGAGATATTACAATAATGAGAATGATATGGGAATTTAGAATCACCGACACACACGTAATCAATTATTAGTTCCGATACACAAAGAACTAAGGTTTGGAATTATCTATTGCTCACGATTAAAAGAAATCCGTTTGATGGCGGTAATTCTAAAAATCATGATTGTTCTTAACGAAAATAAGAGACACTCCTTTGATGGGGACGAATCTCTACTAACAATCGACTAGCTAATACCTTTGATGGGGTAATTCGCTAAAAGATCGCGGAAAAAGGTTTAGAACATTCACAATCGCTTCTATCGGGTCGTTTGATGGCGAACACCGACAAAAACCCTCAATTTGAATAATAATAACAACTAAGAAATAGGTTTGATGATCTAAATCAAAAGTTCTTATACGAAGAACAAACAAGGAGGAACAATCCCAAACTTTTACCCGGAAAATCAATAGGAACTAACAATCGATAAAATGTGTGTGGCTAAATCTAAAAACCCATATGAAATGTTTAGCTACTCATGATTATTTCAACAATAATAATGGAAATTGTAAAACAAAACATGGTAGAAACTTCCCTTGTAAAAGCCGAAATCGAATTCCCGATGAAGGTTTGATGATCTTCCTTCAAAAACTCATAACAATTGATACAAGGAAATATAATATCTCACAAATGTATTTTTCACTCCAAGAACATACAATGAAGATGATGAAACAATCTCTCTTTTTCCTCACTTTTTGGTGTTTGTCTCCCTAAATCTTGTGTTTTTCTCATCCCAATCTCTTACAAAATCAGAATATCCCTTTCTAAGGTCTCCAATACCTTTTTATAAAGCCAAAAGTGCCTAAAAAATCCATCCAAATCGTGTAAATTGTCAAAGAAATGGACTTGCACCGAAAAGTGACACGACCCGTGTCCCGTGTCCCGGCAAGCTTGTACGCTTCTCGACTACATCAGGGTTTGTGTGCCGCGGCTCAGTGACCTGGTGTGCCGCGGCTCAGTCAGGTCGTGCCGCGGCACAGAGTACAGTTTGTTTGGCCATGTTTCATCAACCGGTGCGTGCCGCGGCCCACTTTTATTGTGCCGCGGCCCATCATTGAATTCCTCCCCTTGGGTGATTTTTGCATAGAATTTTTAAAAGAAAACATCAAGACGAGAGGGATGGACGGATCAAAGAAAAATGACGACAAATAAAGACTCTAAAAATGCAAGAAAACAATAAAGATTCTACAACTAATACTCGGGTTGCCTCCCGAGAAGCGCTAAGTTTATAGTCTTCAGCCGGACTTTTCTCGCATTCATCCGGCGGTGGATAAGTTGACACTCGTTTTCTGCGTGTCTATTGGATTTCCCAAGTATGCCTTCAACCGTTGTCCATTAACTTTGAATTTTCGGTCATCTTTTTGTACTTCTACCGCACCATGTGGGAACACTTGAACTACGGTGAACGGTCCCGACCATCGTGAAGGCAATTTCCCGGGAAATAACTTTAAGCGAGAATTAAATAGCAACACCTCTTGTCCCGGGAAAAACTCTCTCTGCGTGATGTGCTTATCATGCCAAGTCTTTGTCCGCTCCTTATAAAGTTTTGCATTTTCGTATGCGTCGTGGCGAATTTCTTCCAACTCGTTCAGCTGCAAACAACGCTTTTCACCAGCAGATTTCAGATCAGAGTTTAGTTTCTTTATCGCCCAGTAAGCACGATGTTACATCTCTACGGGTAAATGGCAACCTTTCCTATAAACCAATCTGTAGGGCGACATTCCGATAGGTGTTTTATACGCAGTCCGGTACGCCCAAAGTGCATCATCGAGTTTAAATGACCAATCTTTTCGAGACGAGCTGACCGTCTTTTCTAGGATCCACTTCAGCTCTCGATTTGATATTTCGACTTGACTGCTCGTCTGAGGATGGTATGCTGTAGCAACACGATGAGTGACTCCGTATTTTCTCAAAACCGCATCAAGAAATTTGTTGTCGAAGTGTGACCCACCATCACTGATAATAGCACGTGGAGTCCCAAAACGTGTGAAGATATATTGTTTTATAAACTTGATTACGACATTGGACCCATTCGTAGGTAGTGCCACCGCTTCAACCCATTTTGAGACATAATCTACGGCCACCAAAATATAGAGATTCTTATTTGATGGGGGAAATGGGCCCATGAAGTCGATCCCCCATACATCGAACAATTCAACTTCAAGAGCATAATTTTCTTAAATATTGTTGGCAACCTATGATTACTCCAACGATTTCGGTTTTTATGGTTCGTTTGTTGAATAAATGGATCCCCACATCGGATTGTCTTATCAAGAGAGGGATGATTGTTGATATCCCATGTTTTTGTTGTAATGATATTGAGACGATGGCCCACCTATTTCTTATTGGCCCTATGGCTACCAAGGTGTGGAATATTTTTTATAACTTAGCGGGATTTCACGGACCTATAACCGATAATTTTAATTTCATCTTGGCATCTTGGTTCTCCAAAACTAAAGGTAAGGTTCATTTATTCCATATCATCCCTATCCTTATACTTTGGTTTTTGTGGTGTTGTAGGAATGACAAAAGAATGAAGGGTATTCCCTTTTCGGCCGAGCGTGTTTGCTCCCGGATTTGGAAATACCTTAGATCTATTAAAATTGCCAACAAATATTGTCATACCTTTTGGAAGGGTGCGGATGCTTTTGCAGCTCGTCTTGGAGTTGAATCCGCACCTAGGAGAATTTGTAAAATTGTGGCCGTGCGATGGGCAAGACCGTGTACCGGTTGGGTCAAACTTAACACGGATGGTGCGGCCAAAGGAAATCCGGGTCTTGCGGGAGCGGGCGGTATTATTCGAGACCATTTGGGCAGCCCCATTCTTTGTTTTTCAGAACATATTGGGGTTCAAACCAACACTTTTGCGGAGCTCTACGCTATCTGGCGTGGGATTGAGCTTTGCTTGGACAAGAAGTTTAATTATATTTGGGTTGAAGTGGACTCTGTTGTGGCTTTGAAATTACTTCAGAGGAAGTCTACTTGCCATTGGAACCTTCAAAACTTGGTGTCTAAAATTCACAAACTATCGGATCAAGTGACAATTCATTTTTCCCACATCTATAGGGAAGGGAATGGAATTGCTGACATACTTGCTGATCAAGGATGTTTACGTCGAGATTTTTTCTGTTCGAATGGGCATGATCTTAAAGGGAAAATCCGTGGCCTTATTCGTTTAGATAAAATTAGTTTTCCGTATCTTAGAAATAAAAAAGTTTTGCCTCGTTAGTTTTGGGGCTTTTGTCTTGGGGCGTGTAGAGGGGCTCGTCCTCCCTCGTTCCTCTTGGGCGTGTAGAGGGACTCGTCAACCCTCAATTTTCTGGTTTGTTTAATAATATTTCGTTTTTTTTAAAAAAAAAAAAAAAAAAGTATGGTGTTCAGCGGCATTTCGTGTCATCTTGAGATGTTTCCCGTCCGTTGACGCCGATCACACGCGGACACAAAGGAGTGAGCATCCTTGAATAAGGACGGCCAATAGAACCCCGATTGTAAGACCTTCGCCGCTGTTCTATTTCCACTAAAATGTCCACCGTAGGGTGATGCATGGCAATGGTTTAGCACACTGTGGATTTCCTCATCCGGAATACATCTACGAATGATTTGATCGGGGCATCTCTTGAAAAGAAAAGGATCGTCCCACAAATAATACTTAGCGTCCGAGATTAGCTTCTTCTTTTGATGGCGTGAGAGGTCGTTTGGAATTGTTTTACTTGCCAAGTAGTTCACTAGATCAGCATACCAAGGCGCGTGTTTTGAACCCAACTTGTAGAGCTGCTCGTCGGGGAAGGTTTCCATGATTTGTGGCTGACTTTCTCCCTTCTCAAGGGAACTCTCTAATCGTGAAAGGTGATCGGCTATAACATTTTCAGTCCCTTTCTTATCCCGAATCTCCAAGTTGAATTCTTGAAGGATAAGCACCCACTGAATCAACCTTGGTTTAGCATCCTTCTTCTCCAAAAGGTATTTTATTGCTAAATGGTCGGTCCACACTATCACTTTCGTTCCCAGTAGATACGCCCGGAATTTATCAAATGCAAAGATCACCGCCAACAATTCCTTCTCCGTTGTGGCATAATTTCTTTGGGCGTCATCGAGTGTTCGGCTCGCATAGTATATGACATGGAACACCTTCCCTCGTCTCTGCCACAAAATTTCCCAATGGCAAAGTCGCTTGCATCACACATTAACTCGAACGGAAGGTCCCAGTCCGGAGCGACTATCACCGGTGCCGTGCTTAGAGATTTCTTCAATAAATCGAAACTTTCTTTACACGACTCGTCAAAAGTAAATGGAACATCCTTCATGAGTAGATTGCACAGCGGCTTCGTGATCTTTGAAAAATCCTTAATAAATCGGCGATAGAAACCGGCATGTCCCAAAAAACTTCTAATCCCTTTGACCGAAGTAGGCGGAGGCATCTTCTCAATTGTTTCAATTTTCGCCCGGTCGACTTCAATTCCATGTGAGGATATTCGATGGCCAAGCACTATGCCCTCCTGCACCATAAAATGACACTTCTCCCAGTTCAAGACCAAATTTGTCTCTTCGCATCTTCTCAAGACTTTCTGCAAATTTTTCAAAAAAATGTCAAACGAATCTCCAAAAACAGAAAAATCATCCATAAAAATCTCAATACACTGCTCTACCATGTCAGAAAAAATAGCCATCATACACTGTTGAAAAGTAGCCGGCGCATTACATAATCCAAAAGGCATGCGCCTATAAGCGAAAATGCCGTAAGGACATGTAAACGCTGCTTTCTCTTGGTCTTCGGGGGCTATATAAATCTGATTATACCCCGAGTAACCATCGAGAAAGCAATAGAAATCGTGTCCGGCTAATCTATCTAACATCTGATCAATAAAAGGTAAGGGGAAATGATCTTTTCTAGTGGCCTTATTTAATTTCCTATAATCTATGCACATACGCCACCCCGTGACAATCCTAGTGGGAATTAATTCATTATTATCATTTTGAACAACCGTTATCCCACCCTTCTTCGACACAACTTGGACCGGACTTACCCACTTGCTATCAGAAATCGGAAAGATCATACCTGCGTCGAGGAGTTTTAAAACCTCGACTTTTACCACCTCCTTCATGTTTGGATTCAACCGGCGTTGATGCTCCACGGATGGTTTGTAGTCTTCCTCCATCA
This sequence comes from Orobanche coerulescens, assembly GCA_033398695.1. Taxonomy (NCBI): domain Eukaryota; kingdom Viridiplantae; phylum Streptophyta; class Magnoliopsida; order Lamiales; family Orobanchaceae; genus Orobanche; species Orobanche coerulescens. The sequence goes on along the minus strand of CM065818.1, from coordinate 25,398,752 downwards.
AAATCTTGTGCATGCAAATTGACGGGCTGATCCCCTTAATATCCGCAATAGACCATCCAAGAGCAGATTTGTACTCCCTCAAAACTCTCAATAATTTCGCCTCTTGATCCCCCGCTAAAGTGGCCGAAAGAATAACTGGAAGGGAGTCATCGGGCCCTAAAAATGCATATTTTAAATGAGGCGGCAGCTTCTTGAGTTCCAACTTTGGAGGTTTTTCGATCGATGGGACAGGTCGAGTTAGTGAACTTCCGAGCTCCTCGAATGGTTGACGAATGAAAATTGGCGAGGAAGCATCCATGTGGCGTACGTAGGCTGCATGCTCTGCATTTAGTTCGGAAACAGCCCCAATCAAAACGGAATCCAAAGGATCGGGTGGATAGTTCTCTCGAAAGGTTCTACTCACGCACGAGTCAATGACGTCAACTTGGAAACAATTTTCAGCATCACTCGGATGTTTTACGGATCGAAAGATATTGAACGTTACTTGCTCCTCTTGAACACGTAGAGTCAGCTTCCCCTTTTCCACATCTATCAAAGTTCGGCCGGTTGCCAAAAATGGTCTTCCCAAGATAATTGGGATATCTTGATCTTCCTCCATGTCGAGCACAATAAAATCGGCTAGAAAGATAAATTTGTCAACCTTTACTAACACGTCCTCTATTACTCCCCTCGGATATTTGATGGACCTATCGGCCAATTGTAAGGAGACCGTCGTCGGCTTGGCTTCCCCAATATCCAGCTTTTTAAAAATAGAAAGGGGCATAAGGTTTATGCTAGCTCCGAGATCGCATAGGGCTCTTTCAAAAGACGAATTTCCAATGATGCAAGGGATGGTAAAACTTCCCGGATCTCTCAATTTAGGTGGGAGCTTCTTTTGTAAAATAGCACTACACTCCTCCGTTAATGCGACCGTCTCATATTCCTCGAGCTTTCTCTTGGTTGACAAGACTTCTTTCATGAATTTTACATAACTCGGCATTTGTTCCAACGCGTCGGCAAATGGAATGTTTATGTGCAATTTCTTGAAGACGTCGAGGAACTTTGAAATTTGCTTGTCTAGTTTTTGCTTTTGGAAACGCTGTGGGAATGGGATTTGAGGAGTGGGCTGAGTAGTCGATACTTCCTTTAGCTTGGGCGCCTCATCCTTTTCCTTCTCATTGTGCTCGATTGGCTGCTCTTTGTTATTGATAGGCTGCCCTTTCAACTCCTTTCCACTTCGTAATTCGATTGCTTGCACGTTTTCCTTGGGTTTCATTTCGGCTGCGCTGGGCGATGCACCTTGAGACCGAGAAGACAATAGATTAGCAATCTGCCCCATTTGTGTTTCTAGGTTTCGGATGGAGGTAGAATGATTTTTGAGGGTCGTTTCGGTGCGGGTCATGAATTGGCTCGTGTTAGCCGCCAATTGAGCAAGAGCATCTTCCAATGATATCTTTGGTGGTTGAGGGGGCTGCTGTGGGTGCTGCGCGAATTGAGCTTGTGGAGGTTTTAAAGCTTGCCCGTTCCTCCACGAAAAATTTTGGTAATTTCGCCACCCTTGATTATAAGTGCTGGGGTAAGAGTTATTTTGTCGATTTCCATTTCCCACAAATTGAGCTTGCTTCATCGGATGTTGCTCGAAAGGGTTCCCGACTTGGCACTCCGCGCTAGGATGCGATCCGTTACACCAATTGCAAGACTCAATGGTAACGGGGGAAGGAGCATGCGAAAATGCTTGGATCTGCTGCGTTAATGCTGCGACTTGGGCTGACAATGTAGATATCGGGTCATTACTTGAAATTTCCATAACTCGCTTCGGCGTTATTCGTTCGGATGGCCATTGATAAGCATTAGCGGCCATAGCTTCCAACAACGAGTGTGCTTCAGCCATCGTCTTTCCCATCAAAGCTCCACCGGCGACTGCATCCACGAGAGTGCGTGTAGAGGCACTCAATCCATTGTAGAACGTCTGAATTTGAAGCCAGTCTGGAAGGCCATGATGTGGGCATCTCCGTAACAAATCTTTGTATCGCTCCCACGCCTCGTGGAGCGATTCCATGTCATACTGACCAAAGGTGGTGATCTCGTTTCTCAGTCTCGCCGTCTTAGAAGGTGGGAAGAATTTAGCAAGGAAGGCTTGCGCTAACTCTGCCCATGTCGTGATCGACCCGGGCGGTAAGGAATTCAGCCAAAATTTCGCTTTATCCCTCAAAGAGAAAGGGAAAAGCCGTAATCGGATAGCATCGTCGGTGACACCATTGTTCTTGAACGTGTCACAAATCTCAAGAAAAGAAGCAATATGTGCGTTTGGGTCATCATTCGGCAATCCACAGAATTGGCTCGCCTGCACCATCTGAATAATAGCAGGCTTGATTTCGAAATTGTTCGCTTGGATTGTTGGACGCCGAATCCCCGAAAAGTTTGCGTTAATCTGCGGCATAGCATAATCTCGAAGTGCTAATGCCGGCTGAACTTGTTGAACAATATTATTTCCTCCTTGAATTTCGATATTTTCAGCCATGTTGACCGTTGTCGGTAGCTCTCGTTTCTCCTTCTTCTTTCTCCTAAGAGTGCGCTCGAGTTCGGTATTCAAAGGTAGTAGGCCTTTGTCACCGAGTTTTCTCATGCACTACGCGAAAGATCCTGAAAGCACAAATAAATAAATAAATAAAATTAAATACACGAAAATAAGTAAATAAAAACGTTCAAAGTAAGACTAGAAATACTGAAATCGATATTAGCAAAATTTCAGTCCCCGGCAACGGCGCCAAAAACTTGTTGCGATATTTCTTGAACGCAAGTGCACGTTATCGTATACAAGTAATAAAGTGATGAGTGAGTATCGTTTCCCACGAGGACTGAATCACTAACTACCGATTTTTGTGTATTCTAGTTTTATTTGAACAATTGAACTTTGGGTTTGCAATTAATTACTAAAAGAATTAATAAAAGACTAAACAGTAAAAACGATAGCTTGAAGAAAGAGAATCAAATGATGAATAAGTCTAGGATTCTGAATCCACCTCGGTTTATCCGAATTTACTCTCGATTATCTGAAGTTAATGATTTTCCCAATTTATTGAAGGCGAAGATTGCTAATATATTCTACCGCCTCTCCCGAGGTCAATAGATTTTTCTAAAGGCGAATAACGCACTCTATCCCTAGGTGAATTAATTCGTCAATAGGCAAAAAGCATAAAATCTCCAAAAGGCCACGTAGTTCCTATGAGTATATTCCTATCTCACAGAATAAAACGGTCCTCACCAATAGTTCCTCACCAACTCTCCTCTCCTGATTCGAATTGAATGATTAAAACAATACAACTATTGGCCAGATAATTGAAAGCATTAAACACAATTGGGAAAACTCAACAAAAAGGGAATTAAATAGATAATCTCAAGCAAATCCGTCAAAACGTAGGTTTCATCAAAATCCTAGATTAGGGTTTTAGCCTGACATACTAATTAATGAAAATACAGAATAAATGAATAAAAGCATGAAAATCAAACGCAGATGAAGAGCTCGGATTCCTCCGTTCTTCGGCTTCCGCCCTCTGCTCTTGAAGTCTTCTGTTTATCTTCCTCTTCTGCCGTCTCCTCCAAGATTCTCCGATTCCAAGATTTCCCAAACTCCAAGATTTTCCCAGATCAGAAAAGATCATTAATTAGGGTCTTAAACCCTTTATTTATGTAACACCCCAAACTAGGCGGATATTACAGTGCCGTGAATCCCCGACTGGGACCCACCAGGCAAATGAAAATGATGAATTAAAATAATATAATTGTAGTACCGAACCACATTATATTACCAAGTACTCCGATGAGGAGTTTAAGTACAACACACCAGGACAAAACCGAATACTAGTATATTTTATATGGAGATAAAATACACCACTCTGAACAATTAAACAACTCAAACGGAATTTGCAGCGGAAAATACAATTGACGGAAATGACTGAAATGACTGAAACAAACGGAATAACTGGGGCCCCCTACTAGTATCACTAGGACTCCTCGCCGTCAGCATGTTCTTCCCGTGCCTTTGCCTTGCCGTGACCTGAAAACCAAAATTCCCAAACGGGCCGGGCCATACGTAACAACAATCCTCAAGAGTTGAAATTACACAATCATGATATATCTGAAGTTATGAAATATCCTTAGTTATGAATTACGCTGAAGAGGAGTACCATAGTACGCCCGTAGTGTTCTGTGCAAGTGTACAAGACGGATGACCGGACACACCCGTCCTTGTACCTAATTAGTCTCACGGAGGTAATCGTTATCGTGTGCACAGTCCAATGTATTACTCCCAATACATGGCCATCATGTGCCCGACTAAAAATTCCACACATCCGCACCCGGCCACGCAATATGAACCCATAAGGTCATATGAACGAGAATGACCATAATGAATATCAATGAATAATAATAATCTAACAAAGTCAAGAATGACTCACCGATATGAAAGTGATAATGAAGTGATTGATAGTTTCAATGAAATGATTGGAACCGCCGTTCCTCGCTAATGAAGTGATTATTCGACAATTACAAGTCTCAATATGATTAATACAATGATGAATGAGTTATGATTATGAATGATCAACAACAAAAGGAATGAATATCCTTTTAACCGAGTAAGAATTAACTTACACAATACCGATGAAGAATGTCCTTCCACGAACAAATGTCCTAAATGAAGTGTCGGTCGCTCGAACAACCTTAATTCAATACAATTACCAACAACCCGTTCAATATACGAATTAAACACGAATATAACGAACTCAACACGTCGATACGATTAAACCAAGTTCATTGGGGCATTATATCGAACACTTTGTGGCCAACTTCGATTGATTACAACTAAACCTCAATAATACCAACCTCAAATCCCCAAGAAGTGTTTCAAACCAACAAAACATCTTCAATACGATCAATAATCCGTTATGAATATCCAAAAACGTGATTATAACAACAATTAATCGAAAACCCCCAATTTCAACTCGATATTCAAAGTGTTCTAGAATAATCCCTCAATAATCCAATGAATCCTTATACAAACTCATAATCATATACATATCCCTTCAGATAAAATGATTATAACGTCCAAAACATCATATCCCAACACAAAATCGAAATCCAAGATGTTGAAGAAATTACCTCTTGAAGATCCAACCACTTCGATCCGAAGAACACGAGTTAAATCGAGTATCCAAGCTTCCCAAATGAATGAAGATGATGAAAAATACACACTCAAATGATTGATGATGGCAAAATCTCTCCCTCAACCCTCTCTCTCGGATAAAGTTGGAGAAATGAAGAAATGAGGAAAAATGTCCCGGCCAAATCCTTATATACTGCCGGAAGTTACGGCCGTAACTCGGCTTCGTCCGAAAGCCAGCCGACAAACTTACGGCCGTAACCGCTCCTGAGTTACGGGCGTAACCCGCCTTCGTCAAAAACATCTGCCGACATCCTTACGACCGTACCCGCACACCTTACGGGCGTAACTCGGATGATACGGCCGTATCCGGCCAAACTTACGGGCGTAAGCCCCCTTCGTCGAAAATGACCAGCACCTGCTGCGGCAGACGGCCATATCCGGCCAAGCCTTACGGCCGTACCTTCCTCGACTTACGGCCGTATGCCGCAACCCTTACGGCCGTAAGTCCCCCTTGCCCGACAACACCTGAAATTTACGAACACCACTTACGGCCGTATCCTCCCCTTCTTACGGCCGTAACTCGCCTTCGGCCAAAAATGCCTGGGCAGCCTGCTGGACACGTACGGCCGTAACCGGCCAGCCTTACGGCCGTACCTGCTCAACTTACGGCCGTATTCCGAAACCTTACGGCCGTAAGTCCCGTTCGTCCAAAATGGCCTGAAATCAACGAACCCTTGTTACGGCCGTAACCCAAAGTCCTTACGGCCGTAACTCAATGCTGGCCAAGGTGAAAAATCCGATAACTCCGATTCCTCGCTACGACTGATGAATGATCCGACATATCATATGAATGTGAAAGTGAACAAGTCTAACACAAGCCAAATATGATACTCCCAGTACAAGGCTATCAATCACAATGAAAATGATAATACTCCCGTCTCGGTCTATAAACGGAGATGAAATGACGATCGGTAACTGATATACGGTTACAACATGCCAACAATGAACGCAAATGAATGAATCATGAATGATGAGTGATTATTAATGAGTGAGAATTACTGAGTGACAATTACAGACTGATAATTACTGAATGAAAATGAATGAATTACAACCGGGTATTACATACTCCCCCCCTTAAAAGGAGTTTCATCCCCGAAACTAAGGGTCAAATAACTCGGGATAACTCTCCCGCATACTCTCCTCGGTCTCCCAAGTGGCCTCTTCGACTCCGTGTCTAGACCACTGAATCTTGACCAAAGGGATCGTCTTGTTCCTCAACTGTTTGGTTCGCCGCTCTAACACTCGTACAGGACGCTCCTCGTACGAATGATCATCTGCGATCTCGATTTCGAATCAAGTATGTGACTCGGGTCGGCAACATACTTCCGCAACTGAGAGACGTGAAACACATTATGAATTCGGCTCAATGTCGGAGGTAAAGCCAATCGATAAGCTAACTCGCCTACTCGATCCAAAATTTCAAACGGTCCAATGAATCTCGGACTCAACTTCCCCCGTTTTCCGAAACGGAAAATACCTCGACTCGGGGATACTTTGACCAAAACGTGGTCACCCGTCTCGAACTCTAGTGGTCGACGAAGATTATCTGCATATGATTTCTGTCGACTCTGAGCTGTCAACATACGACTCTTGATCAAAGCTACCTTTTCCCGGGCGGCTATAAGCATATCGGGCTCGGTGCCGATTGATTCTGACAAGTCATCCCAACACAAAGGAGATCGACAACGACGACCGTACAAGGCCTCGTAAGGTGCCATCTTAATGGAAGCATGCCAACTATTATTATACGTGAACTCGATCAATGGTAGTTGGGCTTCCCAATCGTCCTTCCAATCGAGGACGCATGCCCTCAACATGTCCTCTAATGTCTGTATAGTCCTCTCTGATTGTCCGTCGGACTGAGGATGAAAGGCGGTACTGAGATTGAGCTGGGTTCCCATAGCACGATGAACTGATTTCCAAAAATGAGACACAAATCGTCCGTCACGATCGGAAACGATACTCTTAGGAGTACCGTGCAGTCTCACTATCTCCTTGATGAACAACTGAGCCAGTCTCTCGGGACCCCACGTATCCTTGATCTCAAGGAAATGATCTGATTTAGTTAAGCGGTCCACAATCACCTAGATCGTATTCATGCCACGACGACTCGTCGGCAAACTCGTGATGAAATCCATAGAAATGTCTTCCCACTTCCACTCTGGAATAGGGAGAGGTTTCAGCATACCCGCCGGTCGCTGATGTTCAATCTTGACTTGTTGACAGGTTAAGCATCTTGAAACAAATTCTGCGACTTCTCGCTTCATATTACTCCACCAGTAATTTTGTTTCAAGTCCTTGTACATCTTGCTGGACCCCGGATGAACAGAATAAGAGGTAGCATGAGCTTCTCTCAAAATAGAGTTTTTCAACTCGACATTCGCCGGTACGCACAACCGATTCTTAAATCTCAAAAGTCCATCCTCGTGGACCACGAATCCAGGGGCTTTCCCCTGAGCCACATCCTCACGGATGCGCAACAATGCTGGGTCAGAACCTTGATTCTCCCTGATTTCCTCCTCAAGTGACGATGAAATCTATAACTTACAAAGCTGTCCCTAAACTCGCTGAAGCCAGACCTCGATCTCGGGTCTAAGGAATTCCTGTTGAAGCTCCTTCTGAACTGTTAAACGAGCAAGCATCTGCTCCTGAACGGACTTATGACTCAAGGCGTCGGCGACAACGTTCGCCTTGCCCGGGTGGTAAAGGATCTCGATATCATAATCTTTGATTAGTTCTAACCACCGCCTCTGTCGCATATTTAACTCCTTCTGAGTAAATATATACTTTAAACTCTTATGATCGGTGAATATCTGACAAGTAACGCCATAAAGATAATGACGCCAAATCTTCAATGCGAACACCACGGCTGCTAGCTCCAGGTCGTGAGTCGGATAATTAACCTCGTAAGGTCTCAATTGCCGTGAAGCATAAGCAATAACCTTCCCATTCTGCATGAGTACACATCCGAGACCCTGTCCGGACGCATCACTATAAACCACAAATCCCTCCGTCCCTTGCGGCAAGGAAAGTACAGGTGCTGACATTAACCGGCTCTTGAGTTCCTCAAAACTCACCGACACGCGTCGGACCACGTGTATTTCTTATCCTTTCGCAAAGGTTCGTCAAGGGTTGAGCGATTCTAAAAATCCCTCCACAAATCGCCGATAATAGCCCTAATCCGAGAAAACTTGATTTCCTTAACATTCTTCTGAGGTAACCAATCTCGGATAGCCTCCGTCTCGAGGGTCGACACGAACTCCGTCTGATGAAATTACATGTCCGAGAAAAGTCACTTCGGATATCCAGAACTCACATTTGGAAAACTTTCCATAAAGTTGCTCTCGTCTCAACACGTCGAGAACCTGATGAAGATGAACATCGTGTTCCTCTCGGCTATGAGAATAAATCAAAATGTCATCGATGAAGACAACAACAAACTGATCTAAAAAGTCGATGAAAACCCGATTCATTAACTCCATGAATACCGCAGGTGCATTAGTTAGCCCGAACGGCATAACTACGAACTCATAATGACCATAGCGTGTCCGAAACGCCGTCCTCGCGATATCCGACTCTCGAATCCGCAACTGGTGATATCTAGATCTTAAGTCGATCTTGGAAAATACTGAAGCTCCCTGAAGTTGATCTAAGAGATCATCAATACGGGGTAAGGGATACTTATTCTTGATTGTCACACTGTTCAACTCTCGATAATCAATACACAAACGAAATGAACCATCATTCTTCTTGACAAACAACACTGGTGCTCCCCACGGAGATGCACTCGGTCGTATATAACCATTCTCGAACAACTCCTCAAGTTGGTTCTTTAATTCCTGCATTTCGGTCGGGGCCATCCGGTACGGTGCCTTCGATATCGGAGACGTACCAGGCTCCAACTCAATCGTGAATTCCCCATCTCTCTGTGGAGGCAAACCAGGTAACTCGTCTGGAAAAACGTCGGCATACTCCCTCACTACCGGAATATCCATCAACATTACTGATGATTTCTCGGTTTTGGTCATGTAGCACCAATAACCAACACATCCCTAACTGAGTAATCGCACTGCTTTCATCAAATTAATGACCTTACCCGAACAGCCGGGATTACCTCCCTGAAACACACATTCCACCCCATCGTCTGAAATGATAGTGATCATACGCTTACGGACACTAATGATGGCATCATGATGATCCATCCAATCAATACCCAAGATGACGTCGTCCCTCGGCAAATCTACTACGATTAGGTCCGCTGGCCATACACGACCATGAAACTGAATTGGATAATTCTGAATCTCACGATTACCGATAATTCGTCTACCATCAGGTAGGCCAATGACATAAGGCTCACAACTAGTAGCACTACCCAGACGTAGTCTACTCAAACATGACTCGGAAATGAATGAATGCGATGCACCAGTATCAAAAAGGGTACACACAGGTTGAGATAGAATATCGAGTGTACCTGAGATCATTCGGGCCTCGGGATCATAGGTCTTCTTCATCTCATAAATCCGGGGCTTGCTAGTCCCGCACCGACGCTCCTGTCACTGGCTATAGGCTCCACCTTTAGTCGCTCGCTGCTTTAAACGACGCCGATTGAGTGGCTCGATTCGAACGGCCGATCGCTTAGGGGCTTGAGATGACGTCGAGTAGGTTTGGAGTCCCTACGCCAAAACGGGCCTTATGCCCAACAATTCCTGATTATGACACGTGACATACTGTCTCGGACACTTGGTGCCGACATGACCAAGATCCCCACGCTTATAACAGGTGATGGCGAGCCGGCCGCTCGTGATCGAGATTCCGCGGGTTTAGACGCGTCACGAGGTCGCTCGAAAGCAGAGCCCGCACGAGGTTTCTTGAAAGTGGCACCGCCGCCGTCAGACTGATTACGGTTCTTGGACTTCTTGCTAGCAGATGAAGGTTGCTGCTTAGCAATCTCCTTAGCAGTAAGCTCATAGGTAAGAGCTTTCTCAATGAATTCAGCCAACGTGGTGCAATTATGATTAAGAAACTGTAGTCTCATACGGGGTTTCAGCCTCTTGCTGAAATACTTAATCTTATCTGCCTCGGAATGAATGACAGATGAGGCGAACGGAAGAAGTTCCTGAAATTTCTCGGCAATGGCGAGAACATCCTCGTCTGATGAGGGGTCGGGAGTGAGTAACTCTGACAGCTTGGCCTCTCTGAGTGGGGCCGGATAATACCTCTTCATCATGAGAGTCTTGAACTGATCCCAAGTACACGATCCTTCGGTGGGCTTCAACGACAACCACCAAGAGTGAGCGCTCTTACCCAGATAGTAAGCCGCAACTGAAACTTTGTGTCCTTCGGGACACTCTACCATAGCAAACAACTTCTCGAAATGCTCGAGCCAATGAATAATATCTGCCGGCTCAGATGAGCCCTCAAAAGTAGGTGGCCTCTGGCGAGAGATGTCGCCGATGATATTGCTCACATTCCTCTCTTGCCTCTGAGGTGGCGGCGGAGGAGCCTGTTGATTTTGATTGACGGAGTTATGCATCGTCTCCATCAGCTGTGCCATCTGGGTCATTTGGGCCATCATGCCCTGCATAAAAGCGAGTGGGTCAACCCGGACACCTTCTGACTGAGCCGTGTCCCGGGTATGACTCCCCGTTAGTGAATGATCGCGTATAGGTGAATGAGTGGCAGCGTCGATGCTTGATGAATTAGCATTATTTCTCACGTTTGCACGTGTATTCACACGAGCTTTCGGGATTCGGCCCGCTCCACGGCCTCGTCCTCCACGTCCTCTTCTTGCCCTCTCCATACTGAAATAGGAAAGTCACATGATGATTATATTTCCCGCATGAATATCACGTTATGATTATGACATGAGATGATGAAAATGAGCATACGCGCTCTAACACAGTGACTACATGAATGATTAACTGAGGTGACATGATTATCTTGAACAAGTTAACATAATTAATGATTTGATCTTCCTGATCAACAACTGAATAATGAAATGAATTGAGTGATTAACGAGTTAACATGACCGTCCTGGTCAAATGAAAATGATGGTTGAGGATTGTTAACTGATGAATTATGAATGAATGATTCTTGCCAGAAATTATACCATAGCGTTAGAAATCTTACAGTTCTTGGTCTGATTGGCTCGGCATTTGCACAGGTCACACGTGACGCGAAAGTCCAATGATACTTGTCCAATGACGATGATTTCAAATGAGACATGACTTGGAGGGTAGTATTCAAGACCACGTTCTCCGATACCAACTCTGTAACACCCCAAACTAGGCGGATATTACAGTGCCGTGAATCCCCGACTGGGACCCACCAGGCAAATGAAAATGATGAATTAAAATAATATAATTGTAGTACCAAACCACATTATATTACCAAGTACTCCGATGAGGAGTTTAAGTACAACACACCAGGACAAAACCGAATACTAGTATATTTTATATGGAGATAAAATACACCACTCTGAACAATTAAACAACTCAAACGGAATTTGCAGCGGAAAATACAATTGACGGAAATGACTGAAATGACTGAAACAAACGGAATAACTGGGGCCCCCTACTAGTATCACTAGGACTCCTCACCGTCAGCATGTTCTTCCCGTGCCTTTGCCTTGCCGTGACCTGAAAACCAAAATTCCCCAAACGGGGTCAGTTACACAGAACAACAATCTTCAAGGGTTAAAATTACACAATCATGATATATCTGAAGTTATAAAATATCCTTAGTTATGAATTACGCTGAAGAGGAGTACCATAGTACGCCCGTAGTGTTCTGTGCAAGTGTACAAGACGGATGACCGGACACACCCGTCCTTGTACCTAATTAGTCTCACGGAGGTAATCGTTACCGTGTGCACAGTCCAATGTATTACTCCCAATACATGGCCATCATGTGCCCGACTAAAAATTCCACACATCCGCACCCGGCCACGCAATATGAACCTTAAGGTCATATGAACGAATGACCATAATGAATATCAATGAATAATAATAATCTGACAAAGTCAAGAATGACTCACCGATATGAAAGTGATAATGAAGTGATTGATAGTTTCAATGAAATGATTGGAACCGCCGTTCCTCGCTAATGAAGTGATTATTCGACAATTACAAGTCTCAATATGATTAATACAATGATGAATGAGTTATGATTATGAATGATCAACAACAAAAGGAATGAATATCCTTTTAACCGAGTAAGAATTAACTTACACAATACCGATGAAGAATGTCCTTCCACGAACAAATGTCCTAAATGAAGTGTCGGTCGCTCGAACAACCTTAATTCAATACAATTACCAACAACCCGTTCAATATACGAATTAAACACGAATATAACGAACTCAACACGTCGATACGATTAAACCAAGTTCATTGGGGCATTATATCGAACACTTTGTGGCCAACTTCGATTGATTACAACTAAACCTCAATAATACCAACCTCAAATCCCCAAGAAGTGTTTCAAACCAACAAAACATCTTCAATACGATCAATAATCCGTTATGAATATCCAAAAACGTGATTATAACAACAATTAATCGAAAACCCCCAATTTCAACTCGATATTCAAAGTGTTCTAGAATAATCCCTCAATAATCCAATGAATCCTTATACAAACTCATAATCATATACATATCCCTTCAGATAACATGATTATAACGTCTAAAACATCATATCCCAACACAAAATCGAAATCCAAGATGTTGAAGAAATTACCTCTTGAAGATCCAACCACTTCGATCCGAAGAACACGAGTTAAATCGAGTATCCAAGCTTCCCAAATGAATGAAGATGATGAAAAATACACACTCAAATGATTGATGATGGCAAAATCTCTCCCTCAACCCTCTCCCGGATAAAGTTGGAGAAATGAAGAAATGAGGAAAAATGTCCTGGCCAAATCCTTATATACTGCCGGAAGTTACGGCCGTAACTCGGCCCTCTTACGGCCGTAACATTCCAGGTCAACGGCCTTACGGCCGTAACTGGCCAACTCGTACGGCCGTAACTCGGCTTCGTCCGAAAGCCAGCCGACAAACTTACGGCCGTAACTGCTCCTGAGTTACGGGCGTAACCCGCCTTCGTCAAAAACATCTGCCAACATCCTTACGGCCGTACCCGCACACCTTACGGGCGTAACTCGGATGATACGGCCGTATCCGGCCAAACTTACGGGCGTAAGCCCCCTTCGTCGAAAATGACCAGGCACCCTGCCTGCAGCGTACGGCGGTATCCGGCCAAGCCTTACGGCCGTACCTTCCTCGACTTACGGCCGTATGCCGCAACCCTTATGGTCGTAAGTCCCCCTTGCCCGACAACACCTGAAATTTACGAACACCACTTACGGCCGTATCCTCCCCTTCTTACGGCCGTAACTCGCCTTCGGCCAAAAATGCCTGGCACTGGCTGACACGACGGCCAGAATCGCCAGCCTTACGGCCGTACCTGCTCAACTTACGACCGTATTCCGAAACCTTACGGCCGTAAGTGCCGTTCGTCCAAAATGGCCTAAAATCAACGAACCCTTGTTACGGCCGTAACCCAAAGTCCTTACGGCCGTAACTCAATGCTGGCCAAGGTGAAAAATCCGATAACTCCGATTCCTCGCTACGACTGATGAATGATCCGACATATCATACGAATGTGAAAGTGAACAAGTCTAACACAAGCCAAAGATGATACTCCCAGTACAAGGCTATCAATCACAATGAAAATGATAATACTCCCGTCTCGGTCTATAAACGGAGATGAAATGACGATCGGTAACAGATATACGATTACAACATGCCAACAGTGAACGCAAATGAATGAATCATGAATGATGAGTGATTATTAATGAGTGAGAATTACTGAGTGACAATTACAGACTGATAATTACTGAATGAAAATGAATGAATTACAACCGGGTATTACAATTTATAGCTCTGCACAGTCTCCAAATCGCGTCCGTGTGAGTAGGTCGAGAACTGGCTTCAAAACAGCCCAAATCCGCGCGGAGCACACCAAAACCGCTAAGTGTGCCGCGGCTCAGCTGGATTGTGCCGCGGCACAGAGTACAGTCTACTTTGTGCCCGCTGGTTGTCTTCCTGTGCCGCGGCCCACGGCCAAAATTCGCCGTTTTCGCCCGTTTCGCCTCGTTTTAGCTTCCGGACTCCAATCTCCTGACAATCATACAAAATTAAGGCATTAAAAACTCATTTAAGCAAATTTACTCTCCAAAATAATACAAAATAATGATAAATAAGCGTATAAAAATACGCCTAACAAATACCCCCAAACTTAAGCCTTTGCTTGTCCTCAAGCAAAAAGAATTAATTTCAAAAAAAGAATGTCGTGAATAATCGTGCAACTCATAGTGCTCAACCTAATCAATACTATCCTGAAATTCTATCTGAATAATACGAGTATCGTAATAGCGAGCTGCACTCAGAACACTGATTCTACAAAGTAACCAAGTTCAGTCCTAATCACTCGTTCATGAAGAAAATCCAGCTCAAAGATCAACAAACGTGAGTCTAATCGACCGTCAATATGAAAGGTTAAAATAGACAAGCTAGTTCGCCCCGTTCCACTGTCTAATGGCAAAATTTTCACGAGTTTCATAAAAAATAATCCTCGGACAGTATTCCCTTATATATATGCTCAAGAAATTGATTCGAGTTGACCACTAGGTTCGGATCTCGGGATGTTTCATCGGGATAATCCTAGGGTGGAACTTCCATTCTCATGTATTGGGAAACTGTTTGACGTAAAAGACACTCATGGGGTACATGGATGCTTCTAGTTACTAAGTTCCCCTCCACATCGGAGAAACAACTCGAATAGCTAATTCCCGCATGTCCAAATCAAGGTCGCTGTTTTACGCGAGAGTAAACAACGGGTCACGCGAGTACCCCCGGTTACTAGGCTCCCTATCATCGGCACATGTGAAATTTCTAAATCACTAGTCTAATCAGGGTTATCGTTTTACGCGAGAGTAAACAACGGGTCACGTGAATACCCCCGGTTACTAGACTTCCCATCATAGAACAAAAATATCTCGACTTTTGGGAAAAACTGACTGACTCTAAACTCAATCTAAGTGCCAACACGACTTATGTTACAGGACGACTAGCTAACCGAAAAGTGTAACCAAACGTATCGACGGTGATTTTAAAACACGTATGTATCATCTCTTATCCGCCAAGACCTCTACAATCACAAGAAAAAATTTCGGACCTAAATGAATACTAAGCAGAAACAGAAATCACTGACTACAACTCGACTAAAACTCGACCGTTTCTTTAGAGAGAAAAACAGTGTCGTAACATGAGTATTACACAAATAGAAGCACGAAAAAATCACGAATAGAGTAAAATCAAGACAAGCAAGGCTCTCGACAAAAATGTAACTAGAAATAACAAAAAGTGCAACGAAATAAGTACAACAATAAATGTAGCGACAGAAAGTAACCCCCCCCCCCAACTTAGGACGTACATTGACCTCAATGGACAAAATATAATATGCAATAAAAGTAAAAGGTCAAGTACTTCCCTACAATCCTCTCACGAGCTGGTGCCGGCTGTAATACCCGAGATTTCTGATATGTATTTGGAACTTGTGATGTTGCAATTGTTGTATTTTGATCTTAGTATTATTCTCCGTATTTCATAATCCGATGTTGTTGAGCGTATGATTTCATGTATGTGATTTACAAATTGTAATTCTGCGCATGTAGCGCACGCTATCGGCTATGTGTAGCGTACGCTAACATGGATCCTTAGCGCACGCTACAAGGAGCATTAGCGCACGCTATGCGTGGTTAATATGATTAAGACAGGGTGGTAGGTGAGATCGGCTGAGTATTTCGGTCGGATTGTGTCGGGATGAACCTGGACGGCTTTCGGGAAAAGCCAAGTCAACGCCTTAGCGCACGCTACTGACATGAGATAGCGCACGCTAAGTGCTGAGTACTGATGAAGTCGATGGCCGTTAGCGCACGCTACGAGCATGGACTAGCGCGCGCTAATAACCATTTCCTATAAATAGGACAACATCCTTTTCGTGTTTTCAGTCCTTTCTTTTCCCACATCCGAACTCTTATACTTAGAGTATTACTCTTAACATCCTAAACACTTCATATCAGCATCCTAGCTCGTGTTGAAGATTATAGATCATTGAGGATTGGTGTTCAAGCCTTCGACGTTGGATTTGCTTCGATTTCATCCTTGTTCTTCACTACTTTGAGGTAGGTGATCCTTCACCAATACTAGTAGTGTTCTATAGGACGTTTAATCATGTTTATCTAGTCAGTTAGATTCGTTAATAGTCGAACATCATGTGTTAAAAGGATATTTTCGACATTTCGGCACTTATCCATCGTATGAACCTTTGAACCGTTTTAGTATATGGACTCCTAAGATTTTTCAAACCGATTTGTGATCAGTATATGGAGATTTTCAAATTCTTATGCGTTTATACAAAGGAATCATACGTTTTGGGTCATATAACGGATTGAACTCAGGATATCCCTTGAAGATCTAAGATGAATTATGGTGTTGAGATGATTATACGTATCTTTGTATCTCATAGTCATTTAGTACGTATAGAACTTTCCCAAACCTTATTAGCATGATATGCTCGGGGATGACTTGTATTATCACCATAGAATTCATGAGTTCATCACCATTAGATCCAGTTTTCTACCAGTAGTAATCTGCCATGCACGGTTAGCGCACGCTAACATACGTAAGTTAATGTGCGCTATCGGGGATAAGTTAACGCACGCTACGTTTGGTACGTAACGTACGTTATGATATCAGCCGAGTAAGTTGGCTGATCAGAGAGAACTGTCAGTCCGTGGCTAGCGTATGCTAAGATTAGACGATAGCGTATGCTAACAGGTAGGCTTAGCGCACGCTACATAGAGTACGTAGCGTACGCTAAGTGGTTCAGGCTGATGGAAAGTAAAACGCAGCGGAAGCGAAGTTTGGGAAAATATGATAATAGCGTTTTACGCATCTACGAGCATTATATCCATTTAGGCATGCTAATTAATTAATTACTAAGACTAACAAGCAATTTAAATATTATTTATTATTTATTAATTAAATATGTTGATTAATTAAAATATTCTAATCTAGATCCAAGATCATAGGATATTACCTTTTGAAGCGCGTTGGTTACTTCCTTCTTGATCGCCTTGTATTTCTACCTTCAGATCTTCTAGAGTATGATCCGCCTTGAACCGGACGTTGTGTGGGCAACGAGCTACCGGATCTTTCTTGGACACCTTATGGATCGGCCGAATTCACCTTGCCTCACAACTCTCGATTTTCTTTTCTTCAAGTAATTCCGATATGTAGCAAGAATTAAAGTGTTCTCTCCATTGTGGAATCAAAGACACAAGTCAAGATCCACAATTAAACACTTAGAAGAAAAATCGAAATTTCTTGTGTATATTGAAGCATAAAATCGGCCAACACCATAATATCCTATTTATAGGCTCTTGGACTACTACTATGGATCTAAAGGAGGATTATGGAAGGACTCCCAATTAATTCATCTTACCTTATTAGGACTCTTCCTAATATATGATGAATCAATTAATATCAACTTAGTCCACTAAAAAGTTTGATATTGCACTTCCTACCAAAATCCCAAATTACGAAATTGGGCTCCTTATTAAATATATTATTTCCCGTGTTTAAGATATCGAATGTCCATTAATTAATTATAAGCTACTGACAGCTTTAATTAATTAATATCTTATCCAAGAGTAGTACCACTCGAACCTTATTATTATATCGGAATTAAATCCACCTGCAGGGTTTAATATAATAATCATTATCGAGCTCCTCAAGGGGACATCATCAACCCGCACGAGTCGGGACACGATTTCTAGTAATAATAATAATTGTCGTATAAACAATATTATTGCCCAAGATACGAGGCTTATTGAGTCGATCATTTTGACTCTCACCTATGATAAATCAAAGCAATAATTATTATAAATACACAATTAAATATTATATACTTAGAATTAAGAAATAATAATTATCCGAGATTTACGTTCTTCTTACAGTCAGTACAGAAGACACTATCTCACCTCGATCCTGTTCAACGTATGCAAATACGCTAATGTATGCTAATAGTCAAGACCAACTATTCTCAAGCACACACTACAACCTTTTATATAATTTGTCTAATAATTATATAGGTTGTGAACTATTATATTATTTTATAAGGCACCGATAATGTGATCTTCCGTGTGACACCAACACACCACATTATCTACAATATAAAATAATTAGACATTTCATTTGCATAACCATAACGTGAATTAATATGCAAAACATGTGATTAAATGTAATTAATATCCTCATAGGTAGTAATAGGGAAATTAGGTAATACAAGCATAAAGTATGCTTTGCAGTATACAATCCTAACAATCTCCCACTTATACTCAAAGCATGCTTTTAAGTATACTACTCTATTACATAGTCTCTCATTTCTCCCACTTATACTCAAAGCAATGCTGCCATACACCGTAATCCCATTCCTTCCACATGCCTTTCAAAAACTTTTGAAGGTAGGCCTTTCGTGAAAGGGTCAGCAAGATTATCTTCCGATGCAACCCTGGCTACAACTACGTCTCCTTCCTTTACGAAGTGTCGTATGATGTGGTACTTGCGGTTGATATGTTTACTTGCCTGATGGGCTCGTGGTTCCCTCGAATTTGCGACTGCACCAGTATTATCACAATAAAGTGTAATACCCTCTGGCAAATCGGGAATCACATCTAAGTCCTGCAGGAAGTACTTGAGCCACACTGCCTCCTTGGCTGCCTCAGAGGCTGCCACGTACTCGGCTTCCATGGTAGAGTCCGAGATGCATTTCTGCTTCACACTCCTCCAACTAATGGCTCCACCTCCCAGGCTAAACACATAACCCGAAGTAGACTTGGACTTTTCTTTGTCCGATGAAAAATCTGAGTCATTGTAACCCACCGGAAACAGGTCGTCTGATTGATATACAAGCATGTACTCCCTAGTCCTTCTCAGGTACTTGAGTATGTGCTTGACAGCAATCCAGTGTCCTAGTCCTGGGTTTGACTGATATCTAGCAGCCATGCCCACGGCATGACAGATATCTGGTCTAGTGCAAAGCATAGCATACATGAGACTTCCCACAACAGATGCATAAGGGACCATCTTCATGTCATCTATCTCCTTTTGTGTCTTAGGACACATGTCCTTAGATAGTTGAATTCCATGTCTGTAAGGTAGAAAACCTTTCTTGGAATTCTCCATGCTAAACCGTCAAAGATCAGACGATATAGGATGCAGGATAAGCACAACATCCTTTTCTTCCGATCACGAAAGATCCCGATTCCAAGGATGTGTCACGCTTCTCCTAGATCCTTCATATCGAATCGCCAGATAGCCATACCCGTCGTCCGACAATTCCTTCACGTTGTTTCCAATCGAAGGATATCGTCTACATACAAGATAAGAAACACCAACACGTTTCCATCGCATTTCTTATACACACAACTCTCACTCGGACATCGACGAATCCATATGATGGACAACTTCACAAAACGAGTGTTCCAAGATCTAGATGCTTGCTTAAGTTCATAAATGGATTTCTTAAGTTTGCACACCAAGTGCTCTTCTCCTTTAGCAATGAATCCTCTGCTTGGCGCATATAGATTTCCTTGTCTAGACTCCCATTCAAGAATGCAGTCTTGACATCCATCCGCCAAATCTCCGGATCCAAGTGCGCAGCCTATAGCTAAAAGAATCTGGATTGACTTAAGCATGGCTACCGTGAAAAGGTTTCATCATAATCGATACCCTCTTTCGAGTGTAACCTTTTGCAACAAGCCTCGCTTTGAAGGTTTCAACCTTCCCGTCGCGTCCTTTCTTTCGCTTGTAGACCCATTTACTCCCAATGGCTTGTACACCATCGGGTAGCTCTACTAGCTCCCACACTTGATTGGAATCCATAGATCCCATTTCGATTCCATTGCTTCTTGCCGTGAGTCAAGATCTTTATCTTGGATTGCCTCCTTATAGGTCCAGGAACCGATTCATCTTCGTCTGGGATTGAGTCCGAAGACTTTCCCACGCCTATGAATCGCTCGGCCGACGAACAACCCTCCCACTACGACGAGGCAAATCCGAGTTGGTGTAAAAGTTTCGAATCGATACGTGGTGCGGTGTTAGTTGGCGCTTGTGCGATTGGTATAGACGGAGTCTCGCCTCGCCTCTTCCGAATTATCTCGCTCATGGGCTTGTGACTAATCATATAATCCTCTTCCGAAATCGGGCATTGGTGCTAACAATGACCTTCGATCCTCGGGACTATAGAACAAGCCACCCTTCGTTCCTCCTAGGGTATCCCACAAACACTCGTACTCGCATTTGCCGCCAACTTATCAGCTTCCTTATTCAGCACATGTGCCGGAGTACCCCAAATCCGAACATGTCCTAGATCGGGCTTACGCCCACTCCACGATTCGTGGGTGTTTTGGAACCGATTTCAAGGCACTGTGTTTAGAATGTACGCCACGTTTCTAAGGCGTATCCCCAAAACGAAATAGGTAAATCAATAAATCATCATTGATCTAACCATTTCTAAAAGAGTCCTATTCCTTCTTTCACCACACCATTTTGTTGTGGAGTTCCGTGCCATGAGTGGGACGAAATCCCCTCATTCGCCAAGAAATCCAAAAACTCTCCACTAAGGTATTCGCCACCAAGATCAGATCGTAGCGACTTGATACTCTTCCCATTACGCTTATCCGTTTCAGCCTTGAAGTCTCTGAACTTGTCAAAAGCTTCAGACTTATGTCGCATCAAATAGATGTATCCATATCTCGAATAATCATCTATAAACGTGATGAAGTATTCGAAACCACCCCTAGCCTGGATATTCATTGGACCACATACATCCGTATGAACTAATTCTAACACATCCTGAGCACGGTTTCCCTTGGTTTTAAAAACCCTTTTGGTCATCTTACCTTCCAGACAGGATTCACAAATTGGAAACGACTCAACTTGGAGATCATCCAATGGGCCATCATCTACCAATCTTTGAATCCTTCTAAGGTTTATATGTCCTAACCGTAAATGCCACAGATATGTTTGGTTTATGCTTGAAGGTTCTTTTCTCTTTTTAGGTTTAGACAAAGAGTTAAGTGATTTATGCATAGGAGTTTGTGCAGTATTAACAATATATAGTCCATCATTAAAAGTACCTCTGCAAACATATTCACCGCTTCTTTTCTTAATAATGGCATCATCATCAAAAGAAACTGAATAACCATCGCATTTTAATTTAGAAACTGAAATTAAATTCATTCTAAAATCCGGTACTAATAATACATTATTGAGAACTAATAATTTATCATTAATCTTCAACTGCACGACTCCCACCGCAATGCAATGTACCATAAGCCCGGAATAATCGCCTAGTTGATGGTAATCTCGCCCGCACTAAGCCGCTTGGTTACTCGAAAACCATGCGAGTCAAAGCAAACATGATCGGTGGAGCTGAATCAACTATCCACGAAGTGGAAGAACAAGTCGCCAAACATGTTTTGACTACTAGTGCACGAGACATACCTTTCTTAAGAGCGGGCGATCGCTTTAAAATGTCCTTTCGACCGCACTTGTAGCACTTTCCCTTGGCTTTTTGTTCGCCTCGGGATGAGGAGCCTTGCTTTTCACCTTGAGGGTCGCCACTTGCTTCGCCAACCTCGCTTCTTCTTCTTCTTTCCCCATTTGGGTTTGGAAGAAGTAGCACCGCTGCCGCAAGAATTTGATGATAACCTTGTTTGAAGAGACCTTGAAGATCAAGTTTCGGTAAGTTCCGCCAAACTATATGTCCTACGGTTCATATTGTAGTTTAGTCGGAATCGCTCAAAGCTTCTAGGTAAGTCGCCTAAGATAATATCGACTGCGTTTCCGCATCGATAGTAGCTCCCGATGCTCGATTCGTTTAAATGAGACATCATTTTTAGAACATGATCCTCTTCGAGTCCCTTCGGACATTTGGGTTGTCATCAATACCCTCATAGCATTTTGTCTAGCCGCCTGCTCGATGACCAAACATCTCGGTGAGACTTTTCATCATTTCCGGCCGAACCCATCGTCGATGTTGATGCCGCAATACATTTGTCGGTGAAGCCAAAATGTAACAATGAGCCATCTCATCGGACTTTTTCCATTTTCGAATTCAGCCAACTCTTCGGGAGTGGCATCCGATTCTAGTTCTAGAGGGCTCTCCTCGATTAAGACAAACTTATGCCCCTCAGTGATCAGACAATGTCAAGATTTCTTTTCCAATCGGCAAAGTTAGTGCCATCTAGTTTATTTTCTTTGAGAATAACAGCTAGTGGATTGAAAGACATCTGAGAATAAAAAAAATTAAAAAACATCCATCACATAATGCATAGCAAAATATATCGAAAAACCTCAAAACACAATATATATGCTAGCAACCAACACCTTGAAAAATCCGCACATGCAAGCCACGATCGTGTGGACGTTTACACACACATTTTTCAAGTAGAGTTTTACGTCTTTAATTTTTACTATCTAGTCAAATTACGTTATGACAAGTAAAATTAATAGTTGGTTCCTCTTGGCCATGTATTAATTAACATAGACTCCGATGGGGAGCTTATTAATTAATACACCTAAGTGAACACCATAATTTAACATCCTTAAAATATTATCTTTTAAATAATAGTCCTACAGATGGAGAGGTCCTATAATAAAAAGTAATATTTACCTTATGTTATCATTTTGAAATTTAAAACTAGTGAACCTATAATTAGCACATCCGATATGGAGGAAGACTCTAATGTCAATGCGCATGCTAATTACTTCACAATTTAAATTAATTATGGAGGCCAATTTGATTTTAATTAAAATTAAATCAATTTAATCACTTAGTTATTTTAGCCTTAAGGTTTTTAATTTTCTCGTCCTAACATGCAAGGAAACATATCACGCATACATCCATACATGCCATATATCAAAACAATAAAAAAAGAACCAAAAATAAAGCATGGATAATTAATTATCCAATTATCATGGTCTTCTTCCTTGAGTTGAATCCGAGAAAATCTTCGACTCGATCTCTCCCACTGAATCAAGCATCTCGTCGCTTCTCCGTATTGTCGTGGATTTTCAAAATTAAAATTTTACTTTTATGCAAAATTAATTACATAAAAAAATTTAATTTTAAATCCCGACTTCCAGTGGACGCAACGAACGGCGTAAAACGGACGACCAAAATCGACGACTTACCAACCAAATAACCGCTCGACCAGCCGCTGCAGATCGGCAAATGATCGGCCGCCGGCAGTACTGTAGGCCGCTTGGCACTTCGCCGTTGGTCAGCGGCTTGCCCAGCAGTCCCGGTTCTGCTCTATTTCTTCGCGATCCCGTCTTTTCCGAATTCGATTACAATTTTATACAAGATAAAATACATCGAAATTACATCAAGATTTACACGAAAAAATAAAGACACCTAGAACTACCCGCGGATTTTCTCACGGGAAAAACCATTACATGCCTCAAAAACGGGCCAAACCAACAATTGCATAATCAATAAAAATAAATAAATAAATACACCAATCATATAAACCATGATAATTGGATCATATCACCTGCAAGAACACATCTAGCAAAATATTCCAACATCAAAATATATGAATATTTAAATTGCTATCAATTAATCACTAAAATTAATTAAAATAGCAAAAGCCTAAAAATCCGGCTCCGATACCAATCGATGGAAAGTAAAACGCAGCGGAAGCGAAGTTTGGGAAAATATGATAATAGCGTTTTACGCATCTACGAGCATTAGATCTATTTAGGCATGCTAATTAATTAATTACTAAGACTAACAAGCAATTTAAATATTATTTATTATTTATTAATTAAATATGTTGATTAATTAAAATATCCTAATCTAGATCCAAGATCATAGGATATTACCTTTTGAAGCGCGTTGGTTACTTCCTTCTTGATCGCCTTGTATTTCTACCTTCAGATCTTCTAGAGTATGATCCGCCTTGAACCGGACGTTGTGTGGGCAACGAGCTACCGGATCTTTCTTGGACACCTTATGGATCAGCCGAATTCACCTTGCCTCACAACTCTCGATTTTCTTTTCTTCAAGTAATTCCGATATGTAGCAAGAATTAAAGTGTTCTCTCAATTGTGGAATCAAAGACACAAGTCAAGATCCACAATTAAACACTTAGAAGAAAAATCGAAATTTCTTGTGTATATTGAAGCATAAAATCGGCCAACACCATAATATCCTATTTATAGGCTCTTGGACTACTACTAGGGATCTAAAGGAGGATTATGGAAGGACTACCAATTAATTCATCTTACCTTATTAGGACTCTTCCTAATATATGATGAATCAATTAATATCAACTTAGTCCACTAAAAAGTTTGATATTGCACTTCCTACCAAAATCCCAAATTACGAAATTGGGCTCCTTATTAAATATATTATTTCCCGTGTTTAAGATATCGAATGTCCATTAATTAATTATAAGCTACTGACAGATTTAATTAATTAATATCTTATCCAAGAGTAGTACCACTCGAACCTTATTATTATATCGGAATTAAATCCACCTGCAGGGTTTAATATAATAATCATTATCGAGCTCCTCAAGGGGACATCATCAACCCGCACGAGTCGGGACACGATTTCTACTAATAATAATAATTGTCGTATAAACAATATTATTGCCCAAGATACGAGGCTTATTGAGTCGATCATTTTGACTCTCACCTATGATAAATCAAAGCAATAATTATTATAAATACACAATTAAATATTATATACTTAGAATTAAGAAATAATAATTATCCGAGATTTACGTTCTTCTTACAACAAGATGTAAGACACTATCTCACCTCGATCCTGTACAACGTATGCAAATACGCTAATGTATGCTAATAGTCAAGACCAACTATTCTCAAGCACACACTACAACCTTTTATATAATTTGTCTAATAATTATATAGGTTGTGAACTATTATATTATTTTATAAGGCACCGATAATGTGATCTTCCGTGTGACACCAACACACCACATTATCTACAATATAAAATAATTAGACATTTCATTTGCATAACCATAACGTGAATTAATATGCGAAACATGTGATTAAATGTAATTAATATCCTCATAGGTAGTAATAGGGAAATTAGGTAATACAAGCATAAAGTATGCTTTGCAGTATACAATCCTAACACAGGCAGATTGCATATTTTTGAGCTTTTGGGCCGTAGATCGAATTGTTAGGCAATCGTTCGACTTGAGATGATTTGTATATCATTCCTTTTGTTAAGGTTCGAGCTTGCTACGTTGATCGAAGGAGGCGGCCTTCGAGTGTGTTGAGATCATTGAAGTATTTCGTTCTTGCCATCTTCGAGGCAAGTATCGTAATGTGTTAAAATTGGTAATTTGAGCATGTTTGTGGTTTATTCATGTTGTTGAACATGGAAATTATTGGTGTTGAATTGTCATGATATTAGTTATCTAGTGTTTGTATGTTCATGTTGATGAACATAATGATTTGGCATATGTGTATGCATGAGTTGTGTTTGTGTACGTTGTACGATCTATGCTGAGGGCGCTGGATCGGATGTCCACCTCGTGTTGGTCCGACGGGATCATCTTGGGATCTAGGCTGAGGGCGTTGGATCATTGGACGGGTTATTTCCACCTCGTGTTGGTCCGACGGGATCATCTTGGGATCTATGCTGAGGGCGCTGGATCATTGGAATACCCTTGCTGTGTTAATGGAATCTTGTGGATTCGCATTCTGATTCCTGAGCGGAAGTCCGTGGTGTATCTTGTTATGTATTGTTGATGCATATTTGATTCGTTTAAATGATACTTGTACTAGCATCGTTTGCCAACCCCTTCGGGGTGGACATTTGTTTTGATGTTCGTAGCCGAGGAGCAGGAAATGTACACAAAGGCTTAGCGAGACGACGAAGGGGTTCAGTGATGTTTGTTGTTGTTGGTGATTTGTTCTCTTGTTTTGATTTCAGTACTCGAGTATGCGTGTCTTATGATATCTTTTCGATATGGTTGTATTATTTACTCGTTAAACCAGTTGAATGGTTTTGTAAACTTGAATTTCCGCAGTATTGATGTCTTATATTTACATTTCTTTTAAATTAGCCTTGTAAATCCTTACTAAAAGGGTTTACGGCGCTGTAATTATTCCGAATATCTCGGGGTGTTACAGAATATGGTATCGGAGCTATGATTTATAGATATCTTGGCGGTCGGGTTTTAAGTTGGGTCTGTTTACGTTATTGATTTACGAGTTGTTTGTAACATCACTGTTCAGCCAAAAGTCGTCATGTGGACCGTGGTTGTAAGTCTGCTAATCTCTTATACTACCGTTTTACTTAATTACTGTTTTGTGAGTATTGACGGGCTTTATTTCGTAAACTTTGTCCTGGATATTGAGGAATTGTGTTTACAGTATGTTGAGAGGAGGACGTGGACGCAGACGCGTACGGGGTAACATGAGACAGGAGGATTCCGCAACTACCCCGGAATTATCAGCTAGTCGAACCGATTCCCATTCTGGAGGGCAGCAAGGATCAGCGAATGACGACGCAAATCCTAACATACCGGGAGTGCTTCAATAGGTGGTGGCGCAGATAAACCAGTTCGCCCAAGTAGTCGACCGCATGCAGACGGTGATGGGACAGCAGCACCACGAGGATAACCGGGGAGACAGATGGCTCGCTGAGGTGGTCAAATTGCACCCGCCAAAATTTGACGGATCTGCTGAGGCACTTACTTGGGATCACTGGCTTAAGGAGTTAGAGAAGATATTCGCGGGTCTTAACTGTCCCGAGGACCGGAAGGTTCCCATTGCCCAGTATTTTCTGACTGGGGAGGCCTTTGATTGGTGGGAAGCTATCCGACCCGAGAATCATAATGCGGATTGGACGGAATTCAACCTAATGATGGAAGCACAGTATTGTCCTCATCCAGTTAGAGAGGCAAAGATCCGAGAGTTTTTCTCACCACAGAGTTCGGAAGCATCTGTGACAGATGTAATCAAAACTTTTAATCATCACCGACTTGTGCGACACTTGGTCGAACGGAGGCGTAAAAGATTTTTCATTTCGATATGCGGATGAAGCGGAGATTCAGCAGACATGTCCGGATTCGAGTGTACTACGTTGCGACAAAGATCAAGACAAAGCTCTAGCCTACGACATGAAAGAGGCGGCGGTGGAGAAATCATGGAGGCAAAGAAGCATAAAGTGACCGCAACTTCTCGTAAAACAAGAGCGGTGGCCCCGCAAGGGCCGTCTTCCTTTATTCGGCTAGGAAGCCTCCACATCCTTCTAGAGGTGGAAAGAAGTTACGGCTACATCGCCAGCTGACGCGTCAAAGAAATGCTACAATTGTGGTCGAGCAGGCATATTCGACGTGATTGCCCCGCATCTTCTCGTGACTTGTTACGATTGTGGCAAGAAGGGCATCGTGCGGCTTTACGTGGAGTCGCTACTAGATCTTTTGGTACTCGCACTCAGCCGGGCCGAAGGAGACAAGTGTGAACCAGACGCAGCAGAGTGGATTTCAGCAGCGAGCGTTGGGAAGAGAGAGACATCCAGTCTTTGGGTCCGTTCCTCCGCGCCTGTACGAGATGAGGAAATCGACGATCGAACACCGCCGTTGCATCAGTGCGATTCGATCCTTTTGCAACCGCTAGTGTTTTATTCGATTCCTGAGCTACACATTCTTTTGTATCATGAACTGTAAATCGTTTAAAAATCTCGTGCTTATTTGATTGTGAACCATATGTTGTGGGTTTGCCGAGTGGAGAGAAAATTGTGGGAACCCTAGAGGCTAGAGATTTTCCGGTGTCTATAGGAGGGAGAGATTGGCCATCGAATCTTATTGTAGTTGACATCTACGGTGACGATTTAATTCTCGGAGACGATTGGCTCAACCGTTATGGAGCTATTCTGAATTACCGAGAGAGAATCATTTCTATCATTGCTGATGACGGATCTGAACTCTTATTTCGAGGGTGGAGACCGGGAAGCTCGGGAAAATTGATAAAAGCAATGAAAGCCGTGAAATTACTGAAGCAAGGATGTCATGGACTTTGGTGTTATGCCATGAGGAAAGAGGAAGGAGTAGAGCTCTCGTTTATTTCAGTTGTGAATGAGTTCTCAGATGTATTTCCTGACGAACTACCTGGGTTACCTCCGCAGAGAGAAGTGGAATTCACTATCGAATTAGAGCCTGGAGCATCTCCTATTTCTAGAGCACCATACCGCATGGCGCCAACCGAGATGTATGAACTCAAGAAGCAACTGGAGGAATTGTTACAGAAGGGCTATATTCAACCTAGCGTTTCTCTTTGGGGAGCGCCCGTTCTCTTTGTCCGGAAGAAAGACGGATCCCTCCGACTGTGTATTGATTACAGGGAGATCAACAAGATGACGATCAAGAATAAGTATCCTATACCTCGGATCGACGACTTGTTTGATCAACTGCAAGGGGCAAGGGTATTCTCGAAGATTGACTTGCGATCAGGATACCATCAGTTGAGGATTAAGGAATTGGATATACCGAAGTCTGCTTTCAGGTCCCGGTACGGGCATTATGAATTCGTAGTGATGCCGTTTGGACTTACCAATGCTCCTGCGGTATTCATGCAATTGATGAATCGGGTATTCTTGGAATACTTGGATAAATTTGTGGTCGTCTTCATTGATGACATCTTGATATATTCGAGAGACGTAGAAGAGCATGCCGAACATTTACGTGTGGTTTTGAGCACCTTGAGGAAGGAACAACTGTATGCAAAGCTTTCAAAATTCGAGTTCTGGCTTAGGGAAGTAACTTTCCTTGGGCATGTGATATCAGCTGACGGAGTTCAGGTGGACCCGAAGAAAATCGAAGCAATCTTGGAATGGGAAGCTCCTAATAATGTGAAAGAAGTCCGGAGTTTCCTAGGACTTGCTGGATATTATCGCCGCTTTGTAGAGGGATTTTCCAAGATCTCTCGTCCGCTCACTCATTTATTCTGAAAACTCAAAAGTTTAAGTGGGATGAGAAATGCCAGTGGTTTTGATGAACTTAAGAAGAGACTCGATTTACAAGACCTATTTTAGCATTGCCGATGGAACTGATGGATTCATGGTTTACTGACGCTTCAAATCAGGGCCTGGGATGTGTGTTGATGCAAAAAGATAAGGTAATTGCCTATGCTTCTCGGCAGTTGAAACCGTACGAAGTAAATTACCCGACTCATGATCTGGAGTTAGCAGCTGTAGTCTTTGCCTTGAAAATTTGGAGACATTATTTGTACGGCACTCATTGTCAGATCTTTACAGATCATAAGAGCATCAAGTACATTTTCAGTCAGAAGGAATTAAACATGAGGCAGAGAAGGTGGCTGGAATTGATCAAGGATTACGATTTAGAGATTCTCTATCATCCGGGGAAAGCAAACGTTGTAGCTGATGCATTGAGCCGTAAGCCTGTTTCTCTTCGAGTGTTGGAAGCACTTACGTCCCAAACCAGCATTCAACGAGAACTGATCCGCGAAGGGATTGAAGTATGGGCACCAGGAATTCAAGGGCAACTATATGTGATGGAACTGACTTCATCACTAGTCGAGGAAATCAAATCTAAGCAGTTGAACGATTCTCTGATCCTTCGGTTATGTGACGAAGTAAAGTAAGGAAAAGCCCCAGGATTCGTGATACAAGACGATGGAGTTCTGAGATTTCAGAACCGACTTTGCGTTCCCGATAATGATGAATTGAGACGGACTATTCTGAAGGAAGCTCACAGCACGCCCTATTCTATTCACCCGGGCAGCAGTAAGATGTATAAGGATTTAAAACAAAACTTCTGGTGGGGGAATATGAAGAAGGACGTAGCAGAGTACGTTTCGAAGTGTTTGACTTGTCAGCAGGTTAAGATTGAGCATCAGCGACCTTCCGAATGTTAAAGCCGCTTAGATCCCTGAGTGGAAGTGGGAGGATATCTCGATGGATTTCATCACCAGTATGCCAAGGACTAGAACGGGAATGAACATGATTTGGGTTATAGTTGATCGACTAACCAAGTCGGCTCATTTCCTAGGAATTAAAGATACATGGGGACCAGAGAGATTGGCGCGAGTATTTGTTGCAGAGATAGTTAGATTGCACGGGACGCCGAAGACCATTATTTCAGATCGAGATGGTCGCTTCGTGTCGCACTTCTGGAGGGCAGTGCACAGGGCTTTGGGGACTGAGCTCAACTTTAGCACAGCTTATCATCCCCAAACGGACGGTCAGTCCGAAAGGACTATTCAAACGGTAGAAGACATGCTTAGAGCTTGTGCCTTAAACTGGTCGTCTGATTGGGAAGTTCATTTGCCGTTGATTGAATTCACTTACAATAATAGTTGGCATGCTTCTATTAAGATGGCACCATTTGAAGCTTTGTACGGGAGAAGATGCCGATCACCCCTGTGTTGGGATGATTCTTCGGATTCGATCGGGACGGAACCGGAACTGATAATTCAGACTCAAGAGAAGATAGCTTTGATTCGAGAAAGACTGTTGACTGCCCAGAGTCGACAGAAGTCTTATGCAGACATACGTCGTCGTCCTCTAGAGTTCGACGCTGGGGACCATGTACTATTGAAGGTGTCTCCTACACGAGGGATTTTCCGTTTTGGGAGGAGAGGCAAGCTTAGTCCGAGATATATCGGACCATTCGAGATCCTCGAGAGAGTTGGAGATTTAGCATACAGGTTGGCCTTACCGCCATCGCTGAGTCACGTTCACAATGTGTTTCACGTATCCCAATTGCGGAAGTATGTACCGGACCCCAGTCACGTCATTGATTTCGACGAGATCGAGATAGCTAATGACGGCACTTTCGAGGAGAGACCAATCAGGATACTTGAGAGTCGGATCAAACAGTTGAGGAATAAACCAATACACTTGGTTAAAGTACAATGGTCACGACACGGAGTCGAAGAGGCCACTTGGGAAACGGAGGACAGTATGAAGGCTAGATATCCAGAGTTGTTTTCATCTTAAGTTTCGGGACGAAACTTCTTTTTAGGGAGGAAGGATGTAATACCCGAGATTTCTGATATGTATTTGGAACTTGTGATGTTGCAATTGTTGTATTTTGATCTGAGTATTATTCTCCGTATTTCATAATCCGATGTTGTTGAGCGTATGATTTCATGTATGTGATTTACAAATTGTAATTCTGCGCATGTAGCGCACGCTATCGGCTATGTGTAGCGTACGCTAACATGGATCCTTAGCGCACGCTACAAG
The DNA here is from genome assembly GCA_033398695.1 of Orobanche coerulescens. NCBI lineage: Eukaryota > Viridiplantae > Streptophyta > Magnoliopsida > Lamiales > Orobanchaceae > Orobanche > Orobanche coerulescens. Next base: position 25,367,162 of record CM065818.1, on the reverse strand, counting down.
GAGCATTAGCGCACACTATGCGTGGTCAATATGATTAAGACAGGGTGGTAGGTGAGATCGGCTGAGGATTTCGGTCGGATTGTGTCGGGATGAACCTGGACGGATTTCGGGAAAAGCCAAGTCAACGCCTTAGCGCACGCTACTGACATGAGATAGCGCACGCTAAGTGCTGAGTATAGTGAAGTCAGTAAGCCGTTAGCGCACGCTACGAGCATGGACTAGCGCGCGCTAATAACCATTTCCTATAAATAGGACAACATCCTTTTCGTGTTTTCAGTCCTTTCTTTTCCCACATCCGAACTCTTATACTTAGAGTATTACTCTTAACATCCTAAACACTTCATATCAGCATCCTAGCTCGTGTTGAAGATTATAGATCATTGAGGATTGGTGTTCAAGCCTTCGACGTTGGATTTGCTTCGATTTCCTCCTTGTTCTTCACTACTTTGAGGTAGGTGATCCTTCACCAATACTAGTAGTGTTCTATAGGACGTTTAATCATGTTTATCTAGTCAGTTAGATTCGTTAATAGTCGAACATCATGTGTTAAAAGGATATTTTCGACATTTCGGCACTTATCCATCGTATGAACCTTTGAACCATTTTAGTATATGGACTCCTAAGCTTTTTCAAACCGATTTGTGATCAGTATATGGAGATTTTGAAATTCTTATGCGTTTATACAAAGGAATCATACGTTTTGGGTCATATAACGGATTGAACTCAGGATATCCCTTGAAGATCTAAGATGAATTATGGTGTTGAGATGATTATACGTATCTTTGTATCTCATAGTCATTTAGTACGTATAGAACTTTCACAAACCTTATTAGCATGATATGCTCGGGGATGACTTGTATTATCACCATAGAATTCATGAGTTCATCACCATTAGATCCAGTTTTCTACCAGTAGTAATCTGCCATGCACGGTTAGCGCACGCTAACATACGTAAGTTAACGTGCGCTATCGGGGATAAGTTAACGCACGCTACGTTTGGTACGTAACGTACGTTATGATATCAGCCGAGTCAGTTGGCTGATCAGAGAGAACTGTCAGTCCGTGGCTAGCGTACGCTAGGATTAGACGATAGCGTACGCTAACAGGCAGGCTTAGCGCACGCTACATAGAGTACGTAGCGTACGCTAAGTGGTTCAGGCAGATTGCATATTTTGAGCTTTTGGGCCGTAGATCGAATTGTTAGGCAATCGTTCGACTTGAGATGATTTATATATCATTCCTTTTGTTAATGTTCGAGCTTGCTACATTGATCGAAGGAGGCGGCCTTCGAGTGTGTTGAGATCATTGAAGTATTTCGTTCTTGCCATCTTCGAGGCAAGTATCGTAATGTGTTAAAATTGGTAATTTGAGCATGTTTGTGGTTTATTCATGTTGTTGAACATGGAAATTATTGGTGTTGAATTGTCATGATATTCGTTATCTAGTGTTTGTATGTTCATGTTGATGAACATAATGATTTGGCATATGTGTATGCATGAGTTGTGTTTGTGTACGTTGTACGATCTATGCTGAGGGCACTGGATCGGATGTCCACCTCGTGTTGGTCCGACGGGATCATCTTGGGATCTAGGCTAAGGGCGCTGGATCATTGGACGGGTTATTTCCACCTTGTGTTGGTCCGACGGGATCATCTTGGGATCTATGCTGAGGGCGCTGGATCATTGGAATACCCTTGCTGTGTTAATGGAATCTTGTGGATTCGCATTCTCGGATTCCGGTAGCGGAAGTCCGTGTGGTGTATCTTGTTATGTATTGTTGATGCATATTTGATTCGTTTAAATGATACTTGTACTAGCATCGTTTTGCTAACCCCTTCGGGGGTGGACATTTGTTTTTATGTTCAGGTAGCCGAGGAGCAGGGAAACAGCCACAGTACCGACGTGACGACGAAGGGGTTCAGTGATGTTTGTTGTTGTTGGTGATTTGTTCTCTTGTTTTGATTTCAGTACTCGAGTACGCGTGTCTTATGATATATTTTCGATATGGTTGTATTATTTACTCGTTAAACCAGTTGAATGATTTTGTAAACTTGAATTTCCGCAGTATTGATGTCTTATATTTACATTTCTTTTAAATTAGCCTTGTAAATCCTTACTAAAAGGGTTTACGGCGCTGTAATTATTCCGAATATCTCGGGGTGTTACACCGGCATCATCCGGCAAGCTTGTACGCTTCTCGACTACATCATGCGTGCATCATCAAAGAGGAATTTAAGTACGAGCTCTCGAGTTTAACATGATGTGAGGGTTGGGGACAATGTAATTCGATAAAATGATTCGTTGCATACAATTTGAAGATGCTTGGCTTACCAATTTTCATTGCAGCAATTTATCAAACACTTGGTATGCACAAGTTAAAATGAAGAACAAGAATTTTAGTGGTTAACTCCAAATCCCAAAAATAATAACACAGATAATAGCCACGAATAACGACAACTAACATCACCAATTCGTTCATAATTACCAATTCCATCACAATCAATAACCAAATTCCCCCCGAATTGCTCCCCGGCAACCTGCAAGTACCTGGACGCAAAACAGACATCCACCCCCCGAATACTCGGGGGTTATCAAAACTCCACTGTTTTGCTAGTGCAAGTATAAATACAAAGACAAGCCATACATGTCATACTCCAAGAACATAGAAATCATGAATATACTTCCCGAGATAATTCGATTGATCAAACAGTTTGAATTATGAAAGATAGGAATAAAACCCTTTTACATATTACAAAACATTGTACGATCTCGGGAGTTTTGAAAGCATTTGGGGTTTAAGAATTTTCAAGCCTTTCGAAACGCTTAGGGACGCAGCCCAAAAATCATTTATTTCAAAATACGTTTTCGATAACAAAATACGGGGTCTACGACCCAATCATAACATTCCATCCACAAGCACGGGGGGTCCGTCACTCAACTTATCCACATCACATACTCACAAGAATAACCCGACAGAAACTACACCGTGCCAAACATTACCATGACAACAGTCTCACAGAACGACAACAGAGAGCACAACTTTGCAACTTAACCATACGGTCGAACTCGACACACCACAGAGCTACAATACACAGAGCAACCACAAGACTGACGTACCCATACCAAATTATCACAGCCAAGGTACACATCACACACAACACATTTACTGGTGCCATTCCAGCTAAGTACGATACCATTTGGACTGCCATTCTAATCAGACGAAATATGTGCCAAAAATCACAGTTCTCCAACAAAACATTTCAAAGTTAACCGTTGGTACGAGACTCACGGCCTCCGTACCCCGCAGAGCCCCATCGGACATCCTTGGGTGGTTAACCCTAGTTCGCGATACGCACACACACGACAATACGTATCCCTAGAGGCCTCGTCAAACCGTCCCTAGGTGAACATACACATATCATCCACAACGCCACGAGAAGCCATAATTCGAATACTAGAATATGCATACAAATGCTAGGTACTTCGCTAGAATGGCCACTTTAACCGGCATATACTCACAATCAACGTCACTCAACGACAAGCAAATAACAATGCCAAACAACACCAAGTGTCCCAACCTCCTTACGAAGGAGTAACAACTAATATCACACAACGTCACATATTCACCATACGATTACACATTTCAATACACAATCCTCAGCAACTATTTACGGTCTACTAAATTCACTAAAATATGTTCAATATCTTCCATCACACGATAATGATACACATAATCAGAAAACACATTTATTCACAAAGCCTACGAGTTATCTTCGAAGGAAAACCTTTATCAAAAGCATACCGATCCTTTTAAAAGTTCATTAAAACATTCGGATTGCACATAAAATCATTTATCAATGATTCCGTCTACGAAACATGAAAAGTATGGGCAAGATACTTGCCTCGGCACCGCGAGTAACGGAACAACGAACGAACACGATCGGCTAGCCCTCGAACTTCCGAAAACGACCCAGAATTTGACAACTCATGATCGCTACGAAAATAACATCACCACGGATAAATAACGTTAAACGGAATCCGAATCAACCGGAAAAACAACAAGGATCCGAGGGTTCCTTCGAAGAAATCGGAAATCAAGTCCCGGGTGATAAAAATCGATATATGAGTTACAAAATCCGAAGATCATGGCCAAGACAATAAGAATACCATAATCAATTCATCCACCACGGATTAATTCGAAGAATCACGAAGAAACCCCCAAAATTAAATAACTAGGGTTCTACGGAAGAATTACCTCGATCCGACGAAGAACAAGGATTGGATGATGATATAATTGACAAGGATCTTCCAAACCACCTTGGAAAAGAGTAGAGTAGGCCAAAGACATCGCTCCCCGTCTTCTCCCGTCGCCAGCCGCCCCAAAAATGAAGAAAGGGTGAGAAATGATGATTAAACGCTGATGTCCAGTATTTATATCGATGCTTATTAGCGCGTCGCTAACTAGACAAAGATTAGCGCGCGCTAACGAGGTCAACTCGTAACTACAAAGAATTAACAAGGTTAGCGTGCGCTAGGCACACACACGCAGCGCGCGCTAACGAGCCACGGATACAGCCCAGTGGCTCCTGGACAAACCTGCACCTACCAGGTAGCGTGCGCTAGGAAGAACGATTAGCGTGCACTAAGCAGTCGATAGCGTGCGCTAGCTACTAACCTTAACGTGCGCTAACGAGACCCTGGGCCCGATCCAAGAGCTCTGATCGCCGCTAGCGTGCGCTACACATCCGATAGCGTGCGCTAACCACAACACAGTAGCGTGCGCTATGCCACAAGCATTAGCGTGCGCTACGCCACAAAAACCCAAAAACTCACAAAGTGGTCCGAAACGCCTCCAAACACATGTCCCAACAAGACACAACCAAACATGGCACAAAATTCCAATGATGAGGACAATGACAATCCGATAAAACCCAGAAAACTCGACGAATCCGGCACAAAGATCTCGGGTATTACATTCTACCCCTCTTAAAAGAAGTTTCGTCCCCGAAACTTAAAATATAAAACGATCAACGCAAAACAGTCTCAAATAACATACGCTATCCGCCGCGGATGACCTGCAACGAATCACATGCAGCACGTGGCTGCTACCATCCACATCGCCATTTTAGAATGATAACAAAACGCATGGACAAAAAATTAGTTTGGTTGAACAACCCAAACAGTACAACAATCAAAACGCAAGTTAATCGCTGAACAAATACGAAATTCCACAACACGAGGATTGGAAGATCGAAAACGAAGTTAATTTCCCGAACTTAAGGAAATTACGAATTGATCTGAATGCTCAAAAATCGTGATACGAGATCAACGAATACCGGACAACAAACGATCGAACAACAATGACCGAAACAACAACGGTCGAACACTCATATACGAATCATAACGAATAACGAAAATCGAATAACATCCCATAATTCAAAGATCGACTCGAGATAATATACGATCCAGTAAAAACAACAAGATGTGCATTCACATAAGATTCACAGGAGCGGAACCGAATCCGAAAAAAAAGTCACATCGACAATTGGATTAACCCAAAACAATACCGCAACTTGTTCGAACAACAAAAAGTGAAGAGTATAACAAGTCCAGAAAATATCGACGAACACAGCGAGTCGATAGAGTCAAACAAAACGAAAACGAAAATATGGGTATTACACCATATCACCTTTAAAAGAGGTTTCATCCCCGAAACCTAAACAACGAGAACGAAGTGCTAGAATAGCAACCTTCCCGAAAATCCTCTCTTGGTCCCGCATCTAACCTCCATGACTGCCTGTACCGTGGTCACGACCGCGCCCTTTGCCCCTCGGCATATTAAGCGGATACTCTCTCAATACAATGGTACAACATCGCAAAATAATGTACCAAATTGCCAACTCGGCTTGACATATCACATAAGACAACTAATAGCAACTCGATAAGAAGATCCATGAGGTATTCCTTTAAATGATATCATTTGAAAATCCTTGGATTTGCATGTTTATTTAAAATAAAACTTTTAAAGTGTTTATGGTACCTCGGGCATTTTGTCAAAAATTTTAAACAACGGACTTTAAATGTCTCATTTAAAATTATTTGCAAAATAATATTTCCTTACAACCGGCACTATCAAAATCACTATGCCACCACACGTCATCATTTAGGAGTGATTCAAGGTCACGCACAATAACTGACTCAGTACAGAAAACTTTTCTAAATCCGAGTTTGAAGTTTAAATCGAGTAAGATTCTTTATCTTTCACAATATATTTTTGAAAATAAAAATTGTGTTGGTTTTTTGAAAATAGAAATTTTTTTATGGTGTGAAAGATTTCTGAAATCATGTACTCGAATTATTTGAAAATACGATAATACGTCAAAAATAATTTCTGAAAATCTTCTCAACACTACACAATAATCAACGACGGTAACATTTTACAAAATGTTCAAAGATACCCTAAAACGACTCTTTCAATACCGTCGGGGTTCCTTTAGGAAATTCAAGGCTGGCTCGCCAATTTTAAACGATTTTCAAAGTCCACACGAAGCCGCCGATTAAGCGAACCGTCAAAACTTTATGAAATTTAATTTCCCACAACTTGCTCAAGTTTAGAAAATTTTCAGAAAAGCATTTTCGAATACACACACAACAGACATAATTTACCATTTTATCAAAATAAGATCCATTACCATCAAATCCAATCACACGTCAACATCATCTGTCCACATAATTACAGTATCACACAAGCAATCCGTCAAAAGATAATTAACATCTAAAACTGAAATCCTACCTCTCAATAATGAGGACTCCCGCAACAAGTGCATTCAGGACGACTTAACGATCACACCACCAACTTAGTCACAATTTTGAGCATTATTGACCAAACAATAATGCCAACATCCACCTCCGAACCGACGATCATGAAATCAAAAAGTCGAAAGGAAGAGCCACGTTTCGAGTAAATTTTTGGTAGACCTCATTTGGGTTCTTAAAATTAAGTTTTGAAAACTTACAATGCAAGAGGAAAGATATCACATTGACAAACTTCCCTTGCGGGATCACACCAGGCCATTACTTCAACAAAACGATTCACACAATATATACACACATTTATACACCGGTATCACTTTTCATTCTAGCACAATACGAGAATCAAACAAGCATGGAGTACGTATTCACGAGGCACATTTAAACTCCGCATAATAACATATAATCACACAAGCTCGTATAACACGAGACGCAACAAGGTAAGGAGACTTACATCCACAGATCGCACGAAGATGATGGCTGCACCTCGATACTAATCACGACCGACACCTCAGACGACGCGTCGCGACACGACTCAGTCAGACAAAATCTGACAAGACAAGACAAGACAAGACCCGACAACACACAACTCGACCCGACAGCCTAGGTTTCCGCAACCTAAGCTCCGATACCATATTCTGTAACACCCCCAAACCGTTCGGGAATATTACAGCGCCGCAGACCCTCTCCGTGAGGATCTACCAGGCTAAATACAGAAAACACGACAACACAATATATGCCGACATGGCTAAATAACGAACCATTAGACCAATTTGGTCTTTTACCACAACATACACATCAACCATACATTACTCTTTCTCGTAACTCATACCCACGCGGGAGTTAACATAAATCAACGTTCCCACACAGGGGAAAATAAACACAACGGAAGGACAAAACAAGACATCCCCAAATACCCAACACCGATCTTCATGTGATTAGTATCTCCGTCTTCCATCATCCTTCGTAACGATCCTGTGAATTGCTCCCCGGAAACCTGCAAGTACCTGGACGCAAAACAGACATCCACCCCCCGAATACTCGGGGGTTAGCAAAACTCCACTGTTTTGCTAGTGCAAGTATAAATACAAAGACAAGCCATACATGTCATACTCCAAGAACATAGAAATCATGAATATACTTCCCGAGATAATTCGCTTGATCAAACAGTTTGAATTATGAAAGATAGGAATAAAACCCTTTTACATATTACAAAACATTGTACGATCTCGGGAGTTTTGAAAGCATTTAGGGTTTAAGAATTTTCAAGCCTTTCGAAACGCTTAGGGACGCAACCCAAAAATCATTTATTTCAAAATACGTTTTCGATAACAAAATACGGGGTCTACAACCCAATCATAACATTCCATCCACAAGCACAGGGGGTCCATCACTCAACTTATCCACATCACATACTCACAAGAATAACCCGACAGAAACTACACCGTGCCAAACATTACCATGACAACAGTCTCACAGAACGACAACAGAGAGCACAACTTTGCAACTTAACCATACGGTCGAACTCGACACACCACAGAGCTACAATACACAGAGCAACCACAAGACTGACGTACCCATACCAAATTATCACAGCCAAGGTACACATCACACACAACACATTTACTGGTGCCATTCCAGCTAAGTACGATACCATTTGGACTGCCATTCTAATCAGACGAAATATGTGCCAAAAATCACAGTTCTCCAACAAAACATTTCAAAGTTAACCGTTGGTACGAGACTCACGGCCTCCGTACCCCGCAGAGCCCCGTCGGACATCCCTGGGTGGTTAACCCTAGTTCGCAATACGCACACACACGGCAATACGTATCCCTAGAGGCCTCGTCAGACCGTCCCTAGGTGAACATACACATATCATCCACAACGCCACGAGAAGCCATAATTCGAATACTAGAATATGCATAAAAATGCTAGGTACTTCGCTAGAATGGCCACTTTAACCGGCATATACTCACAATCAACGTCACTCAACGACAAGCAAATAACAATGCCAAACAACACCAAGTGTCCCAACCTCCTTACGAAGGAGTAACAACTAATATCACACAACGTCACATATTCACCGTATGATTACACATTTCAATACACAATCCTCGGCAACTATTTACGGTCTACTAAATTCACTAAAATATGTTCAATATCTTCCATCACACGATAATGATACACATAATCAGAAAACACATTTATTCACAAAGCCTACGAGTTATCTTCGAAGGAAAACCTTTATCAAAAGCATACCGATCCTTTTAAAAGTTCATTAAAACATTCGGATTGCACATAAAATCATTTATCAATGATTCCGTCTACGAAACATGAAAAGTATGGGCAAGATACTTGCCTCGGCACCGCGAGTAACGGAACAACGAACGAACACGATCGGCTAGCCCTCGAACTTCCGAAAACGACCCAGAATTTGACAACCTCACGATCGCTACAAAAATAACATCACCACGGATAAATAACGTTAAACGGAATCCGAATCAACCGGAAAAACAACAAGGATCCGAGGGTTCCTTCGAAGAAATCGGAAATCAAGTCCCGGGTGATAAAAATCGATATATGAGTTACAAAATCCGAAGATCATGGCCAAGACAACAAGAATACCATAATCAATTCATCCACCACGGATTAATTCGAAGAATCACGAAGAAACCCCCAAAATTATATAACTAGGGTTCTACGGAAGAATTACCTCGATCCGACGAAGAACAAGGATCGATGATGATATAATTGACAAGGATCTTCCAAACCACCTTGGAAAAGAGTAGAGTAGGCCAAAGACGCCGCTCCCCGTCTTCTCCCGCCGCCACCGCCCCAAAAACGAAGAAAGGGTGAGAAATGATGATTAACGCCGGCCCAAAGATTTATATCGATGCTTATTAGCGTGCGCTAACTAGACAAAGATTAGCGCGCGCTAACGAGGTCAACTCTCGTAACTACCGCAATTAACAAGGTTAGCGTCGCTAGGCACACACACGTAGCGCGCGCTAACGAGCCACTGACATACCCGGTGGCTCCTCGGATGCACTGCACCTACCAGGTAGCGTGCGCTAGGAAGAACGATTAGCGTGCGCTAAGCAGTCGATAACGTGCGCTAGCTACTAACCTTAACGTGCGCTAACGAGACTCCAGTCCCATTCCAGTAGCTCCTGGACTGCCAGTTAGCGTGCGCTACACATCCGATAGCGTGCGCTAACCACAACACAGTAGCGTGCGCTATGCCACAAGCATTAGCGTGCGCTACGCCACAAAAACCCAAAAACTCACAAAGTGGTCCGAAACGCCTCCAAACACATGTCCCAACAAGACACAACCAAACATGGCACAAAATTCCAACGATGAGGACAATGACAATCCGATAAAACCCAGAAAACTCGACGAATCCGGCACAAAGATCTCGGGTATTACACCAAATGTATAAGATAAATTTTCTCTCTTGATTTTCTCTCAATTTTCTCTAAGGAAAATAATGAAAATAAATGAAGAATATGAATATAGAAGACAACTCAAAGTTTTTCCTCTCTCTTGTTCAATGGAAAATGCCGTGAGTCTTTTTTTACCAACTCAAGGATCAAGTCTTCATATTACTTCTTCACCCACCTACCTTTTATTATTCTTTCTTAAAGAATAATAATGATCTCCCTCATTTTTCCTTGGTCTTCCATCAATCATGGGAAGACAAAAGGCAAAAAACAAAGTCTGGTTCGGCCATCTAGAAGGACCGGAGGAATCCGGTCCATTTTAGACTTTCTCGAGTCCAAACAGATAAATTTTATTCCGTTCCTATTTAATCAAGTAATTAATCTAATTAATTAATTGTATCAAATACAAAATAACATAATTAATTTCTCCAAGAAATTATTATATTTATGAATTAAATTAATCATCCAGTAACTTATTAAATTCATTACGCAGAAAATTAATTTATCCAATAAATTAATTTAGACATTCAATGTCCCAATATTAATTAGACATCCAATGTACAATAAATTTAGATATCCAATATCTAATATTAATTAAGAGAGATAAAGCTCGGCGCGACTCGGTAGGTCCGTCTCAATTAGCATGTGAGGAACCAAAGAGTAGTAGCACCACCTAACCAGCCTGGCGGCCTACACTGTACCCCAACTGAGAACGAATGATTGAGATAATTCAAAAACCTTTCTGTCGTGAATACCAGTATACGTATAAATCCTTCTTTCAAATGTCCCGATCAAGTTATAGGGTCACAGTCAGTCAAACCCTATCAGTACTTGACGCTATGCATGAGTTAACGAGATCATTGAGCTCTCGTGTATCCAATACAACTAGCTCCAATGCTTTGGCCAAAGACTTATGATCTCATTTGCCAATAACCGCATAGGACATATGCCTGTTCACTTACAGGAGAAAGAATCTATCTTGGTATTCAGTAGGACCTGTTACTTGCCCGTCAAGACGTACGTCGAGGTTGACCCCCACCTTCCGGTTTTCTGGGTCGAACTACTCTAATGAAAATCTCAACGTCACGAGTACATCCCTACTAAATCCTCAAGTCTAAGGTTCACGACTACCTATCACAACCTTACGATTCCATCATTGACTGTCCCGAAGTGAATTCATGTGGCGAATCGAGGGTGAGTCGGTTCGAGTATCCTAATCTCATTAGCATACCTATAACGTGTGCTCCCACTAACCATTAGTGTTCGATAAGCACTCTCCAAGTCAAAGAACACGTCATACAAGTCTTCACATAAACTTAACGCCCAGTTAAGTTTCATCGACTTGCGAATGATTAAGTATTTGAGCCATAAACCTTTCCAGTGCCGATCCCCTTATCCAATAAGGAGTGGAATGTTTTGTTCTCAAATACACGGACTAGTTTATATATATACATTTACGAGTCAGGAATGCCAGTGACTACCAGCAAATAAAGAAACAAACAATTGCCTTCTGATAATGATTTTACATAATAACAAGTACAATGCCCTCACTCTAACATCCCATGAGTGGCATTCGAGGGCATACTCCTAACAGAAAATTATAGGACGAGCCAATATTTGGACCAATATCCATCTTCAGTCATATATTGAATTTGTATGAATATGGATCTCGGTCCATCTTACAGATATTCACATGTCAAATGCTTTCACCAATTTTGATTCGTATAATGATCTCACTCGAAAACTACTTACTAAATAGGTCAGACCATGTTGTACGTCCTTCTTGAGTAGCCAACCTATTCCGATTATCATATAGAAAGAAATATAGTTCATAAGCACTATAACAAATTCAGTAGATTTTATTACGTAATAAGATGTTCATCTTTAAGCAATGACTCCAAAAATAAAATTATTTTAAAATTCTGATCACTATTGGTAAAGTGAAATTAAATTTCAAATTCAAATTCAAATTTCAGATGCCCCCAATTAGTATAATTTTAATGCAAATCAATTTCTTACCATACTCATACATATGTTATCGATTCTAGAATGAAAATTAAGATTTAGCAAGATTGGACTTTGTGAATTACGGGCCTATAAACAAAAAGACTTGATATTGAATCGGCCCATCAAACTTTTTTAAAATCACACACTCGTTTTCCCTCCTCCCATCCCCACAGGAGCTGAAGAATAGAGCCATAGATGGATCAATTCAATTTCCAATTTCAATTGGCAGCACCAAAAGCGGATAATTTCCGCTTGTTTCAGTTCGCAGCAAAAAAGCATGGGAGAAACCATAGAGGAAAAGACTGAGTATTCCGAAATTTCAACCGAGGAGGATTGCGTCTCAGACGCCAGTGAAAAAGAAAAAGCCGCGCATTCAGAGAAGAGATGAGCTGGCTCCGCTTCGGGAGAAGTGGGTTCAGTAGTATATGCAGAAACGTTGTTATTTGAAGTGTTAAATTGATTTTTAAGTATATTCTAAACCACCAAATTGAACTCTAATTGAATTTCCACGTACGCGACATTAATGGAGTTTTTTGTGCGTCTCATGACTTCATTGAGGTTACTAAATCCTTGTAAAAAGAGACCAACGTTTCACAACGTTAGCCGCCAAATTGAAATCTTGACTGGAACGTAAAGACTCTTTTCATCATTTATTCTTCTTCTTGTTTATAAAGCCATTATTCTGTTGTATTCAAAACGTTCAAAGTGCAGATAAGTTTTGTCTCAACAAAATTCTTCAATGAAAGAAGCTTGCAGAGTCTTGAATACTATTCTGCAGCAGCAGTAGCGAGCATGTAGAAAATAGGTCTAAAACTTAATATAATGATGAGGAGCATATTTTATTATTGGGTTTGTTTGATCGTAGATGCTGATTTGACATGTTTAGGGACTGTCTTGTTGTTGGTCAATCTTTCTTTCGCCATGAGAAATCAAGCTATACCGACTTTGGTGGTGGCCTTATTGGATGCAGAGGCTTCTTTTCGAGCTCAATTGGCCTTATAGTGATCCCTATAATGTACCGAACTAGAATACAAATAATGAGACCATAAGAGCAACTCCAACAGTAGCCTAGTGTGGGTTCCTTAATAATAATATTAAAATATAGGATCCTAGTGATTTAAGATATTTAGAAGTGGTACAACTCCAACACCAATCCATATCTTGGTTCCTTATTATTATTATTATTATTATTATTATTATTATTATTATTATTATTATTATTATTATTTTTATTATTATTATTTTTTTATCCTTATAAATCACACTTTTTATTATTATTATTATTATTATTATTATTATTATTTAATTCAAGGAGGGAAATAAAAAAAGAGAGGAAAAATGTGTGAAAAAAGAGGGAAATGAATATTTAATTAATAAAAATGTGATAAGAAATTGTGGTATACTTCCTCCGTTCTTTTATTATTCCAACGTGTTGACTATTACACTGTTCATATACTGTCTTTTGACCATCTTTTGTGATTCATTCATATGAAAAAACATAGTCATGTGAGATCTTGTTAGATTCACCACGAAATATATTTTCAAAATATTAAATTTTTATAATTTTTAAAAATAAAGAATTAAAGATATTAATAGTCAAAGTTGTGCATTGACAAACGAGAAAGTTCAAATGTTGCAATTATAGTAGAACAGATGTAGTATTACTTATCTTTAAGGAATGAAAAATGGATTCTAACTTTTTAGGATCCAGTAGCACACTTGAGCCAATCTTTTTGCTATATTCCTTATAATTTTAGCTAAGGATCCTATATAAGTAAACTGTTGGAGATGCTCTAAAAAAATATAACTAACTGATATTGCTTTTACGTGATATATCACAAATATTTTAAAAAATGAGTCCACAATGTGACTTTCATCGGTATAAGGGAACCGTAGTCTTGTAGAAATTGGTATAATGACAAGTCGATAGAGATAGAGCGGGAATGAGAAGAAAATTATTCTATTTTCTATATTCAGATGAAAATTAATTATCAAGATACAAACACACTCAATTATATAATGTTTACAAGTAAAAGCGTGTTTTTTATTCAATTGCTAAACTTAACACAACTAATGAGAACACCGCGACGCAGCAGAACTTCCTCAACTCTACAATTTGAGAGTTGAAAACCCAAATACTAAGCCAAAACCCTAGGATGGTCGAGAATGGAGAATCCGATGTCTCTGATGCGGAGATGTATGACGACGGAGGTGCTGATGTGGAAATGTTTGACAACGCCGGAGATCAGGGAGAAGACGTCTATGACGCTAACGCTGTGGCTGAGGTGGCTGATTTTCCGTTTGCTCCAGAAATGAAAGACGCGTCCGAGGAAGAAGAGGTGGGGAGAGAAGTGGAGGTGATCGAAGAGTTCCTGCCATCTAACAATCACCTTCTGCGGGAGAATGCGATACATCGGATCACCATAGCCCGTGGAGAAGCTCTGCGTGTGTGGGAAAATGCATTTTACAGTTGCGATGAGATCTACATGAGGAAGTTCAGTTTTGATATGCCAGATATTGTTGATAACGTTGGGTATTCCGATGAGATAGCGACTAATTTGGCTAAGGTGTCATATTATCTCACGGTTTAGGGTTTAGGGTTTAGGGTTAGGGTTCGGAAGAGAAGGTATTTCAAGCGAAATGCCTATAATAACAACTCGAGTCTTCCGGATCTTATGGATACGATTGAGGAGTTTCGTATATGCACCGATGTCTAGGCAAAGATAGTGTTGCTATTAGGTCACTGTTTGCCGAGCGGTGTATTCAGATTCAATAACCATCCGATATGGATGTAGCTTTATATTTTATCGAAGGTTCTGCTGATAGTAAGAAACTCCCATTTTTTTTGCTTCCTACTAAACGTGCATTTAAAGTTCTTAATCGATTAGCCGATGGGAGTTACCGTGCTGTTATAAAAAGGAAAGGGATAGGGGGTAGGGGGCAATAATAAGAGGTAGGGAATGGATTATGGAAGATGTGTTTGAGGCTGGAGATCCTTCTCCTCCTATCAGAGTCGCAGATTGGCAAATCGAGAATATAGTTAATGCTGGTGCTGCAAATCCAAATCCAAATGGAGGAGATGCCCCCTAGTCGGAGTCCGGGTCGGAGCTTTTATTCCCAACGCTGATGCCCCCTGATCGAAGTTGCCAACGCTGACGTCCCCGCTGTCATTCCCAATGCTGATGCCCCCCTGGTCGGAGTTGCCAACGCTGACGTCCCCCATCACCTCCTAGTCGGAGCTCATATTCCCAATGCTGACGCCCCCTGGTCGGAGTTGCTAACGCTGACGTCCCCCAAGCTGGAAGGTATAAATATGTTGTTAATTGTAGAAATGAAACAGTGAAAATGCATCTTATGTGGGATTTGGGTGAGTGAGGGTCTTATATGGAATTATAATTGAACAAGTTAAATCCTATCTTGAATCCCCTGGACAATTCGTGTCATAATTGGTTAATCACCTTGATTGAGCACCTTGGTTCCCATTGATTGCAATTATTTTTCCCAACTCCGATGCCCACAAAAATTTTTCCCGTTGAAGTGTTCTTCGGCTCCCATTCTACATTCGGCTGATTGCCTGTATTTTTTATTGTAATGATTGGGCGGATTATCCGATGACTTATGAGTTATATTTGGTTCACCTACCAAGTGTTTGATAAATTGCTCAATTGGGAATTTAATACAAAGATTATTTGTTTGATGATAGCATGATTCCGTGAAGGAATAAACGAATTGTCTTTATCTATCTGGAGAATTATCTTCTCTCAATGATGTTAATTTGATAAGCAATCTTGATGTTCTTGATAAACTATCTTTTGAGGATTACAAAAGCATGTTTAAAGATTTTTATATTTTATTATTTCCGAAATCATAGAGATTTAATCATCATCATAATATGGAAGTATAATATGTAATCATCTCATTTTTGTGGGATTTATGCTTCCTTCGGTTTAAGGGCGCACTGCCTACTTTTGTTGTGTTTCTGTGATTTGAGTTGTTTGTGTGTGTTACTCTACTCTATTGGATAAGTTGATTTATGTTTGAGATTGCCAGGGATTGTCCATGTTACTGGCCTTTTAATGATTTGAGGCATCCTACAACCATTATTATTTGTGAATATGCAAGTAAAACTTTCTAATTGTGTCAATAATGCTTGTCCCCTGATCTCTTGAACCATTGATCCAAATATTATCACGATATAGTCATGCATGCAGTATTGAGTTTTATATGGATGAAATTTATGATTTGCAAGTTGGTCACTAGGCCCTACTGTTCATGTATATAGTGTAGAATTTGCTTGTTTATGATTTTATATACTATTAATTTTCTATAATTGGTTTATATCTCAACCTCTAGAGGCTCTCATATATTACTAATCTTCGTGCTTAAGAATTTCTCATAGCACATAATAGCTTCTTCTCGGGAAGGTACAACATTTACTATTTTTTGTATATGTGTCTTGTTAGTTTTATTAATATTGTATATAAGGACTTTTGGCAGCTCTAAAGTGTCTTTCCTTTTCCTACATTTTGCATGTTATTTGTTGTAGGGTTCATCTTCTGGCAGCTCTAAAGTGTGTTTCCTTTTCTTACATTTTGCAGGATTGCTGAATGATGTCATTGATGAAGACCAAGCTAAGACCAGCATTAGAGATTTGTTGTTTGATGAATTGTTGTATCCGATGATGCTAAGACCAAACTAAGATTTCTTGTTTCATGAATTGTTGCTTCCTTTTTGTAGATTGATAATATCTTATGACACTAAGACCAGGTTGAGATCAGCATTAATGATTTTTTGTTTGATGAATTGTTGCTTCTTTTTTGTCGTTTGATAATATCTGATGATGTTTGATATGATATCCGGTGATGTTTGATATGTTTCATTTCATTTAAATTCCTCTCAGCTTCCCAATATGCATATTTATGAGTCATGAGTAATTGTCAATTATGTATATTTAAGATAATATTTCGTACATAAAAATAGTATTTGGCCAATTAGTCATAACTCATAAATATGCATATTGGGAAGCTGGGAGAAATTTAAATAAAATCAAACATATCAAACATCATCAGATATCACATCAAATATCATCAGATATTATCAAACCACAAAAAGGAAGCAACAATTCATCAAACAAGAAAACTTTAATGCTGATCGCATCTTGGTCTTAGCGTCATCAGATATTATCGATCTACGAAAAAGAAGCAACAATTCATGAAACAAGAAATCTTAGTTTGGTCTTAGCATCATCAGATAAAACAATTCATAAAACAATTGGTTGCTTTTCACATTACAATACGAGGACGGATACACATTGCTTCTCCTTGTGTTTGTGACTTTTCAAAAGAAAAATTGGTACTAGTTTATAATCAAATCACAATTATTCCTGTCACAATTATTAGGAATCTGACAACGAAAATATTATCCTATCAACTAGAACGTCGACATAAAACCATAGCATAGCCAGAACTCACAATGATATATAAGTCCTAACCAATCATGCTCAGGTTTGAATGTGAAGTTTAAAATGGTGATGACAAGTAACGTGTGTCATACTAGATGCGCCAATACTCCCTTCACCCACTAATACACATCAATTGCACTTGCAATGGTTGTTTCTACAAGCTTCTTATAGAACACTTGCAAAAACTAAGAAAATATTGCTCTGTGCTAGCTATTCTTATGGTCTGTATCATCTATAAAATTCTACAAACATATAATAAAAATTCCACTAAGAAAATATTGCTCTGTGCAAGGTAATATTTTATCAATAGAACTAGACGTGCACAAGCTCGGAGACACTTGTATCTATATGTTAGATTTGACAAAGCCTAAGAGATTATAACATCAAAACTATTTGTTTGTTTTTAATATTGTGTCATAGACTTGTAGGCTATAAATGAATTAAGCTACTCATGAACTATTTAGATCTCGATTTGATAAAAGTTCATTCGAGTTTGGTTAATGAACTTGTTATGTCTGAAACAAGCCAAATCTTAAGCTTGATAGTATTTTTGCTTTTTAGCTTGTGAAAAGCTTGTTAAATAACTCGAGTATATAATATTGTGATTAAACATAACTTATAAATTTATACTATAGTTAGTTTTAGTTGTATCAAGTCTGTGACCAACTTTATTTGCTGCAACAAAATAATAAAAATGTCTCTTTGTAGACATTCAAGCAGTGGAGACTTTCTCTGTTAATTGAGAGGACTAGGGTTCAATCCTTATTAACTCCTTTCTGCAATAATAATCATAATAATGAAAATATTATGTCATTGTGAGTAAAATAATTTATTTTTCAAATGAAATAATTGATATTCAAACTTAAATCTAAATTATGAAAGTTCAATTAGGTTCAATTAAGCTCGTGAGCCTTAGAGTATTTGATAATAAAGATTGAGGTTCAGTTTGATAGCCTTCTTCTTTTATATATATATATATATATATATATATATATATATATATATATATATATATATATATATATATATATATATATAGTACTTAGGGGCTGTTTACCAAATTTTCTATCAAGTCCTGTATGGATAAATTTCTGTGTCTAGGTAAATTGATGTTGTTGTTTACTTTTTCATATGAATAAACTGTCTGAATAACAGAAATGACCGTTTTACCCCTGAACATGAATTATAAGTTGTTTTATAAATTGTTGTTTATTTTTTAAGCTATATAAATGATATAAAAAATGACAAGAATAAATTTACTAATTTTTGAATTTTTTAAATAGTTCAGAATTTTTTAGATTTTCTAATTTCCGAATTTAAATTAATTTTTTTGTTTTTTTAATATTAATAATCCAGAATTAAAAATAAAATTACCTAAATTTCAGATTTTTTTTAATTTTGCAGATTTTTTAAATAAAAATAAATAAGTTCCGATTTTTTTATTTTTTTCAGATTTTCTAGATTTTTTATATTCTTTTAATATTTTTATTATTTTTATGAAAATAAACAGTAGTTTATTATTATTATTATTATTTATATTATTATTTTAAGTTTGTATTATTTTTTAGATTTTTTATGAACATAAAAAGAAAATATTAAAAAATCTGATTATTTTAAGTTTTATTATTTTAAGTATATATTATTTTTTTTCAAATTTTTTGCTAATTAATAGGTCATGAAAGGGGAGAGGGTAGCGGAGGTCATTTTTGTGTCTGTATGGGACAAGAGGGGGGAGGTGACTTAGGGCTTGTTTACTTTTTACTTAATCAGCTTAATGCTTAATCAGCTTAATGCTTAATCAGCTATATTTTGCTGTTTACTTTCTACTTAATGATCTTAATAATGTCTTTTTCATTAAGCAACTTTTGGGGTGTCCTTACCATTAAGACAGAAATACTTCCCCAATATACCAAAATTACCCTCTTTAATAATAAAAGAATTGAGTATATATAGTATAAATTATCATATAATCTTAATTATAATTGAGTATATATAGTATAAATTTAAAATATATATTAATATTATACATTTAAAATTCATAAAAAATAACCTATTTATTGATAAAAAATTAATATAACTATATATATATATTAAAATATAACTTAATATATTTATAAAAATATTGTCTGATTATTTAAATATACCTGAAAATTATAATATGATTTATGAATATATATATATATATTATAATATAAATTAAAATATATTATTTTATATTATATAAATTGAATTTTTTATATTGACTATTAAAAAATTAATATAATTATATATAATAAAATATAACTTAATATATTTATAAAAATATTGTCTAATTATTTAAATATATCTGAAAATTATAATATAATTTATGAATATATATTATAATATAAATTAAAATATATATTATGTTATATTATTTAAATTGATTTTTGATATTGACTATTAAAAAATTAATATAACTATATATATTAAAATATAACTTAATGTATTTATAAAAATATTGTCTGATTATTTAAATATCTGAAAATTATAATATGATTTATGAATATATATTATAATATAAATTAAAATATATATTATGTTATATTATTTAAATTGATTTTTTATATTGACTATTAAAAAATTAATATAACTATATATATATATATTAAAATATAACTTAATATATTTATAAAATATTGTCTGATTATTTAAATATACCTGAAAATTATAATATGATTTATGAATATATATTATAATATAAATTTAAATAAATATTATGTCATATAATTTAAATTGATTATATAAACTAAAATGCTCAATCCGTCTGACTTAATTCATATTGAGGGGTAAAATGGTCATTTCTGTCATTCAGATAGTTCATTCAGAAAAGAAAGAAACAACAGGATATTTTTTCAAATCAGCCAGATTAATCAACTCAGACAGCTTAATCCATTCAGGTATTAATGGAAAAAAAGTAAACAGCCCCTTAGCGAATCAGACTTCTCATTTTTCATTAAGTCAAAAGTAAACACCCACCTATGTTTGCGCGAATAAGTCGTCCAACCCATTAAGTCCCATTAAGTCGAAAGTAAACAGCCCTTTAGTTTACATGTGACTACAAGCACACTATCAAGTAGTATGAATTCAATGTAGACTAGCTTCACATGTATTTTATTTCATACTATAGGAATGAATTTGTTCTAGTCAGGATAACACTGGTAGCTGAACTAAAGTGGAACTTGACAAAGCATGAATCAAATAATTTTTACATCATTCAACAAAAAATTAAGGTGAGAAACCTCAGGTCTCGTCACCTCCCTCTATCTCTCTCTACCCACCACACCGACTAGGGTGCGATCTGAAATTATCTAAGAAGAAAGTACTGTTGAGACCCTCTGAGGTTGTATTTTGGGCATCTCTTCAACTTAACAAGTAATGTAAAGCCCCCATCATTCATGACTGAGAAGAATAAAATGCCCGAAATGACTTATTCTCGGTCCTCTCTCTTCAACGTTATACTCAGTATTTTCTCTTCAACCAAATGAAGCACAGATTGATTGTTGACTGTACAGGCCATTCACACCATTTGTGAACTGCTGTCGGTTTCTCCGCCACTTCGTGACAAGCACAAAGCCCTCCTCATCTCTGGTCTTATTTTTATTTACATATGCCTATCACTGTTATTGGTCTCAAGCGTCGGCGCCTTTTCATCATTGCCATAAAGTATCTTTATGATTACACAGTCATTTGCAATTGCTTCAGCAGAATTACTTGAGTATTCATGCTTCTTGTCATTAACCGGAGCCGGATCGGGAGGATCTGAAGCAGATTTTACAATTAAACTAAGCAGTATCTACCTTGCTAACTCTGCTTTCTCTGCGTCAGAACTATTTCTCCTCGGTCTTTCCCCTCTAACACCGGTTGTAACTTTCTCATCGAGCTTCTCACCCCCAGAACCATCACCAACCACAGGATTTTCAGAATCAATCATGGGTTTTGAATCTTCTGTAGCTGCGTTAGTTTGCTCTTCTAGGAACATATTCAGGTGCATGTGGGTTCATCGGCTTTGGAGGCGCAACACCATTTCTTTCAGTGGCAGGGATTTGGTAACTCAGAACCCCTGGTCTAATCCGGAAACTCTGGCTTGCTCTGTAATACATAGGTGATCTAGGACCACAGCGAACTGGCGCAGCAACTGAAGGGAAACTCACTGATCTACGTATGATAATGATGTGATAGATACCTATCACACCATAATATCTTGTTTGCTTCAAATATCAAAGCCCTTGATAAACCCAAGGCTCATGATCTATTATCTACATAAGTATGATTCTGTATCACACCTCATACGTAACAAAAAAGATTATGATAATAAAATTTAGCATATTTTTAGATTAATCCAATCTTAATACTTCTAACCAAACAATGGATTATATAATATAGATTTTTTTATACATCCAGACAAACATAATATTGATTATGATATACAAGTTGAACTTCAATTTTTAAAAGTTTATTTAACACCACATAAATTAAAACTAGTACTTTCCCCAAAGAAAAGGGAAAAAATAGGGTATATCTTCGTTTTTTCATTGTAGGAAATATTCTTATAAGTATGCCGGTGTATTGATATATATATATATATATATGCTTGTCTCGTTATAAATTACGATAAATGGATTTTTATATGTGTTAATAAGTAAATATGTCTTCTTTTTTAAGTTTCAAAAAAAAATGCCATCTTTTTATAAATCACGCACCCTATACCCAAATTTAAATAAAAAGTCTAATATACCTTTAAACTTGATGGATTGTATCTTATGTTTGATTGGGTCTTTTATCGTTTGTGTAATATTCGTACCTTTCAATTTTTAGCAATTTCCATTTGGTGTATGTCTATTTTTATCGACTCGCTTGTAACCGTTTCGATTTTTTGAACCTGCTTTATTCTTGGAGTTTTTCCATTTGGACGAGTTTCGGAGATGTTTTTACGTAAAACCATTCTATGTTATGTTTCGTCGTATGTACGTTCGATTCTCGTAAAACTCGTTCGTTTTCGTTGTTTCTTTGTTTACATAAGTTTGTATGGTTGAGTTGTTCGTATTGTGACTTTCGGTTTATCAATCCGACGTCGTATTGTGATTTTCGGACACTTGGGCCATTTTTGTAATTTCCTATAAGTTAGGGAATTTCACATTCGTTGTCGTATTTTGGATTCCCGGGTAGTCGGAATTGTATTTTCTTGTAATGCTTAGATTCGTCATCGTGAATACTTCGTAACCATATTTTTGGTTCGATAGCAGGTCCGGGTTTCGGAGTCGTCCGAATTGGGACAAGAAATGCTAGCATCGCCGTAGCAGGTGTTACGGCTGTAACACCCCATCGGTTACGGCCGTAATATGGCCATTGTTACGTCCGTAATGCATCACTTATTACTGGCCAGAATGTCATTGCTTTAAGAACAATAGGCGAGGTCAGAAACCTCATTTCACATCCTCTCTTCCGTTTTTCCTCATCGGGCGATCAGGGAACCTCCAGGGCGATTTCTTCCACTTCTCATCCGTGTATTCTTCATTTTCCATCACCGTAGGTCGGGCTATCGTATCATCATCAACGTAATCATCTCCCTCTGTCCGAATTCAAGGTAATTCTGTCCAGAACCCTAACTTGTAAATTTTGGGGGGTTTTCCGGGTTTTGCTTGTTAGACTCGAATTGTTCAAGTATGTTGTGATATTCCTTACCGATTGTTGTTATTGGATAATTCCCAATCCGATTTTGTCGAGTTTAATCCGTGAATTGTTGACTCGGGGAGGTTTTGCGTAAACCCTCGCCCGTATCAATTGATCGTATATTGTCGTAGCTTGTAATCGGGGTTATGGGCGTTTTCCATTCGATTATTGTTATCCCTTAGGACTGAGATATGTTGATCCTTCGTTTAGGAACCGTCGTTTTCCATCCGGATCATTCGTAGTCGTTATTCATTCCCGATTCTTCGAAGATGTCTCAAAGGCAAGTACTTTACATTTGTTTACGCATTCTAGTATTTGAATTATGGCTTTTCGTGGTTGTATGGATGGATATGTGTATGTTCACATAGGGACGGTCCGACGGGGCCTCTAGGGGTACGTTGCCGTGAGTTGCATATCGCGAACTATGGTTAACCACCCAGGGATGTCCGACGGCGCTCTGCGGGGTACGGTGGCCGTGAGTCTCGTACCAAGGTTAACTTTGAAATGTTTTGTTGGAGAAATGTGTTTTGTGCTTGTGCACCGTTAATATTCCGGAATATAAGTGATTTCAAAAATGATTTTTGCGCATATTTTCATCTGATTAGAAGGGTAGTTCAAATGGATTGTACTTGCACTAGCAGTTGTCGCTAACCCCTTAAATGGGGAAAATACTTTTGTATTTCAGGTACAGGTCAAGGAAGCAAGCGAGCATGCGAGCCGTATGAGGATGATGGACAGGCGTGATTCTGTTCAGTGGTTACTTATTGGTGTCTTGTTTCGGATTTATTTATTATGTCATTTGGTTAAGTACTTGAGTACTCTTTCTTGAATTTATTATTGTTGTGTACCCGTTTTGGGGAATGGATTTGATGTCAGATTGAATTGTCAAATTTCTGTCTTTGGTTTGGATGTCGTGGATTGTGAAATTGTCGTTTTGTTGATGATGTATGTCTTTGTCGAATGTCGTTTTGGTACGTTAGCCTGGTGGATTCCACAGTGTGGGGTCCACGGCGCTGTAATATGCCCTGATCATCTTGGGGGTGTTACACAATATGGTATCAGAGCTTAGGTTTATGGATACCTAGGCTGTCGGTTATTTGGGTCTAGTTGAGTGTCGTTTTTGAACAGTATCACTGCTACGCCATCATCTCAGTGCGCCGGTGCTCGTAAGTTTTTCCTAACTTGACTCGTTATGTTGTTCTGTTCTGTTCCTTTCTGGATATCTTGTTGCGTTTTACGTTTGAATTGTACTCACTCGTTACTTCTTCAGAATTCCTGCTGGTAGAGGACGCGGACGCGGCGCAGCCGGTGGGGCGGCCATGTCCAATAACTCGGGAACTGATTCGGCGATGCCTTCCTTGTCGAACAGTGTTCCACCTAGTTCCGGAGGCCAGCAGGATCAGTCTGCTAGCTCCGGCAATGCTCATGAGAATATCGGGGTGGCTAATATTTTACAGCAAGTGGTGAACCAGATGACGCTACTAACTCAGGCCGTCTTAGTCGGCCAAGCTAATGCCAACCCGGTTACGCCTACTGGATCCAGCAATGATAAGCTACTTGAGGACGTGATTCGTATGCATCCTCCGCAGTTTGATGGTGCTTCCGACCCTTCCAGTTGGGAGAGTTGGTTATTTGAAATGGAGAAAGTGTTCGAGGCAGCTAACTGCTTTGAGGAGAGGAAGGTACCCATCGCTCAGTACTTCCTCGCCAAAGAGGCGACAACGTGGTGGCAAGCGGTGAAACCGCATGACCGGGCAGCCACATGGGCAGAGTTCCGAGAGCTGATGGAGGACGAATTTTGTCCGTGGCCAGTTAAAGAGGGGAGGATCCGAGCCTTCTTTGAGGCTAAGCCCCAGGATGTTCCGATTTCGCAGGCAATCTAGGAATATAACCAACAACTTCATTATGTGAGAACCCAAGTCCGAGATGAGCTTGATAAGATCCGCCACTTTGATATGCGGATGAAGCCGAGGGTTCGTCACTACATGTCTGGTCTCGGATGTACAACTCTGAAAGAATATCAGAACAAAGCAATGGCTTATGAGATGTCGTTTTCTGCGACAGAGACGGCAACCGAGGGAAAGAAACAGAAGACCTCCGGTCAGTTTTCGGGAGGCAAGTCTGGCGGATATCCGAAGGCTCAGTCTGGTTCGCGAGTCTTCGGGAATTAGTCCCCGTCATTTGGGCGAGGAAATGGTTCTACGTATGCTCATACTGGTTCAGTGCGTAGTCCTAACTGCTTTAACTATGGTCGCCCCGGACACATTATGAGTGAGTGTGACAGGCCTCCGATTCAGTGTCTTTCTTGCGGTCGGATGGGGCATCGTGCCAAGTATTGTACGGATGCAGTTCGGGCACCAGTTCCTCTGATATCAGCCCCAGCTGCGGGAGAACCGAGCGTGAATCAGGCACCAGTAGTTTCTTAGCCACAGCAGAGTTTTGGTAGAGGCCGAGGAAGTGGGCAGCCTTCTAGAGGGGGAGCTTCTAGTGCGTGGTCTTTTCCGCCCCGTGTGTATGAGATGAGACGAGCTGGAGATCCCGACGCGACGGTGGCTACATGTACCGCTCACATCCTTGACCATCCTGTTTCCGTATTATTCGATTCTGGTGCTACACATTCTTTCATATCTATGGATTGTGTGCGTCGTCTGCATGTTGATTGCCTAGTTGCGTGTGAACCATTTGATATTAAACTGCCCAGTGGGGATAGCATCGTGGGGGATCGTGAGATTAGAGATTTTCCGGTGAGTATCACGGGGAAGGATTCGCCTTCTAATCTGATTGCGGTAGATATTAGAGACGAGGATCTGATTCTTGGTGAGGATTGGCTGGACCGTCATGGGGCGATCATGAATTATAGAACGAGAACCGTTTTGATGTTAGCCTCTGACGGTACCGAGCATTCTTTTGTGGGGCGTAAGCGGAGTAGCCAGAGATTTCTGATCAACGCTTTGAAAGCGGTGAGACTTCTTCGAGGAGGTTGCACGGGTTATTGGTGTTATGCTTTGAGAACAGAAGAAGGGGGAGTCGAGCTCTCGTCTATTCCGGTAGTGTGTGAGTATCCTGACGTCTTTCCAGATGAGTTTCCGGGTTTGCCGCCGGACCGAGAGGTTGAGTTTACTGTTGATTTAGAGCCGGGTGCAGCACCGATTTCTAAGACGCCATACCGTATGGCGCCTGCCGAGATGCTTGAGTTGAAGAAACAGTTGGGAGAGTTGCTAGGCATGGGGTATATTCGACCGAGCGCTTCGCCTTGGGGCGCACCGGTCTTGTTTGTGAAGAAGAAGGATGGGTCACTTCGTCTGTGTATCGACTATCGAGAGTTGAACAAAGTGACTATCAAAAACAAATATCCGCTCCCGAGGATTGATGACTTGTTTGACCAACTGCAAGGGACAACCATATTTTCTAAGATTGATTTGAGATCGGGGTATTATCAGCTCCGAGTGAAGGATTCCGACATTCCGAAGACGGCCATTCGGACGAGATACGGTCATTAAGAGTTTGTGGTTATGCCTTTTGGGCTAACCAACGCACCAGCCGTGTTCATGAAGCTTATGAACAAAGTCTTTATCGAGTACCTCGATAAGTGTGTCGTCGTTTTTATCGACGATATCCTGATTTACTCAAGGAGCGAGGAGGAGCATGCCCGTCATTTGCATATCGTGCTAGGACTCTTGAGAACTCAGCATCTTTTTGCGAAGTTCTCAAAGTGTGAGTTTTGGTTACGGGAGGTTATGTTTCTCGGCCACGTGATCTCAGCCGAGGGTGTTCGTGTGGACCCACATAAGATAGAGGCAGTGTTGGATTGGCGCCGCCCGAAAATGTGAAGGAGGTCCGTAGTTTTCTGGGTTTGGCCGGGTATTATCGTAGGTTTGTCGCGGGGTTCTCTAAGCTCGCTCGACCGCTGACTCAATTATTACAGAAGTCAGAGAAGTTTATGTGGACTGACGAGAGACAGAAGAGTTTCGAGGAATTGAAGAAACGGTTGACGACTGCTCCCGTTTTGGCTTTACCGAGTGGTAATGAGGGTTTCTCAGTTTTTAGTGATGTTTCGGGCCAATGGCTTGGATGCATACTCATGTAGCACGGGAAGACAATTGCCTATGCTTCCCGTCAGTTAAAATCGTACGAGTTGAATTACCCTACACACGATCTTGAGTTGGCCGCGGTTGTGTTTGCGTTGAAGATCTGGCGTCACTACTTGTATGGCTCGTCGTGTCAGATTTTCACCGATCACAAGAGCCTGAAGTACAATTTTACGCATAAAGAGCTTAACATAAGACAGCGGAGATGGTTGGAGTTGATTAAGGATTACGACCTTGAGATCCTTTACCATCCGGGCAAGGCAAATGTGGTGGCAGATGCCTTGAGCCGGAAATCGGTGTCGATTCAGGCGCTTGAGTTACTTACGGCCCATCCAGGACTTCAGCGAGAGTTGATGAGGTTGAGCGTTGAGATTGTACTACCAGATAGTTCCGGGCAGTTGCGTACTCTTGAGATTTCTTCGTCTCTAGTCGACGACATTAAATCGGGACAGTTGGAAGACCCGATGTTTATTCAGCTTCGAGAGAATGTAGGGAAGGGGAAAGCCCCGGGATTCGTGATACATGAGGATGGTGTGTTGAGATTCCGAGGTCGGCTTTGTGTTCCGAACGACTTGGAATTGAGGCAGAGTATTATGAGAGAGGCTCACACGTCACCTTACTCGGTCCATCCGGGCTCGTGTAAAATGTATAAAGATTTGAGGAAGAATTTCTGGTGGAATGACATGAAGAATGAGGTAGTTCAGTTTGTGGCTAAGTGTTTGACTTGTCAACAAGTCAAAATCGAGCATCAGCGGCCAGCCGGATTGTTGAAACCACTTTTCGTCCCGGAATACAAGTGGGAAGATATTTCCATGGATTTTGTCACGAACTTGCCGAGGATGAAGACCGGAATGAATATGGTGTGGGTGATCGTAGATCGACTGACTAATTCGGCACATTTTCTGGGCATCAAGGATACTTGGGGTCCAGAAAAATTGGCTCGTATTTTTATCGCGCAGATAGTGAGACTTCATGGTACGCCGAAGACTATTATTTCGGATAGAGATGGTCGGTTTGTATCGCATTTCTGGCAGGCGGTACATAAGGCATTGGGGACACGTTTGCGTTTGAGTACATCTTTCCACCCTCAGACCGACGGACAGTCCGAGCGTACCATTCAGACGTTCGAGGATTTGTTGCGCGCGTGTGCGTTAGACTGAAGTAGTGACTGGGAGGAGCATCTGGCCTTGATCGAGTTTACGTATAATAATAGCTGGCACGCGTCGATTAAGATGGCACCGTATGAGGCGCTTTATGGCCGATGTTGCCGATCACCGATATGTTGGGATGAGCCGTCTGATCTAGTTGGCACCGAGCCGGATCTTGTGTTAGAGATGAGGGAGAAAGTTGAGTTGATTAGAAAGAGAATGTTGGCAGCTCAGAGTCGAAAAAAGTCTTATGCGGATATTAGGCATCGACCTTTGGAGTTTGAGGTGGGAGATCATGTTCTGTTGAGAGTGTCTCCGTCGAAGGGAGTTTTCCGCTTTGGGAAAAAGGGGAAGCTCAGCCCGAGGTATATTGGACCTTTCGAGATATTGGAGAGAGTTGGCGAGTTAGCGTATCATTTGGCCTTGCCTCCGTCGTTGAGCCATGTGCATAGTGTATTTCACGCCTCTCAGCTGAGGAAGTGCAGATCGAGAAGGACGTCACGTTCGAGGAGAGGCCCTTTAAAATTTTGGAGCGCCGAGACAAACAATTAAGGCACAAAACCATTCCTTTGGTTAAAGTGAAATGGTCGAGGCACGGAGTAGAAGAGGCAACGTGGGAGTTGGAGGAGGATATGCGTTCGAGGCACCCCGAGCTTTTTGATTCTTAAGTTTCGGGATGAAATTTCTTTTTAGAGGGGGAGAATGTAATATCCGTACCTTTCCATTTTTAGCAGTTTCCCTTTTTGGTGTATGTCTATTTTTATCGACTCTCTTGTAACCGTTTCGATATTTTGAACCTGCTTTATTCTTGGAGTTTTTCCATTTGGACGAGTTTTGGAGATGTTTTTACGTAAAACCATTCTATGTTATGTTTCATCGTATGTACGTTCGATTCTCGTAAAACTCGTTCGTTTTTGTTGTTTCTTTGTTTACATAAGTTCGTATGGTTGAGTTGTTCGTGTTGTGACTTTTGGTTTATCAATCCGACGTCGTATTGTGATTTTCGGACACTTGGGCCATTTTTGTAATTTCCTATAAGTTAGGGAATTTCATATTCGTTGTCGTATTTCGGATTCCCGGGTAGTCGGAATTGTATTTTCTTGTAACGCTTAGATTCGTCATCGTGAATACTTCGTAACCATATTTTTGGTTCGATAGCAGCGTGTCCGGGGTTTCGAGTCGTAATCAGCTTTGACAAAGAATGCCTGCATCATTGCCCAAGATGGTGTTACGGCCGTAACACCCCATCAGTTACGGCCGTAATATGGCCATTGTTACGGCCGTAATGCATCACTTGTTACGTCCGTAACAGCCCGCTGTTTTAAGAACAACGGGCATAGGTCAGAAACCTCATTTCACATCATCTCTTCCGTTTTTCCTCGTCGGGCGATCAGGGAACCTCCAGGGCGATTTCTTTCACTTCTCATCCGTGTATTCTTCATTTTCCATCACCGTAGGGTCGGGCTATCATATCATCATCAACATAATCATCTCCCTCCGTCCGAATTCAAGGTAATTCCGTCCAGAACCCTAACATGTAAATTTTGGGGGGTTTTCCGGGTTTTGCTTGTTAGACTCGAATTGTTCAAGTATGTTGTGATATTCCTTACCGATTGTTGTTATTGTATAATTCCCAATCCGATTTTGTCGAGTTTAATCCGTGAATTGTTGACCGGGGAGGTTTTGCGTAAACCCTCGCCCGTATCAATTGATCGTATATTGTCGTAGTTTGTAATCGGGGTTATGGGCGTTTCCATTCGATTATTGTTGTCCATTAGGACTGAGATATGTTGATCCTTCGTTTAGGAACCGTCGTTTTCCATCCGGATCGTTCGTAGTCGTTATTCATTCCCGATTCTTCGAAGATGTCTCAAAGGCAAGTACTTTACATTTATTTACGCGTTCTAGTATTTGAATTATGGCTTTTCGTGGTTATATGGATGGATATGTGTTTGTTCACCTAGGGACGGTCCGACGGGGCCTCTAGGGGTACGTTGCCGTGAGTTGCGTATCGCGAACTATGGTTAACCACCCAGGGATGTGTTAGGAATACTTGTTAGATTTTGATGATGTCATTAATATAAAATCAAATGTTTATTACTTGGCAAAATGTAAGGAAGAACCAAATGAGTATCTTCCATAGGCCAAAAATGTTAAGTATAAACTTGGCAAAATGTAAAGAAGAACCAAATGAGTATCTTCTGTAGGCCAAGAATTTGTTAGGCTGAAAAACGGCTAAGTACTAAGTACAGCTTAGTCCATCAGAGAAGGACAGCCGAGTCCAGCCGAGTAGCCCTGGTCAACGAATTTTTATCAGAGAAGTTTGACGATCACAGCCAAGGTACCTCGTGGAAGTCACTGTCCGGATAAGTCACAAACAAAGGAATGTACCGAGAGGACCTATCTGCAGAGATGTTAGCTGCATATCAGCCTACTCGAAGGCAGCCTAGTACTCCAAGTCCACGTCAGCATGCGTTGAAAAGTCAAGTATTACGGAAAGCTCACATGCAACGTGAAGAGACAAATTGGAGTGATTCCCGCAAGAGATATGATTTAAATAAATCATCCAGACCCACCTTGAAGACTTTAATCTTTTAATATTCAAAAGATTCGGCGCTCACATGCAGAAGTCTTCACAACGGTCGGAAGATGAAATAAAATAATGGGAATCCAGCCTTGCAACGATTCAGAAAGATTAAACAATGAAGTCTTCCTCCAACGGACGGATTTGTTCAAAAGAATTGCAACGGCTACAAGGAAAAAGCTCATAGATCAGACCTATATATATCCGGAGATTTGTAGCTGAGCAACTACCGGTGCGAACATACATTCTAGCGATCAAAGCAAACAAAGCAATCTCAAGCAATCAAATAGCATCGTGAAAAGAGCAGATCTAAAAGTTCATACTAAAGGAAGCTCTTAAGTTGGAGAAGACAAACACTCTTGTCTATAATCTTGAGTACGGGGTACTTCACTGGTTGAAGTAAGAGACTGTAAAGGCATCCAAGGATCGAGGATCAAGAGGTGCAAGGCAGTCAAGTGTGTGTACAACGGCACGGATTTCCACTGGTTGGAAGCTGTTGTATTGTGGTTGAATCACTGTAATATTTATCACTGGTTGAAAATTATAGTGAATTCATCTCCAATTGGTTTGGAGAAAAGTGGATTAGTAGAGGATTACCCCACCTCTGAGACCACTATAAATTGCCTGTGTTATTTACTGTTTTACTGCATCATACTTTAACTGCTGCATTCATTGTTAAGTGTTTCATTGAGTGGATTATTATTCGTCATCAGCTGACTTCCGCACATATCTAAGAACAAACGACTCCAAGTCATTTGTTTGACTATCAGCTGAAGAAACT
This sequence comes from Orobanche coerulescens, assembly GCA_033398695.1. NCBI lineage: Eukaryota > Viridiplantae > Streptophyta > Magnoliopsida > Lamiales > Orobanchaceae > Orobanche > Orobanche coerulescens. Next base: position 25,335,147 of record CM065818.1, on the reverse strand, counting down.
CACTCTTCGTGAAAAAGAGGTCAAGAGTTTCTACAAGTCTATTCACCCCCCCTCTAGACTTGTATCTGGACGACTTGTGACCTACAAGTGGTATGGGAGACGTTGGTTCATTTTTTTTTCTCGAACCAGATCTATATTAGATATATCTTAACTCTCACGTTATAATGGAACACATGCACTCTAGACTCCCTGTGTTTTCAGTTGACGAGTATGATCTGTGGAAGATAAGGATGCAGGCACACCTATCTTCAATTCATGACGACATGTGGTGCATCATCGAAGAAGGTCCATTCATTTTTGAGAAGGACAACACAGCCGAGGAGATCGCAGCTGGAGGGCCAGAGAAGATCTCTAAGAAAAGAACGGAGATGACTCCAGAGGAAAGGAAGCTGGCTAATCTTGACAACAGGGCCAGAGATGTGCTATACCAAACTCTTGACAAATCCACAATGGTCAAGATCAAAAATTGTAAGAATGCCAAAGAGATTTGGGACACATTAGCTCTAATGTGTGAAGGAACGGAGCTGATCAAGGAAAACAAGTTGTCAATAGCTATCCAAAAGTTTGACAACTTTAAAATGAAGAATGGAGAATCTATAGACCAAGTGGACACAAGGTTCACTGAAATTATCAATGAAATCAACTCCCTGGGCAAAACCTATGGCAACAGGGAAATGGCACTAAAGGTCCTCAGATCTCTAAATCCAGAATGGAGCATGAAGGCTGTAGCTATGAGAGAGTCCAAAGACCTGAATAAGATAAAGATTCAGGAGCCGTTCTCTGATCTAAAGGCTTATGAGTTCGAGCTTCCAAGTTCATCCTCGACTGAGCCTGCAGAGAAGGGAATCGCATTTGCAGCCGAGTCCCCTGCCAAGAGCCTATCTGATGTGAAACCTCCAAATCCACTAGATTTTGAGGAAGAAATGGCTTTCATAATGCAAAGGTTCAGCAATTTCAGAAAGAACTACTCCAAGTACAAGAAAAATTACAAGGAGAATCCAAGAAGGAACCAAAAGCCGGTGGCTGGAAGGTGGAATGCTACAACTGCCACAAGACGGGACACATCCAAGTCGACTGCCCTGAGCTCAAGAAGGACGAAACCAAGAAAGAGGCGGGCAGAAAAGAAGATAGAAGAAAAGCTCTCATCGGAGAAGACCAAGAGCAGGTCGAATCAAGCAGCGGATTCTTTTCTGATGATGATGAAGAATATGACTGCTTGATGGCCAATCTAGCTGACGAAGAGGTAACTTCAAAACCCACTGGTTCAAATAATAGTTCAGCTATGTCACAAGACATTGATTTGCACGAGTCAGTAAACCAGTTATTTAAGGATTTTGAAACACTCAAATCTGCACATCAAGCTATATCAGCAGAGAAGACTCAGCTGCAAGATGAGAATGGGCAGCTGAAAAATGATTTCGAAAAACTCAGCCTAGATCTGAATAAGGTTGAGATAACTGCAGCTGACTTTAAAAACCAGGCTGATGATAATGCAGCTGAGATAAACCGATTAACTATTTTACTTAAAGAAAAATCAGCTGCACTTGCTCATGCCAAAGCTGAGTTTACTAAGCTGGCTCAGATAAATAAAACTCAGGCGCAGGAAATAACCTCTCTAAAGGCGTCTTCAACTCTGGACTAACTGTGTACTTATAAAAGGTCATTATATACCAAATCAGGCCTTGGATATGATTCTCACACTCCCTCTAGTTCTGAAACCAAGTTTATCAAGGGAGAAACAATGGTCTCGACTGCTGAGCCTGTGTATAAACCGATTTTCAAAAACAGGCAACAGCCAAGTCAAACGTCTAGTCAGCCGCAAATGTTACACCAGTACCACCTAGACAGCGACTAGGCAAAGGGCCTGTGCAAAAGCAGAAACGGCACAACATGCCCACTATTACCAACAACTCCCTAAAAACCGATTTCATAATGGGAGGGGCAGATGGAAACCTCAAGGTTATCCCAATTTTCAAAATGAACAAGTGTGGAGACCTCAAAGATTTAACAAATGGTCTCACTTAGATTTAGAAATGGCTCACACTATCAAAGTTTTGAGGAATATCCGGTATACAATCCAACCGTAAGATTCAGACCTCGACCACACACACCATATCGTGGTTATAATAATAATAACAATTTCTATAATCCCGTGAGAAACCAATTCTCCAGAAACCAGCTAACCCCAGAGGACCCACACAGATTTGGGTACCTAAATCTCCTTGACCGATTGCAGAAAGGTGGAAGGACTACAAACACATCTCCACAAGCTCAAATTTTGGAGGTGAAGAATGGTTTGTAGATTCTGGATGCTCGAGACACATGACCGGGAACAAGAAGATGCTGACCAAATATATCAAAGAAAGAGGTCCCGATGTAACCTTTGGAGATAGCTCAAGAGGACAAACGAAAGGCTTTGGAGAGCTGCACCGAGGAAACATTGTGATATCCAAAGTTCATTATGTTAAAGGACTCAAGTACAACCTCCTGAGCATAAGCCAGTTCTGTGACGAGAAGAACCTAGTAGTATTCACCATCTTGAAGTGTATGGTAATAGATATCTTATCTGGAGAAATAAAGCTCCAAGGATTCAGAAGAAGAGATGTCTACATGATTGATTGGAACACAGGAACACCAAACTCCTGTTTTCTATCCAAGACTGTAGCTGAGAATGGATGGCTGTGGCACAAAAGACTATGTCACCTGAACTTCAAAGCCATCAACAAGATCAGTTCTCAGAAGCTGGTCAGAGGACTTCCAAATGAAGCATTCAAGAAGGAAGCACTCTGTGATGCATGTCAGAAAGGAAAGCAGACCAGAGCATCGTTCAAACCAGTTCAGCCTACAACGCTCACAACAAGGATCTTAGATCTACTCCACATGGATCTATTTGGTCCTATCAAGCCAAGGACTTTGAGTGGCCGAAAGCATGCACTGGTTATAGTAGATGATTACTCAAGGTACACTTGGATTATCTTCCTATATAAAAAGAGTGAAACCTTGACCAAGCTACCTGAGCTGCTGAGAAGGATCCAGAATGAGAAATCTCTATCCATAATCAAGATCAGATCAGATAGAGGAGGAGAGTTTCTCAACAAGGCGATAACTGATTACAACGATCAGAATGGGATCCAAAGATGAGCTCTGCTGTGACGCCCACAGTAATGGTGTTCTTGAAAGAAGGAACAGAACATCAAGGAAGCAAAGAAGGTCCATGATTGCAGAAGCGGACCTGCCCAAAAGGTTCTGGGCTGAAGCTGTTAACACAGCCTGTCACACCCAGAATAGGAGTATGATAGTAGGGAGACATGGCAAAACTCCCTATGAGGTTTGGAATAACAGAACTCCTACTGTTGCTTACTTTCATGTTTTTGGTTGTAAGTGTTTCATCCACAACAACGGTAAAACACAGCTAAATGCCTTTGATGCTAAAACTGATGACGGACTATTTATGGGATATTCCCAAAGAAGCAAGGCATATAGAGTTTTTAATAAAAGAACCTTAGTTGTGGAGGAAACACCCCATGTTGTTTTTGATGAATCTACTGTTGAGTACAGGAAACAAGTTGAGCTAATTGAGAACAAGCTCAAATCAGCGACCCTTGAAGAAGTCATTGTACATGACACTGGAATGGTGGACTCACCTGCAGACCAGCCTGATGACCCAACTGCAGCTGCTGAAGACCCAACTGCAGATCAGACAGGACCACCAAACCTATCTCGATCCAGTTGCACCGATGAAGACCCAATGGAGCTGACAAAGACTCATCTCCAGTTCAAAACCAAGCTGTAGATGACAAGGCGGTACCTGATCCAGTTGCAGACCAGAATCCAGCTGATGCAGATAATCACCAGAGCAATCCAACAGGGGGAACAAACCCAGAAGAGGACGATATCCCCAAATGGCTCAAGGATCACCCAATTCAGCAAATTATCGGAAGGTTGACTGATGGAGTTAAAACAAGACAGTCAACCCTACCAGCAGGAATGGCGATGTTCTCATGTTTTATGTCACAAATTGAACCCAAGACTACAGAACAAGCCTTGGAAGATTATTCATGGATCAATGCCATGCAAGAGGAATTGGAGCAGATGGAAAGAAACAAAGTTTGGGAACTAACAGACAGACCTGATCACAAGAAAGTAATTGGCACCAAATGGGTGTATAAAAACAAGAGTGATGAAGACGGTGTTGTTGTTAGGAATAAAGCCAGGCTAGTAGCAAAAGGTTATGCACAATGTGAGGGAATAGATTTTGATGAAACTTATGCACCTGTTGCAAGATTAGAAGCCATCAGATTATTCCTCGCGTATGCTGCATTCAAGGACTTTGAAGTATATCAAATGGACGTAAAAAGTGCTTTTCTGAACGGAATCCTAGAAGAAGAAGTCTATGTAGAGCAACCCCCAGGTTTTGTCAAAGGAGACAAAGTCTATAAGCTATTGAAAGCTCTGTATGGACTCAAGCAAGCACCGAGAGCATGGTATGAAACACTGTCAGTATTTCTTGAGAAAAATTGATTTTGCAAAGGGAAGGTGGACAAGACCCTATTCAGAGTGGAGCACGAAGGCCACATATTAATAGTACAGATATATGTGGATGACATCATATTCGGATCAACTAATCCAGAATTATGTGAAAAATTCTCCAACCTCATGCAAGGAGAATTTGAGATGAGTATGATGGGAAAGCTTAACTTCTTTCTTGGATTACAAGTTAAGCAGATGGAAAAAGGAATTTTCATCAACCAAGCAAAATACACCAGAGATCTTATCAAGAGATATGGAATGGAATCAGCCAAACCCGCAAGAATTCCAATGAGCACAAGCACTCACCTGGATGCAGACGAGGCAGGCATATCAGTGGACTCAACCCACTACAGAGGACTCATCGGATCTCTTCTGTACCTCACTGCAAGCAGGCCAGACATATCATATGCCGTTGGAGTTTGTGCAAGATTCCAGTCCAAGCCGAAGCAATCACACCTAGATGCAGCTAAGAGAATAATTAAGTACCTAAAGTCTACAATCAATGTTGGACTATGGTATCCCAAGGATGACAACTTCGAGCTATCAGGATACTCAGATGCGGATTTCGCAGGATGCAAAATCAACAGGAAGAGCACTAGTGGAACATGTCAATTCCTAGGAACCAGACTGATATCCTGGTTTAGCAAGAAGCAGGTTTCTAACTCTATCTCCACTACAGAGTCAGAATACCTAGCTGCAGGTAGCTGTTGTGCACAGATTCTATGGATCAGACAACAGTTAAGGGACTATAATATCATTGCCAACGAAGTTCCTATTTGGTGTGACAACAATAGTGCTATTGCAATAACCAACAATCCAGTTTTGCACTCAAAGACGAAGCACATTGACGTTAAGCACCACTTCATTAGAGACCATGTGCTTAACAAAAGGGTTAGAGTTGAAAGAGTCAGCACAGACTACCAAATAGCTGACATCTTCACTAAACCCTTGCCAGAAGAAAGGTTCCTAGAGCTTAGCAGAGACCTTGGATTACTAGATTGGGAATCTGAAATCAAGCAAGTTGAAGGAAGGACGGACCCCTGCATTAGCCTAAGCCGATGCGAGCAAGAAGACGAAGGCCGACGAAGCAACTTAGTCAGATAAAGATACCAAAGTAGAAGTCAAACTCACCTGTTGCAGAGTGGTCAACAGTCAACGAAACGAACCAGCTAAGTTCTCTAAACTAATCTCTAAATTTTTATTATTATCTGCCACATTTATAATATTATTTTGGCTAAAGTAATGGCATTTAAATATACATTTTATAAGCCATGTGGCAATCTTAATACACGCGTCAAACATCTATTTAATTAACCTCTATGGTGGCCAATCAGAATCAACCGTCAAATTTTAAATTGGGCCACCGATTCAAATTTGAAATTCAAAAGAATATCAAAAGGCGTACCACCGTTCAAATTTATAATAAACTAATACAAACGTCTTTTCATCTTCTTTATAAGGAAGAAAACCTTTCACTTTACTCTTTACGCTTCCAGAAACCCTAGAATTTACAGAGCAAAATATACACTAAAAATCCTAAAATCCTTTTTTGCAGAAATGGCATCTTTTGAAGGAGTAAACTTGAAGGCGGTGAAGGACCAGGTCATCTTCTCCATGGTCGTCGACTTCGAAGGTTTATTAGAAGCAAATCTAGAGGACTTCGATATGCTTAATTTGATCCGGGCGATGAAGTTGAATGGAATCTACCCGTTTCTCGACATCAACCCGCAACATCTGTTCAAGGAAGATGTCGTTGAATTCTATCGCAATGCCTATCTGATTCAGCAGGCGATTAACAGCTCAGTCGGCGGAGTTCCAGTCACCATAGATCGAGAGAAGATTCGTTCTGTATTCGGGATGAAATATCGTGGTTTGGCGGTCGAAGCCCTGAAACAATCACCCGCCGAAACCTGGAAAACGATTAAAGCCGAAAATATCCCAGAGAAATTGAAGTTTACAGCGAAGAGGAATGAGTTGAAAAGGATTTATCGTGTTGCTTTGGACATCACCAATAAGATAGTCATGGGAATGGCAGGCAGCTATGACCAACTGTCATCTTCGAAGTTTATGGTATTGGGTGCGTTGATTCAAGACGAAGAAGTCGATTGGGCGGACTATATCTTCAGGCAACTCGTGCGCGAGGTGAACAAAGTCGAGTGGCTTGAAGATGAGAAGAAGTTCAAGACTAAGTTGGCGTTTGGAACACATCTTAGTTGGTTTTTGGAGAAAACCGGTGTGGCTAAGGGAAACATTGACCCTTTCCACCCAAACAAGAGGCTTGGTCATATGGACCATGAAAAGAAGAAAGTTGGAGGCACTGGGAAAGCAGCCCAGTTTTTGAAAGATCTGCCGGACTCAAGGTCATATCCAAGATACGATTTATCATCGGAGTCGGACAGACCTGCATATGTCGTCCCAACTGCAGTCGAGTCCGAGAATGAGTCCGACGATACTCCAATTGCTATCAGATTCAAAAGACGGGGACCAGCCCCAGAAGGACCCTCTAACCTGCAGTCATCACCTGAACCCTCTCCAAAGAGGCCTAGAAAGCTGCAGTTCAGCGAGGGAGAGCAGTCTGAGCATCACGCCAGCCCATCAGTCCAATCACCAATCCATCCGGACTTGCCTGCACCAGACACTGAAACTCGGATTGTACCTGTTCTCACCCCTCCAGTCTACATATCCGAAGAGGAAGAAGCAGGTCTTATTATCTCTATTCCTGAAGCAGATTACACTTTCAATCTGTTAGAAAATAATACATTCAATCTTTCCATTGAACAACTTCAGCTTGTTAAACCACAAGCAGAAAAACACTCTTTTGTAAGTATTTTTCAAGAGTGGAAATCTTTCAAAACCATGTTTTTCACAAATATTCAAACTTTTGTTGAAACTAGTGGTTGGGAATATCCCCAAGCCACTGAGGATGTTCTGATTAACTTTTGCAAATAATCAGATTTGACCTTACTCCTCCAGGATAATTGGTTCATGTCACACTTTAAAACCAACATGGACCAATTTATCCAATCTATAATGCTCAGTATTTTTGATGGCACTTTCGGAGAAGAGGAGGAAGAGGAAGTAGAAAAAGAGATTAGGATTGAAGAAGTTAATGGAGACGATGAAATTATTGATTTGGTAGCTGAAGAGGATGAAGAAGAGAAAGAATCTGAAGAAAATATACTAGTTGAAAAACAAACAGAGGAGATTGAGAAGACAGAAGAAGTGGCTGATGAAGGAGATGAAGAAGAAGGAGAGGAAGTAGATCAGGAAAAAGATGAAGATGAAAAGGAAGATGAAGATGAAAAGGAAGATGAAGATGAAAAGGAGGATAAAGATGAAGGAGAAGAGAAGGAGAAAAATGATGATAAAAATGATGATAATGATGATGATGATAATGATGATGGAGGTGAAGGAGGAGCAGAAAAAGAAAAAGGAAATGATGAGGAAGAAGAAAAAGAAAAATCTGGAGAAAAAGAAGAAGAGAAGGAAGAATAGAAAGAAGAAGAGAAGGAAGAAGAGAAAGAAGAAGAAAAAGAAGAAGAGAGAGAGAGAAGCAGAAAAGGAACCGGAGCCAGAGCCTACTCACGAAGCTGCAGACAGGATTGTTGTACCTGCCCGGTACACCAGCCTAGACGCAGAGCTGGCTGAAGACTCCAGGTCAGGGACCCCGGAGAAAACCCAATCTGACCTACCAGCTGCAGACAGGAGCCTGCAGTCCAGTGGTTCCTTTGCAGAAGGATCAGGAGAGCACTCTCCATCAGCTCAGTTATCTCCTACCATGACTGAGCTGATCAAGCAAATTGTCAGAGACACCATTGGAGAGCTGCTATCAACTCAGGTCACTCCTGACCTTCAGACCATAAATGCCAAGATTGACACCCTTCTTCAAAGAGAGATCCCTCAGCCTCCTCCTCCTACCAACAACAGAATGCCTTTTGGCATGTCTGATTGGATGAGCCGCATGGAACAGCAGTTGACTACCCTTATTGATGCTGGCAAAAAGGGGGAAGAGAGGATTCAGAGGGAAGAAGAGAGAGAAATCAGAAGCAAGAAGAAGCAGGATGTCCTTCTAATTGAAGGATCTTCTAATCTGAAGAGAAAGGAAGCTATAGATCCAGAAGACCAGGCTGACCAGTCAAGAGGAAAGAGAAGGAGAACTAGAAGTGGTTTTGATTCAGCTCTAGAATGGGATGGGAAGGAGCTATGGTTTGTTGAGGACTTCATTCCATTTGAAGCTTTTGAGATGTGGGGATCTGCTAAGAAGAGGTTTATCAAAGACTATTACATCTGGGAACTAATCCAGGATGATAAACTCTCCCCACAAGAAATTTTCATAAATTTCATGGAGGAAGTCCATCCGAAGCTCTGGGCGATTCTGAAGAAGCATGCTGCAGAACTAAATGCTTATCCTATGATCCCTTCTTTCAGAGTAGAAGAAGCACCAACTCGTCTGGATGGTGAACTTGATGAACTAGCACTTCAAAGAGAGATCAGGCAATTGTGTCTTGAGAACAGATTCAGATCACAGCAAGAACAAGACTTCGCAGCACTGGTTGTAAAAAGAAAATATGGTCTTGCTCCAGTCAAGATCAGACCAATTGGAGCCAAACCTATCAGACCTGCCAAGCAGCCTGTTCGAAGAGGCAGAGGAAGAGGCAGATGACCTTTTTTAGTTATTTACTTTATTTGTAATTTTATTTTTCTGTACTTAAAACGTTCTTGTAAAATTTCAATGATAAGTCAGAAAATCTTATAAACAGTCTGTTGAATGACAATCTCCAGTTGTCTCAATATTAGATCGATTTCGCTTGTGTCTTGCACTTAAGTGCAGACTTGGTCATTTGATTTCTTACTTAAAGTTTTGCCATCATCAAAATAGGGGGAATTTGTTAGGAATACTTGTTAGATTTTGATGATGTCATTAATATAAAATCAAATGTTTATTACTTGGCAAAATGTAAGGAAGAACCAAATGAGTATCTTCCATAGGCCAAAAATGTTAAGTATAAACTTGGCAAAATGTAAAGAAGAACCAAATGAGTATCTTCTGTAGGCCAAGAATTTGTTAGGCTGAAAAACGGCTAAGTACTAAGTACAACTTAGTCCATCAGAGAAGGACAGCCGAGTCCAGCCGAGTAGCCCTGGTCAACGAATTTTTATCAGGGAAGTTTGACCAGACTGCAGCCAAGGTACCTCAGGGAAGTCACCTGTCCAGATAAGTCACAAACAAAGGAATGTACCGAGAGGACCTATCTGCAGAGATGTTAGCCGCATATCACCTACTCGAAGGCGGCTAGTACTCCAAGTCCACGTCAGCATGCGTTGAAAAGTCAAGTATTACGGAAAGCTCACATGCAACGTGAAGAGACAAATTGGAGTGATTCCCGCAAGAGATATGATTTAAATAAATCATCCAGACCCACCTTGAAGACTTTAATCTTTTAATATTCAAAAGATTCGGCGCTCACATGCAGAAGTCTTCACAACGGTCGGAAGATGAAATAAAATAATGGGAATCCACCTTGCAACGATTCGTAAAGATTAAACAATGAAGTCTTCCTCCAACGGACGGATTTGTTCAAAAGAATTGCAACGGCTACAAGGAAAAAGCTCAGAGATCAGACCTATATATATCCGGAGATTTGAAGCTGAGCAACTACCGGTGCGAACATACATTCTAGCGATCAAAGCAAACAAAGCAATCTCAAGCAATCAAATAGCATCGTGAAAAGAGCAGATCTAAAAGTTCATACTAAAGGAAGCTCTTAAGTTGGAGAAGACAAACACTCTTGTCTATAATCTTGAGTACGGGGTACTTCACTGGTTGAAGTAAGAGACTGTAAAGGCATCCAAGGATCGAGGATCAAGAGGTGCAAGGCAGTCAAGTGTGTGTACAACGGCACGGATTTCCACTGGTTGGAAGCTGTTGTATTGTGGTTGAATCACTGTAATATTTATCACTGGTTGAAAATTATAGTGAATTCATCTCCAACTGGTTTGGAGAAAAGTGGATTAGTAGAGGATTACCCCACATTTGAGACCACTATAAATTGCCTGTGTTATTTACTGTTTTACTGCATCATACTTTAACTGCTGCATTCATTGTTAAGTGTTTCATTGAGTGGATTATTATTCGTCATCAGCTGACTTCCGCACATATCTAAGAACAAACGACTCCAAGTCATTTGTTTGACTATCAGCTGAAGAAACTCACTCTTCGTGAAAAAGAGGTCAAGAGTTTCTACAAGTCTATTCACCCCCCCCTCTAGACTTGTATCTGGACGACTTGTGACCTACAGGATGTCCGACGGGGCTCTGCGGGGTACGGTGGCCGTGAGTCTCGTACCAAGGTTAACTTTGAAATGTTTTGTTGGAGAAATGTGTTTTGTGCTTGTGCACCGTTAATATTCCGGAATATAAATGATTTCAAAAATGATTTTTGCGCATATTTTCATCTGATTAGAATGGTAGTTCAAATGGATTGTACTTGCACTAGCAGTTGTCGCTAACCCCTTAAATGGGGGAAATACTTTTGTATTTCAGGTACAGGTCAAGGAAGCAAGCGAGCATGCGAGCCGTACGAGGATGATGGGCAGGCGTGATTCTGTTCAGTGGTTACTTATTGGTGTCTTGTTTCAGATTTATTTATTATGTCATTTGGTTAAGTACTCGAGTACTCTTTCTTGAATTTATTATTATTGTGTACCCGTTTTGGGGAATGGATTTGATGTCAGATTGAATTGTCAAATTTCTGTCTTTGGTTTGGATGTCGTGGATTGTGAAATTGTCGTTTTGTTGATGATGTATGTCTTTGTCGAATGTCGTTTTGGTTCGTTAGCCTGGTGGATTCCACAGTGTGGGGTCCACGGCGCTGTAATATACCCTAATCATCTTGGGGTGTTACAGTTTGAGTCCTAAAATATTTATATAAATTGACTCCTAATATGCTTAGTCAAGCATAGTACTTGATAAATCATAAAAATAGTATAGAACTAGTTTATAGGTTGAAAATTATAAGACGAGTCAATATTTGGATCAAGATCCATCTTCAGTAGTTGTATATTGAATTTGTATGAATATGGATCTCGATCCATCTTATGGATATTCACATGTCAAATGCTTTCACCAATCTTGATTCGTATAATGGTCTCACCCGAATACTACTTACTAAATAGGTCAGACTGTGTTGTACGTCCTTCTTGAGTAGCCAACCCATTCCGATCATCATATAGAAATAAATATAGTTCATAAGGACTATAATAAATCAGTAGATTTTTTATTACGCAATAAGATGTTCATATTTAAACAATGACTCCAAATATAAAATTATTTTAAAATTCTGATCACTATTGGTAAAGTGAAATTAAATTTCAAATTCGAATTCCAATTTCAGATACCCCCAATTAGTATAATTTTAATGCAAATCAATTTCTTACCATACTCATACATATGTTGTCGATTCTAAAATGAAAATTAAGATTTAGCAAGATTGGACTTTGTCAATTCCGGGCCTATAAACAAAAAGACTTGATATTGAATCGGCCCATCAAACTTTTTTAAAATCACACACTCGTTTTCCCTCCTCCCATCTCCACACGAGCTGAAGAATAGAGCCATAGATAGATCACTTCAATTTCCAATTTCAATTGCCAGCACCAAAAGCGGATAATTTCCGCTTGTTTCAGTTCGCAGCAAAAAAGCATGGGAGAAACCATAGAGGAAAAGACTGCGTATTCCGGAATTTATTCCCCTGACTTGCGGAAGAAGGAAAGAATTGCTGAAATTCGTCAACCTGAGGAGGATTTTACGTCTCAGACGCCAATGAAAAAGAAAAAGCCGTCGCACATTCAGAGAAGAGATGAGCTGGCTCTGCTTTGAGAGAAGTGGCTTCAGTAGTATATGCAGAAACGCTGTTATTTGAAGTGCTCAATTGATTTTTAAGTATATTCTAAACCACCAAATTGAACTCTAATTGAATTTCCAGGTACGCGGCATTAATGGAGTTTTTTGGGCGTCTGATGATGTAACACCCCAAAAAGACGGCTATTACAGTGTCATGGACCCCACATTGGGACTCACCAGGTGATACCAAAATACAACTCGAGTCAATAAAATCATAACTGCGGTACCGAACCACAATTTAATATTCATTACCTCGACGAGAGGTTCGTATATCATACGGCTAAAATGCCACAATACGCAGGATCTAAAATATTGGTATAAACCATATGAAGATGGAATATACTAAAAGAACTAATACAAATAACAAGAATTTCATCAAGTGGAAATAATATCAATACATGGTTTAAAAGTACAACTGGATAAAAGTAGACTCGGGGCCACTGAAATAGTATCCTTCAAACCCTTCGCCGCCACCGTGCTCTCCCTGTGCCTTGGCCTTGCCTCGACCTAAAATACAACACAAGTATTTCTCCCAAAACCACAGGGTCATATATACATGATAATAATTCTCAAGATGTTATACAATTCATATACATTGGATCTCGAATAAACAACTCGACTATCGGTCATACCCCTCGGGCGTATGAACGACCAATCGCCAAACCGACGAACATACCCAATCAAACATGGAGTATAACGACCAATCATTATGGCTCAAGACGGACATCACAGTACGCCCGATCCGGAAATGTGTCCGTGCACATGTCCACCCCGTATACGGAATCCAGGATATACGTGGGACATGTACCTAATTAGCCTCATGAACTAACTTCTTGTGTGCACGGTCCAAATGCGGAAACATCAACGCACGACCATAAGTGCCTAGCTAAAAATCCTACACAATAACCAATCGGCACGCAGATATGATTCCAGATATGTCATGATGCAACATGGCAACGAAACTCAATCAATTACACATCCAACAAGGATCAAGACTCACCGAAGTGACAAACAATAATCAACGAGACCAACGACACCAAATATACGAAGTTGGGAATACAATCCCACAACAATGATAGGCACGATCAACGATAATACCCAATTATGAATCGTAGATTCATAAAGCAATACATATACACAAGATGTATAACATTCACAAGAATTTCAATCACCATTATAACCAAGCAAGATAACTTGCCTCAATACGGAGACGAGAATACTCCTTCTTTGACAACGAACGGATGGTCCTCGATAATAGTTACTCGAACAATCGACCTTAAATGAAGTACAATTCATTCAATAACATATTCACATAACCCTCGATATCTAGTTCAACGAAATGATATCATAAATTCAATTCGATTAGTTCATGTTGGGATAAACAATCCTATACCTTGTTGTGATAAATTGGCAACATACAGCAAGATGACAAATGCCGATCATACAGCAAAAGGATAATTGCCCAACATACAGTAAGAAGTTCATAAGTCGATATGACACCAAGTATGGAAGCTGTCCGGAAACATTCATACAGTACCTTCCATACAGCAGCACTAAGAGATAGCCTACAGCGTTGGAACCTACAGCTACAGCATTAAAGATGCAACATATTGGATACCGCAAACAAGCCGTAAAGTGTTAGGATAATCAACACTCATCCAACATGACTGAAGACCGTTGGAACGGAATCTACTTTACTCACTAAAGTCAAGCCACCATTCGAAAAGAAGTATTTAAATACTAACTGGATAAAGTATTTAAATACCAGCCGACAAGGATCTTCATACAAGGAGTAAAATCCGGATCTTGTATTTTGCAAGTCAATCAACACGTTGGAACAGACTCTTTGCTCAACGGATCTATCCCGAAGGCTATATATACCCCGAAGTTTGAAGATCAAAAAGAACAACTAAAAACTGAGCAAACTGAATATACTGATCTATACACGAAGATATACACGAACGATCAAAACGTGCAAAAGATCAAAAGACTGAGATATACTGAGATACACTCGTGAACATCACAAGAACAGTATATCAAGAGCAAACATATTTCTTCAAGCATACTGCCATTCTTGAGAAAAGAAATATACAAGTGCTCAACCTTGAACAACACATCATCAGCTCAAGCTCAAGAAGTCAAGCTGTTGTTCAAACCCGTGTTCTTACATTTGAAGAAAACCATCAGCCCTGTGTGGACTGAAGAAAGCCTTGCTTTTCCTGAACTGTGTGTGACGGATCTGCATTGTAAACGAAGCTTTGGAACTGTGTGTGAAGAAGCAAGTCAAGTGAAAGCTTTAGCCAATCTGTGTGAACGGTTGAAAGCGACAGTCTTTGTATCAATATGTGTGAACGATACAAGGATAGGTTTGATTATAGTCATGTAGTTGTGTACGTAGTGATTATAATAAACGTTTTCCCTCCGGTGTGGAGGACCAGTGGACGTAGAGGGGTTTACCTCGAACCACTTTAAATATCGTGTTATTTACCTTCTGCCTTTAATATTTTCATAAACTGTGATTTATTTAAGTATACTCTAAAAACCCTGTATGCACCAAGCTAACAGGAGACAAGCCTAGTTGCTGTATTTACAGCAACTTACTTTAACAGACTTCCGCTACGCACTATTATTTGAAAAATATACAGCTTGTTGTACTAACACCTTTCCAAACTGTATTTTCTGTACTTAGTGGCCTACAAGTGGTATCGGAGAGGTTGATTCTAAAAAGAATCAGTCGCATTTTTAACTGAATCAGATCCAAAATCATCCATTTTTGAAAACAGTCTTCATATTTCCTACTCTCATATATGGATACCTCAATGATCAATAAGGTTCCTATGTTCTCAATTAACGAATTCGATGATTGGAGAATTAGGATGGTGTTGCGAATTTTCGTTGAACGCAAGTGCACGTTATCGTAGACAAGTAATAAAATGATGAGTAAGATATCGTTCCCACGAGGACTGACTTACTAATTACCGATTTATATGTATTCTAATTTTATTTGAACTGTCGAAAGTTGAGTTGCAAGTACAAATTAAAGAAAATCAATAAAGAATAAATAGGAAAGACGATTGATTGAAGAAAGAAAATCAAATAATGAATAAATCTAGGATTGTGAATCCACCTCGGTTTATCCGAATTTACTCTCGATTATCTGAAGTTAATGATTTCCCAATGTATTGAAGGTGAAGGTTGCTAAAGTACTCTACCGCCTCTTCCGAGGTCAGTAGATTTTTCTAAGGCGAATAATACACTCTATCCCTAGGTGAATTAATTCGACAATAGGCAAAAGGTACGGAATCTTTAAAAAGGCCACGTAGTTCCTATGAGTATATTCCTATCTCACAAGATAAAACGGTTCTCACCAATATTTCCTCTCCAACTCTCCTCTCCCGATTCGAGTTGCGTAATTAAAACAATTCAATTATAGGCCACACAATTGAGAGCATTAAAAACAATTGAGAAAACTCAACAGAAAAGGGAATTATATAGAAAATCAAAAGCAAATTCGTCAAAGCCTCGGTTTCATCAAAATCCTAGAACAGGGTTTTAGCCTGACATGCTAGAAAATAAAAGTACAGAAATAATTAATGAAAGCATAAAGATCAAACGCAGTTGAAGAGCTCGGATTCCTCCGTTCTCTAGCTTCCGCTCTCTGATCCTTAGTGGTTTCTGCTTTTCTTCCTTGATGATGATCGATCCTCCGATTCCCCCCTAATTATGACCTTCAATCCTTATTTATAATTCTCCTCAGCCTCCAAAACGCGTCCGTGTGATTAGGTCGAGAACATGCTCCAAAACGGCACAGAAACGCGGTAATTTCTATCAAAACCGCCCCGTGGGCCGCGGCTCACTTAATCTGTGCCGCGGCTCACGGTGCTCAGTGCCTATGCCTGGGCGCGCATTTTTCCTCCTGGGCTGCGGCTCAGCATCCTTGTGCCGCGGCCCCCGGTACAGTCCACTTGGGGCTCGCTGGTTGTCTTCGTGTGCCGTGGCTCACTTGGTTCGTGCCGCAGCCCCAGGCAAAAAATTACCATTTTCGCCCGCTTTTCATTGTTTCGGCTTCCGGACTCCGATTTCCTGCAAAACATATAAGAATAGTGCATTAAAAGCTCATTTATGCAGATTTAATCATAAAAGGAATACAAAATAATGATAAATAAGCGTATAAAAAAACGCCTAACAAATACCCCCAAACTTGAGCCTTTGCTTGTCCTCAAGCAAAAAGAATTGATTATAAATAAAAGAATATCGTGAATGATCGTGCAAATCCATAGTGCTCAACTTAATCAATACTACCCTGAAATCCTCAAAGAATAATACAAGTATCGTAATAGTGAGTCACATCCAGGACACTGATTCCACAAAGTAACCAATTTCAGTCCTAATCAATTGTGCATGAAGAAAATCAAGCTCAAAGATTAACAAGCGTGAATTTTACCGACCGTCAATATGAAGGGTTAAAAATAAACAAGCCAACTCGCCCAGTCCCACAGTCTAGT
The DNA here is from genome assembly GCA_033398695.1 of Orobanche coerulescens. Lineage (NCBI taxonomy): Eukaryota > Viridiplantae > Streptophyta > Magnoliopsida > Lamiales > Orobanchaceae > Orobanche > Orobanche coerulescens. The sequence goes on along the minus strand of CM065818.1, from coordinate 25,318,210 downwards.
GGCAAAAATTTCAAGAGTTTCATCATCAAAAATAACCCTCGGACAGTATTCCATTATATATGATCAATAAAATGATTCGAGTTAACCACTAGGTTCGGATCTCGGGATGTTTCATCGGGATAATCCTTGGGTGGATTTCCATTCTCATGTATTGGGGAACCGTTTGACGTAAAAGACACTCATGGGGTACATGGATGCTTCTAGTTACTAAGTTCCCCTCCACAGCGGAGAAAAAACTCGAATAGCTATTCTCACATGTCCGATTCAAGGTCGCTGTTTTACGTGAGAGTAAACAACGGGTCACGCGAATACTCCCAGTTACTAGGCTCCCCATCATCGGCACATGCGATATCTCTAAACCACTAGTCTAATCAGGGTTGTCGTTTTACGCGAGAGTAAACAACGGGTCACGTGAATACCCCCAGTTACTAGACTTCCCATCATAGAACAAATTATATCTCGACTTTTTCTTGGGAAAAACTGTCCGACTCTAAACTCAAATTAAGTGCCAACACGACTCATGTTACTGGACAACTAGCTATGCGAAAAGTGTAACCAAACGTATATACGGCGATTTGAAAACACGTATGTCTCCTTTCTTATCTGCTAAGATTTCTACAAAAACGAAAAAAAATTCGGACCTAAATGAATACTCAACAGAAACAGATATCGCTGACTACAACTCGACTAAAACTCAACCGTTTCTTCAGAGAGAAATCAGTATCGTAACATCAGTTTTACACAAAAAGAAGCACGAAAAATTCACGAATGCAAATAATATCACGACAAGCAAGGCTAACGTAACCCCCCCAAACTTAGGACGTACATTGACCTCAATGTACACAAAATGTAATATGCAATAAAAGAAAAGGTCAAGTACTCCCCTACTGTCCGCTCATGAACTGGTGCCGGCGTCGTCCGGCGAGCCTGCACGCTCATCGACTACACCATGCGGAACGTGAATGAATGAGCTTGCATCATCAAAGAGGAAATTAAGGATGAGCTCTCAAGTTTAAACATGAATTAAGGGTTGGGAGACAATGTAATCCGATAAAATAATTCGTTGCATATAGTTTGAAAATGCTTGGCTTAAAAATTTCTCATTGATGCAATTCATCAAACACTTGGTAGCATAAGTTTAAATGAAGAACAAGAATTTTAATGGCTAAATCCAAATCCCCAAAAATAACAAAATAGATATATAGCCATGACAAACGACATATAACATTACCAATTCGTTCATAACCAACAATTTTCATCGATAACTAATCAAAAATTTCATATTCCACATCAACCTTGATAAAACTTTGAAACACTAACTACATATTCATCATCGAATGAATAATAATACTTCACTTTTCAAGTCATGTAGCAATGAGGAATAAGAGATTGGGAATTACCTTGCTTTGATTGAAGGAATGCAAGAAGAAGAAAAATTGAATTGAAACGTCCGAGTGCCGCGCGCAGAAGGGGAAGAAAGCTTACCTGGGGTCGGCCGATCAAGTATATGAAAGAATGCTGGGCGTTCCCATTTGCGACGGGGGCCGCGGCACAACTTAAGTGAGCCGCGGCCATAGTACAGTCTGCCTGGAACTTTTTGTAATGTCGCCAAGTGCCGCGGCTCAATGTACGCGTGCCGCGGCTCATCGTGTTAGTGTGCCGCGGCTCATCTAGTCCGTGCCGCGGCACAGAGTACAGCTTCCTGGGCGTATCTTTTGGCATTTGGCGTGCCGCGGCTCAGCAGCAACGTGCCGCGGCTCAGGGATCGAGTGTGCCGCGGCTCAGTAAGGTTGTGCCGCGGCATAGAGTACAGGAAAGTTACCTTTTTGTGTTGATTTGTGTGTGCCGCGGCTCACAATCCTTGTGCCACGGCCCATTGCTGAATTCTTCCCCTGGGTGATTTCTGCACAGAATTTTCAAAGGAAAACACTTAGAATGCGAGAGATAAGCATATCGACGCAAAAATGACGAAGAATATATATACTCCAAAAATGAAAGAAAATACTGAAAAATGAAAATCTACTACTAATACTCGGGTTGCCTCCCGAGAAGAGCTAAGTTTATAGTCTTCAACCGGAATTTTCTAGCATTCATCCGGCGGTGGATAAGACGACGCTCGTCTTCTGTGCGTCTATTGGATTTCCCAAGTAGGCCTTCAACCGCTGTCCATTAGCTTTGAATTTGTGGTCATCTTTTTGTACTTACACTGCACCGTGTGGGAACACTTGAACTACGGTAAACGGTCCCGACCATCGTGAACGCAATTTCCCGGGGAATAGCTTTAAGCGAGAATTAAACAACAACACCTCTTGACCCGGGACGAACTCTTGCTGTGTGATGTGCTTATCATGCCAGATCTTTGTCCGCTCCTTATAAATCTTTGCATTTTCGTACGCATCGTGGCGAATTTCCTCCAACTCGTTCAGCTGCAAACAACGCTTTTCACCCGCAGATTTCAGATCAAAATTTAATTTCTTTATCGCCCAGTAAGCACGATGTTCCATCTCTACGGGCAAATGACAACTTTTCCTATAAACCAATCTGTAAGGTGACATCCCTATAGGTGTTTTATACGCAGTACGGTACGCCTAAAGTGCATCATCGAGTTTAAAAGACCAATCTTTTCGAGACGAGTTGACTGTTTTTTCCAAGATCCACTTCAGCTCTCGATTTGATATCTCGACTTGACCGCTCGTCTGAGGATGGTAGGCTGTAGCAACACGATGAGTGACTCCGTATTTTCTCAAGACCGCATCAAGGAATTTGTTGTCCAAGTGTGAACCACCATAACTGATAATAGCACGTGGAGTCCCAAAACGTGTGAAAATATATGTTTTTATAAATTTGATTACGACATTGGACCCATTCGTTGGTAGTGCCACCGCTTCGACCCACTTTGAGACATAGTCCACGGCTACCAAAATATAGAGATTCTTATTTGATGGAGGAAATGGACCCATGAAGTCGATCCCCCATACGTCGAACAATTCAACCTCCAGTATGGTGTTTAACGGCATTTCATGTCGTTTTGAGATGTTTCCCGTCCGTTGACACCGATCGCATGTGGACACAAAGGAGTGAGCATCTTTGAGTAATGACGGCCAATAGAACCCCGATTGTAAGACCTTTGCCGCTGTTCTATTTCCACTAAAATGTCCACCGTAGGGTGATGCATGACAATGGTTCAGCACACTGTGGATTTCCTCATCCGGAACACATCTGCGAATGATTTTATCAGGGCATCTTTTGAACAAAAAAGGATCGTCCCACAAATAGTACTTAGCGTCTGAAATTAGCTTCTTCTTTTGATGGCGTGAGAGGTCGTTTGGAATTGTTTTGCTCGCGAAATAGTTCACTAGATCAGCATACCAAGGCGCGTGTTGTGAACCCAACTTGTATAGATGCTCGTCGGGAAAGGTTTCCATGATTTGCGGATGACTTTCTCCTTGCTCAAGGGGACTCTCTAACCGTGAAAGGTGATCGGCTATAACATTCTCAGTCCCCTTTTTGTCCCGAATTTCCAAGTTGAATTCTTGAAGGAGAAGCACCCATCTAATCAACCTTGGTTTAGCATCCTTCTTCTCCAAAATGTATTTTATTGCTGAATGGTCGGTCCACACTACCACTTTCGTCCCCAATAAATACGCCCGGAATTTATCAAATGCAAAGATCACCGCCAACAATTCTTTTTCTGTTGTGGCATAATTTCTTTGGGCGTCGTCAAGTGTTCGGCTCGCATAATACACGACGTGGAACACTTTCCCTCGTCTCTGCCCTAAAACAGCCCCAATGGCAAAATCACTCGCATCACACATTAACTCGAACGGAAGGTCCCAGTCTGGAGCGACTATCACCGGTGCAGTGCTTAGAGCTTTCTTCAATAAATCGAAACTTTCTTTACACGACTCGTCAAAATCAAACGGAACATCCTTCATGAGCAGATTGCACAACGGCTTCGTGATCTTCAAAAAATCCTTAATAAACCGGCGGTAAAAAACGGCGTGTCCCAAAAAACTCCTTATGCCTTTTACCGAGGTAGGCGGAGGCATCTTCTCGATTGTTTCAATTTTGGCCCGGTCGACTTCAGTTCCATGAGATGATATTCGGTGGCCAAGTACAATGCCCTCCTGAACCATAAAATGGCACTTCTCCCAGTTCAAGACCAAATTTGTTTCTTCGCATCTTTTTAGGAATTTCTGCAAATTTTGCAAACAAATATCAAACGAATCGCCGAAAACAGAAAAATCATCCATAAAAATCTCAATGCAATGCTCTACCATGTCAGAAAAAATAGCCATCATACACCGTTGAAAAGTAGTCGGCGCATTACATAATCCAAAAGGCATGCGCCTATAAGCGAAAATGCCGTAAGGACATGTAAACGTCGTTTTCTCTTGGTCTACTGGGGCTATATAAATCTGATTATACCCAGAATAACCATCAAGAAAGCAATAGAAATCGTGTCCGGCTAATCTATCTAACATTTGATCAATAAAAGGTAAGGGGAAATGGTCTTTTCTAGTGGCTTTATTTAATTTCCTATAATCTATGCACATACGCCACCCCGTGACAATCCTAGTGGGAATTAATTCATTATTATCATTTTGAATAACCGTTATCCCACCCTTCTTTGACACAACTTAGACCGGACTTACCCACTTGCTATCAGAGATAGGAAAGATCATACCTGCGTCCAGGAGTTTTAAAACATCGACTTTTACCACCTCTTTCATATTTGGATTTAAACGGCGTTGATGCTCCACGGATGGTTTGTAGTCTTCCTCCATCAAAATCTTGTGCATGCAAATGGACGGGCTGATCCCCTTAATATCTGCAATAGACCATCCAAGAGCAGATTTGTATTCCCTCAAAACTCTCAATAATTTCTCCTCTTGATCCCCCGCTAAAGTGGCCGAAAGAATGACTGGCAAGGAATCGTCGGGTCCTAAAAATGCATATTTTAAATGCGACGACAGCTTCTTGAGTTCCAACTTTGGAGGTCTCTCGATTGATGGGACGGATCGAGTTAGTGAACTTCCGAGCTCCTCACATGGTCGAAGAATGAAAATTGGTGGGGAGGCATCCATGTGTCGTACGTAGGCTACATGCTCTGAATTTAATTCGGAAGCAGACCCAATCAAAACGGACTCCAGTGGATCGGATGGATAATTCTCTCGAAAGGCTCTACTTACACATGAGTTAATGACGTCAACTTGGAAACAATTTTCAGCATCACTCGGATATTTTAAGGATCGAAAGATATTGAACGTTACTTGCTCCTCTTGAACTCGTAGAGTAAGCTTCGCTTTTTCCACATCGATCAAAGTTCAGCTGGTTGCCAAGAATGGTCTTCCCAAGATAATTGGGATGTCGTGGTCCTCCTCCATGTCGAGCACAATGAAATCGGCCGGAAATATGAATTTATCAACCTTGACTAAGACATCCTCTATTACTCCCCTCAGATATTTGATCGATCTATCGGCTAATTGCAAAGAGACAGTCGTCGGCTTGGCTTCCCCAATATCCAGCTTTTTAAAAATAGAAAGGGGCATAAGGTTTATGATGGATCTGAGATCGCATAGGGCTCTTTCAAAAGACGAATTCCCAATGATGCAAGGAATAGTAAAGCTTTCCGGATCTCTCAATTTAGGTGGGAGCTTCTTCTGTAGGATAGCGCTGCACTCCTCCGTCAATGCGACTGTCTCATACTCCTAGAGCTTTCTTTTGTTTGACAAGATTTCTTTCATGAATTTCACGTAAGTCGGCATTTGTTCCAAGGCGTCGGCAAATGGAATGTTGATATGCAGTTTCTTGAAGACGTCAAGAAACTTGGAAAATTGCTTATCCAATTTTTGCTTTTGCAGACGTTGTGGGAATGGAATTTGAGGAGTGGGATGAGTAGTCGAGACTGCCTTTGGCTTGGGCTCCTCGTTCTTTTCTTTCTCACTTTGCTCGATTTTGTCCTTGTTATTGATAGGCTGCACTTTCAACTCCTTTCCACTTCGTAGTTCGATTGCTTGCACGTTTTCCTTGGGGTTCATTTCGGTTGCGCTGGGCAATGCACCTTGAGGTCGAGAGGACAATAGACTTGCAATCTGCCCCATTTGTGCTTCTAAGTTTCGGATGGAGGCGTAATGATTTTGAAGGGTAGTCTCAGTGCGGGTCATGAATTGGCTCGTGTTAGCCGCCAATTGAGCAAGAGCATCTTCCAAGGATACCTTTGGTGATTGAGGGGGCTGCTGTGGGGGCTGCGCGAATTGAGCTTGTGGAGGTTTTAAAGCTTGCCCGTTCCTCCACGAAAAATTTTGGTGATTTCGCCACCCTTGATTATAAGTGTTGGTGTATGGATTGTTCTGTCGATTCCCGTTCCCCACAAACTGAGCTTGTTCCATCGGATGTTGCTCGAAAGGATTTCCAACTTGGCATTCCGCGCTAGGATGAGATCCGTTACACCAATTACATGATTCAATGGTAACGTGGGAAGGAGCATGTGAAAAGGCTTGAAGTTGCCGAGTCAAGGCGGCGACTTGTGCTGATAATGTAGAGATCGGATCGTTATTTGAGATTTCCATGACTCGCTTTGGGATTACTCGTTCTGAAGGCCACTGATAAGCATTTGCGGCCATTGCTTCCAATAAAGAGTGTGCTTCGGCCATCGTTTTTCCCATTAACGCTCCTCCAGCGGCTGCATCAACAAGAGTGCGTGTAGAAGCACTCAATCCATTATAGAACGTCTGAATTTGTAGCCAGTCCGGTAGGACGTGGTGTGGGCATCTCCGTAATAAATCTTTGTATCGCTCCCAAGATTCGTGAAGCGACTCCATATCGAATTGCCCAAAAGTGGTTATCTCGTTCCTAAGCCTCGCCGTCTTTGATGGTGGGAAGAACTTAGAGAGGAAAGCTTGCGCTAATTCTGCCCACGTCGTGATAGAGCCCGGCGGTAATGAATTCAACCAAAATTTGGCTTTGTCCCTCAAAGAGAAAGGGAAAAGCCGCAGACGAATGGCATCATCGGTGACACCGTTATTTTTGAATGTGTCACAAATCTCGATAAACGACGCTATATGAGCGTTGGGGTCATCGTTCGCCAAACCACAAAATTGGCTTGCTTGCACCATCTGAATAATAGCCGGCTTTATTTCGAAATTGTTCACCTGGATGGTTAGACGCCGAATTCCCGAAAAGTTCGCATTGATTTGCGGCATAGCATAATCGCGGAGTGCTAATGCCGGTTGAGCTTGCTGAATGGGGTTTTCCGCTTCGTGATTTCCCGTGTTATCGGCCATGGTGACTTTTGCTGGTAGCTCTCGTTTCTCCTTCTTGCTTCTCCGAAGAGTGCGCTCGAGTTCGGTATCCAAAGGTAGTAGGCCTTCATTACCGAATTTTCTCATGCACTAACCGGAATTTCCTGCAAGGAAAAACAAATAAATAAAATTACACAAAAATAATAAAAAAAATGTTCAAACTAAGACTAGAAATACTGAAATCGATATTAGTAAAATAATCAGTCCCCGACAACGGCGCCAAAAACTTGTTGCGAATTTTCGTTGAACGCAAGTGCACATTATCGTAGACAAGTAATAAAATGATGAGTAAGATATCGTTCCCACGAGGACTGACTTACTAATTACCGATTTATATGTATTCTAATTTTATTTGAACTGTCGAAAATTGAGTTGCAAGTACTAGTTAAAGAAAATCAATAAAGAATAGATAGTAAAGACGATTGATTGAAGAAAGAAAATCAAATAATGAATAAATCTAGGATTGTGAATCCACCTCGGTTTATCCGAATTTACTCTCGATTATCTGAAGTTAATGATTTCCCAATGTATTGAAGGCGAAGGTTGCTAAAGTACTCTACCGCCTCTCCCGAGGTCAGTAGATTTTTCTAAGGCGAATAATACACTCTATCCCTAGGTGAATTAATTCGACAATAGGCAAAAGGCACGGAATCTTCAAAAAGGCCACGTAGTTCCTATGAGTATATTCCTATCTCACAAGATAAAACGGTTCTCACCAATATTTCCTCACCAACTCTCCTCTCCCGATTCGAGTTGCGTAATTAAAACATTCAATTATAGGCCACACAATTGAGAGCATTAAAAACAATTGGGAAAACTCAACAGAAAAGGGAATTATATAGATAATCAAAAGCAAATTCGTCAAAGCCTCGGTTTCATCAAAATCCTAGAACAGGGTTTTAGCCTGACATGCTAGAAAATAAAAGTACAGAAATAATTAATGAAAGCATAAAGATCAAACGCAGTTGAAGAGCTCGGATTCCTCCGTTCTCTAGCTTCCGCTCTCTGCTCCTTGGTGGTTTCTGCTTTTCTTCCTTGATGATGATCGATCCTCCGATTCCCCCTAATTATGACCTTCAATCCTCATTTATAATTCTCCTCAGCCTCCAAAACGCGTCCGTGTGATTAGGTCGAGAACAGGCTCCAAAACGGCCCAGAAATGCGGCAATTTCTATCAAAACCGCCCCTTGGGCCGCGGCTCACTTAATCTGTGCCGCGGCTCACGGTGCTCAGCGCCTATGCCTGGGCGCGCATTTTTCCTTCTGGGCCGCGGCTCAGCATCCTTGTGCCGCGGCCTCCGGTACAGTCCACTCGGGACTCGTTGGTTGTCTTCGTGTGCCGCGGCTCACTTGGTTCGTGCCGCGGCCCCAGGCCAAAAATTACCATTTTCGCCCGCTTTTCATCGTTTCGGCTTCCGGACTCCGATTTCCTGCAAAACATATAAGAATAGTGCATTAAAAGCTCATTTATGCAGATTTAATCATAAAAGGAATACAAAATAATGATAAATAAGCGTATAAAAATAAGCCTAACAGATGGAAGCACATCTTGCATCCATGCACGAAGAAATTATTTTTGTCATTCAAGATGGCCCCATAAAGATTATGAAGGTTAATCCTGCCTCAAGGATAGAAGGATAACCCCATGCAGAGATGCTTGAGAGGGAGCGTGAGCAATGAACAACCGACGAGCGCAAGCGCGCCAACCTCGACAACATAGCTAAGAATGCGCTATTTGTCACTCTCGACAAAGGCATATTCTCAAAGGTAAAGAGCTGTAAGACAGCCAAGGAAATTTGGGATAAACTCAAGATAATTTGTGAGGGAACTGAGCGCTCAAAAGAAAACAAAATTTCAAAACTCACTCAGCAATTTGAATCGTTTGAAATGAAACCATCTGAAACTATTGAGGAACTTGACCTCAGATTCACTGGCATTGTTGGTGAACTTGAAACGTTGGGCAAAGTTTATACCCAAAAGGAGAAGAACTTAAAAATTTTCAGTCCCCTGCCCGATGGGACATAAAAACCACAGCTATGCGTGTGTCATGTAATCTCAATGACATTTCTACTTTTGACCTCTTCTATGACCTAAAAGCTTTCGAGTATGACATTGACAGGAGAGAGAAGGTCGAAGAGTCACCTGCTAGGACTACAGCGTTAGCCGCTGTATCCAACAGGAGACACAGCATGACCAGCACATCCAAATCTGCCTATAAGAATGCTGACAGTGACGACGATATCCTGTCACAAGATGAAATGGCCCTGCTCATGCACAAATTTAAGAAATTCATCAAACAGTCTGGAAAGACTGCATACAAGCCCAAGTCTTTCCACAACGTAAGTTCCGAATCTTCCTCATCCGGTGATTCTAATCTATGTTATAATTGTAGGAAACCGGGACATTATGCGAATAAGTGTCCGCATCCTAAAGTTCAAAAGTTGCCGGAAGCCGAGCAAAAAGAAAAAGACGAAAGAAGGCGTGCTTGGAAGAACAAGCTCAAGGCCCAGATAGGCAAATCAGAAGCCTCGCCTGCTCAAACCAAAACCGAGGAATGTCCTCAGGCGGATATTGACAGTGAATCGTCTGATGACGAGCTCGAAGATAAAGCATACATGTGCTCTATGGCGAAAGATATTGAAGAAGATGAACATAGCGATGATGAGGTAAGCTCAACATCTAATATTCCCATTAATGCATCTCATACTTTCGAAAATATGATGAATGAATATAAAAACATTCAAAAGGCCCATGAGACATTAAATGAGAAAACATACAACTCGAAATTTCTAACTTAGAGCTGAAAGATGAAAATGACTTGCTGAGAAATAATTACGAAAATATGTCCATCGATTGCGAAAACAGCAAGATCACAATGGAAAAACTCATGGAGAGAAATCATCAACTTGCTCACGAACTAAATGAGGCCAAATCTCATAGTGAGAGCAAGACAAATGATTTCGTTCTGCTCGAAGCCAAAGTAAAAACCCTCGAGAAACGAGAAGGAGAACTAGAGACCATCTTGAAATCTTTCGAGAAATCATCTAAAAGGATGGAAGAAATTCTAAGCACCGGGCAACATGCTCATGATAAAAGTGGCTTAGGATACAACTCATTCTCCAATAAAAGGAAAACTAGTACTATGTTCGTCCGGGGTGTAGAACCCATTCCTGTACCTGAGGAGACTCCAAGTCCTGTCAAGGTACCTGTTGCACTGTGTACAACAAAGGTTGCCATTCCACCACCAAAGTCATATCACAGACAGCGGAATCCTCAGCTATCCAGACATGTAAGGCGTAACCTACAACATGCTCCCCGAGCATATCAAAAGCGCCAACAGTCGTTCAGAAAGAAGGTTGTACCCACATATCAAAGGCCCGTACGGCAGTACTTCCAACAGTACAGCGCGCCTAGATATTGGATACATGAGCTTCATTATCCATCGAGAAATCAGGTCGCCGCACAATATCAGCAACAGCTTTGGGAATCCAACTGGAGACCCAGGATGCAAGTTGTAAGGCCGAAGAAAATGGCTCCACCCCCAAGAAGGCATTCGTACTGGATTAATAATAATAACCCTGAATTTTACATGCATAATAATTATCATGGTTACAGTGATTACGTGCCTGCCCCACGTAGACATTGCAAGAATGGACCTAAAGTAACCTACAACAAGCTAATTGCTGTCAGGCAAATCTGGGTACCTAAAGGCACTGACACCCATGGACCCAACATACAAAGGGGACCTAAATCTACTTATTTTTTTTTGCCTACAGGACATCTTAGAGAAGGACATCTGGTACTTCGACAGCGGATGTTCTCGGCACATGACAGGAGATAGAAGTCAACTGTCATATTTTGGAGAAGGTCGCGGTCTAAAATTGCGCTTCGGTGATAAATCCAAAGGAAGAACCAGATGGGAGGGAACCCTGCTTATAGAAAAATTCAAAGTCACCGATGTAGCTTATGTTGAAGGCTTACAGTATAATCTACTTAGTATCAGCCAGTTCTGTGACAAACAGTTCTCGGTGAAATTCTATATAGATCACTATAGAGTCAAGAACATGATGACCAAGAAGTTGTGCTTACAGGAACTAGATCAGGTAATATGTATATTGCTGACTGGATGCCTATGAGCTCCACAATTCCTTGTTTTGTTGCCAAAGGCACTGCAGATCAAAGCTGGCTATGGCACAAGAGAATGTCTTACGTCAATTTCAAGACAATCAACAAGCTCGCCAGACAGAGAATGGTTAGAGGTTTGCCCGATGTGTCATTCCAAAAAGACAGTGTCTGTGGACCCTGTCAGAAAGGCAAACAAATCAAGACCACCCTGAAAAGCAAATCCTACCTTTTCACTCGCAGGGTTCTAGAAATGCTACACATGGATCTCTACGGTCCTGTAGACCCAGTAAGTTTGGGAGGTAAGAAATACTATCTCGTTGTTGATGATTATTCCAGGTATGCTTGGACAATCTTCCTGAGCAAGTAGAAGGAAACCACATCAAAGCTGCCCGAGCACCTGAGATAGCTTCAAAATGAGAAAGAGTTGAGTATCGTGTCCATTTGTTCCGATAGAGGTACTGAATTTACTAACCGCTTTATAGAGCAATACTGTTCGGACAATGGGATACAGCACGAATACTCAGCTGCCCGAACAACTCAACAAAATGGTGTTGCCGAGCGAAAGAACAGGACGCTCAAGGAAGCAATAAGGACCATGATTGCCGCAAGCAAGTTTCCACAGCGTTTTTGGGGTGAAGCAACAAATACATCATGCTATACACAAAATCGATGTATCATCAACAAACATCACAACAAAACAGCATATGAGGTATGGAACAACAAAACTCCATTAGTTTCGTACTTTCACATATTCGGATGCAGGTGTTATGTTTTGAACAACGGGAAGGATCAACTTAGAACCTTCGATGAGAAGTTAGATGAAGGGATATTTGTAGGATATTCCTCTGTCAGCAAACCTTACAGGATCTTTAACAAACGGAAGCTGACAATCGAGGAATCGGTACATGTAGTGTTCGATGAACCTCACCATGATCCTACAGGAGTAGAAGATCTCACTCAGAATATCCAACAACTCTCCATTAATGACCCTCCAACTCCAATAGAGCCTGTCGTTGACATAGAAATCAACCCCGCAGCTATAAGAACAGAGGTAAATGAAGCTGATGTTGTACAAGCTGAAGCTGAACCTACAGCAACTCAAGATATGGTACGGGACGCCGAACTAGAATATGGTTGAGAGATCACCCACGGGAGTTGATCATAGAAACATTAATGCTGGAGTATCTACCCATAGGAGAATACAGAGTACACAAGGAAATGTAGTGTGCGCGCAAGAAGAACCTGAATCTGAGAAGTCTTCATTTCCTGTATGGAAATCTCAAGCAGAACTTAGAAGACTTAATATGTGCACCCTAGCTGTATTCCTAGATCAATCCGAACCTATTTCTACCAAAAAAGCTCTAGACAATTCTCACTGGATCACATCTATGGAATAAGAACTTAATGGTTTCGAAAGAAACAACATATGGTATCTAGTACCCAGACCTGAGCATCAAGCCGTAATTGCAACTAAATGGGTATTTAGAAACAAGAAGGATGACAACAGACTTGTTATCAGAAACAATTCCCGTCTAGTCGCACAAGGCTACAGACAGGAAGAAGGCATAGACTAAGATGAAACATTTGCCCCTGTTGCCAGACTAGAAGCCATTAGGATATTTCTAGCCTTTGCCGCCCATAAGGGCTTTACTGTATACCAAATGGACATCAAGAGCGCAGTCCTGAATGGAGACCTCGCCGAAGAAGTCTATGTTGAACAACCACCAGGGTTTGTCAACACAGAAGGCGGAGACATTGTATACAGGCTACGGAAAGCACTGTATGGACTTAAGTAAGCACCTAGGGCGTGGTATGAAACTCTGTCCCTAGAAAGCACCTAGGGCATGGTATGAAACTCTGTCCCTGTACCTTACCAATAATGGATTCGAGAAATGTGCTGTGGACAAGACCCTATTTAAAATACAGGAAAGTGATGACTTTCTGATGGTTCAAATATACATAGATGATATTATATTTGGTTCCACTAACCTTGCTTTATGTCAAAGGTTCTCTCATCTCATGCAAAGTAAATTTGAAATGAGTATGATGGGGGAACTTAGTTATTTCCTAGGATTGTAGGTAAAGCAATTGCCTACAGAAATCTTCCTCAACCAAGAAAAGTACAGCAAGGAGCTCCTCAACAAGTTTGGCATGAACAACTCTAAATCCTCTTCAACCCCCATGAGCACTTCCGTGCAAATTAGTGCTGACGAAGATGGAAAGCCGGTTGATCAATCACTCTACAGGAAACTAATTGGCTCACTCCTGTACCTAACAACTAGCAGGCCCGATATCCAATTTGTTGTAGGAGTGTGTGCCCCATATGAGGTAGCACCTAAAGAATCACACTTCACAACAGCCAAACGAATCCTGAAGTACGTCAAAGGAACATTCGATGCAGGACTATGGTATCCTAAAGAAGGCGGATTTGATTTGGTTGGCTACAGCGACTCGGATCTCGGAAGTTGCAAGCTAGATAAGAAGAGTACAAGCGACACTTGTCACTTTCTTAGACCTAGATTTGTGTCGTGGTTTAGTAAGAAACAATTGTGTTGGTCCCTTAAGTATACAGAATACGGCTTGGAAAGTGTTTTAAGCAACAAGATGTACGTTTTTCTAATCGGAGTGCGTAGCGGAAGTCTTGCAACAGTAAGTTGTTGTCGATACAGCAACTCGGTCTAATCTCCTGTTAGCTTGGTGCGTACAGGGTTTTGCAGTGTATACTAATATAAATCACAGTTTATGAAAACAGTAACGGCGAAAGGTCAATAACACAGTATTTAAGTGGTTCGAGGTAAACCCCTCTACGTCCACTGGTCCTCCACACAGGAGTAAAACGTTTATTATAAATACTGCGTACACAACTATGTATTTATAATCAAACCTATCCTTGTATCGTTCACACAGATAGATACAAAGACTGTCGCTTTCAACCGTTCACACAGATTGGTTAAAGCTTCCTTCTTGACTTGCTTCTTCACACACAGTTCCAAAGCTTCGTCTCTTCAATGCAGATCCGTCACACACAGTTCAGGAAAAGCAAGGCTTCTCAGTCCACACAGGGCTGATGGGTTTGTTCAATGATAGAACGATGGTTTGAACAACAGCTTGACTTTCTTGATCTTTAGCTGATGGTGTGTTGTTCAAGATTTGAGCACTTGGATATTTCTTTTCTCAGAATATGCAGTATGCTTGAAGAAATATGTTTGCTCTGAATATTCGTGTAAGCACTTGGTGGTTGTTGTTTCATGAGGATATTCTTGATATGGATCTTCAAACTATGGAGATATATATATATATATAGCCTTCTGAAATATATCCGTTGAGAAAGATCCGTTGAGCAAGATTCTGTGATAACTTGATAGTTGACTTGAATAGACTGAGATCTGGATATTGCGGGATTTGAAAATCTCTCGTCTTCAGTATTTAAATACTTTATCCTTTCAGTATTTAAATACTTCTTTATCAAATGGGACTTGACTTTAGTGAATACCAAAGATTCTTTTCCAAACGGTCTTCAGTCCTGTTCCGATGTGAATGCTATATCCAATTATGCTGTAGGCATATTGGAGTAGTTCGGTGCAGTATGGAAGGATGCTGTATCCGGATATCTTCCATACTTGGCATTTACTTAGACTTTGTTGTTGTATCTTGGTAGCGCGAGAGCTCGCTGTATGCTGGAGCTATGAAAAAGTCTTCGATACAGAGTCAACAACTTTGATCGACTTTCGATACAGCGGCTTGCTGTATGCTGGGCATTTATCATCTTGTTGTATGCTAGCTTGCTGTATGAAGCTTTGATGTTTGGTAATTATGAAAACAACATTGTTTTTCCCAACAAATTGGCAAACTCGCTTTCCACAACTGAATCAGAATACTATGCTGCTGGTAGTTGCTGTATGCAGATTCTTTGGATGCAACAACAGCTGTCAGACTATGGAATCATTGCCAAGGAAACACCAATTATGTGTGGTAGCACAAGTATAATTGTAATAACGCACAATCCTGTATTGCACTCGCATACCAAGCATATTCATATGAAGCATCACTTCATTCGGAATCATGTTGAGAACAGGGGTGTTCGGCTCGAGAAAGTTCATACAGATATTCAGTTAGCCGATATCTTTACCAAACCTCTCAGCATAGCCATATTCAGTATGCTTCGACAAGAATTGGGAATGCTACTAGGCATGGCAATTTGGCCCGCCCCGCCCCGAAACCCGCTCCCCCCGACCCGATCGGGGCCGGGGATTCCCCGCCAAATCGGGTACCGGGGCCGGGGCCGGGGATTCTTCATTAAAAAAAACCGGGGACGGGTCCGGGGCCGGGGATGGGGGTCCCCGACCCGCCCCGGACCCGGTATATATATATATATATATATATATTAAAAAAATTATAAATTTTACTAAATATATATATATATATTTAAAAAAAACTATATATTTATTAAATATATATATATATTAAAAAAATTATATATTTTATATTAAATCGAGCGTTGACCGGGGGTTGATCGGGGTTTGACCGGGGATTGACCGGGGTTTGACCGGGGGTTGACCGGGGCCGGGGGAGTGTTTTACAAACCGGGGCCGGGGCCGGGAATGGCGATCCCCGCCCCATCCCCGCCCCGTTGCCATGCCTAAATGCTACATCCCGACTCCCTGTAAGTTTTAATGCTTTTACTCATCAATTGAGGGGGAATGTCGTAAGACCCAAGAATACAGTATCCACCGTTAATTAACTGTACACTCACACAGTCCGACAGTACTGTAGAACTAAGAAGACATGAAATCATCCTATAGCTGACGTGTGCATTAATTAAGGGGGAATACAGTATGACCCATGAATACAGTATTAATCCAAATATTGCTGTAAGAATTGAAGCCTGTATGTACCTTTTAAGGGGGAACGCTGTATTTTCGCGGATACAGCACATACTATGGGACATCAATTAATATTATATTAATATTTTATTCATTTTAAAAACAGTTTTGAGTCCGCGTGCCCTATTTCATAATTCAAACGTCTTTGCATTTAATGCTTTACACGACATCTGGACTATTTTATCTCAAACGCCGCGATTTTTCAATTAATTAATTATTTCAAACCGCCATTTCTGACAATAAGGGAAATCGAAACGTCATATGTGGGACTAGTTATCATTTCAAAATCGGATGGATAAGATGTACCAGTTACGCTCGATTCATCCTGTTCGTTCATTTAAAAAGACGGTTCCCATCCCTTAAATCTGACCGTTCACTGTTTGTAAACCCTAATCTTCCCCACCCACTATAAAAGGACTATTACATCCTCCCTTCGACTCGTTATGCTTTCTGCAAAAATTAAACAAGTTCTTGAGCAAACAACCTATATTGTTTACTGCATTTTATTGCCTTTTCTTTGCTATTTCACTCACCTTTTCTTCAGTAATCATAATGGCATCCTCACAAACATCATCCCAATCCCTTAAGAAGAGAGACAACATCATCGACGGGCGAATCTTCGCCAGATCCGTCGTGCTAGAACGCGTTCGTGTCGAAAACGAGGACGTTGATGCCATGGAAATCATCATTTCAAGAATCCGTCACCAAGGCCTCTATCGCCTTGGAAGCCATACTGCTGAGCTCTATGATGAGCAAATCGTCGAAGAATTTTATCTTGATGCCTTTGTTCGTTTCTTCTCTCTGAAAAGAGGAGGAGACGTTTCTGACATTTACCGTCCGCGGAGTTCAAATCCGCATTGACCAGGATCTACTGCAGAATCTGTACAGGCTGCCATCTGATGGCCTGAACATGGAAGAGCTTGAGACCTTTGGGTCCCAAGATATCCTCACTGCTTATTGGGGATTATTTACTGGCGTTGCTTCGAACACGAATGTTCATACATACTGCCACAAAAAGAGTTTTTGCTTGCCATTTGTGTACTTACACGATTTTTGCTATCGTGTTGTTGAAAACAAGACCGGCGCATTCGAGATGTGCACCAACCTACGATTCAGAATGATGGTCGCCATCATGTCTGGTGAAAAAGTCAACTGGTGTCAAATCATCCTGAAGAGGCTACAGGAAGAGGCTTTTAAGCCCGCTACCCAAAAAAAGTCATTTGGCCTCATCCTCAACAACATCCTCAACAAAAGCGGTGTGCCGCAATCGAAAGAAGCCAAGAAGATGGGCCAATGAAAATACATCGGAGGAAGCAAGCCCTCCGTATACAACAAAAACGGACTAATTGGGTCGAGACCTTTTGCCCGGAATCTGCCCCTTTCTGATGATCCCAGGGACACCACTCTGAAGTCCGGGAGTAAGGAAAAATCCAAGAAGAGGAAGAGATCATCTCACATCAAAACTCCTCTTGCTGTCGAGAAGCCGAAAAGGAAGTTAAGGAAGATTTCCAAAGCTAATGCTGCAGAGATTACAGCGATCACTGTGGATGCCCCATCATCGGCGCAACCCGCTGTACAACACCCACAGGGATCAACCCCTGCGGACGAAATAGCTATTACTGTTCATACAGTAGATCCCAAGCCTTTGGCGGCAACGACGGATAGACAGCTATTTGCCAACATAGAAGGCTCTGACGAGTCGGCTGCCCCCTCGGAGCCAAAAACTGCATCTCCTACACGGGAACCCACACCCGTAAGAGACCCATCTCCCATCAGGGTACCAACCCCTGTTCGGGATCTATCTCCGAAACAGGCTCCCATACCTGTCGAGTAACCTATGCCTACAGTAGACCCACGTACTGTACGCAGCCCCTCCCCCGATACTCTAATTAATAACACTTTGCTGTCAGTACAGATTGAACAGGCTTTTGAACGCTTTGTTCAGTGGAAGACCTGTAGGGTCGCTCCGTATGAAATCCTATACAACTGGAGCGACTGGAAGGAAGAAGAATCATTTGTTCTGGAGGTGAGCGATTCCTAGAACATCGAAGTCGTTATTCAATGGGACAACAACTTTTGCCAAGAGCTGATCAAGATCTATTTTCTGGTAAAAGAGCAAAGCCTGATTGAAAGGCAAATCAAAGTCCGAATACACTGTTCCTATCAGCCCCAAATCAGAACACGACTCAGACGACGACGACGACGCCTTTCAGGCAGGTCTGAGAATGAGCCGTGAAGAAGCTAGAGAACAGGAACTCTCACGGATGCAAAACCAACAGGGACAAGGGACCTCAAGCCAACAGCAGTCCCCTCTCCGACAGCAAGAAACTGCCCAAGACAAGGAGGAATCAGTCCCTCATGTCGCTGAAGAATCGACAGTTTCAGCACAGATGCCCGAGCCTATCACCACTGAAGAAGATCACGGCTGCACCATCCCGCACGAGGAATCAGTCCCTCTGGCGGAGCAGGCGGATGCTGATAGACAGCAGGAGGATTTAGACCCTCCTGTATCCCTGTCTACAAAAACACAAACTGAACAGGCTGACCAACCATCAGCCATGCCTACAACTGATGCCCCTGCATCACCTCCAACATTGGATCCGATGATGGTTTCCTACCTGAGGACAGACCACACCAACCGCGCAATCATGTGGCTATGCGACAGCTAAATGGAGCTGAAGAAAATCTTGTGCACCCCAACTCTCCGCGCACTGAAGAGAAGATATAGCAATTGCACGCCCTCGGTCGCCAAATAGTGTTTCTACAGGATGCTGTCGACGCCCTGTACAACGTTGGCAAACAACTTAATTGACTGCATGGGACTGCCATCGACGAGATGACCGGCCTGAAGCGTGAAATTACTAAGGTCGAAGAGGCTTTATGTATTCTGCCGAGTGCATTGAAGCAAGCTCTCTCTCAACTACAAAAATGCCACGAAGAAATTCTCAGAGATGAGCAGGCAAAGCTCCGTATCTCAGAAGCAAAGACTGTAGCCACCCTTCTAGTGACCGACTCCAAACTGACAGGCCACGATGCTAAGATTAATGACATGTCAGTGGTACTCAGTTCCTTGGTTTCCAAGATCTCAAGTCTAGAGACCAAACAGGGCAGCGCGATGAAGCTCCTGGAGAGCATTGATGATAAGGTCTCTGTTGGAACATTTTGTTCCATACATGTATTAATAATGTTTTGATGATTTAAGTTGTTACACAAAACAAAACAACAAAGAGACGAAGCAAAGCATCGAAGGAATCGAAGTGCAAATAGCTGGAAACTGCATGCCT
Source organism: Orobanche coerulescens (assembly GCA_033398695.1). Taxonomy (NCBI): domain Eukaryota; kingdom Viridiplantae; phylum Streptophyta; class Magnoliopsida; order Lamiales; family Orobanchaceae; genus Orobanche; species Orobanche coerulescens. The sequence goes on along the minus strand of CM065818.1, from coordinate 25,298,615 downwards.
AACGTACGTAACTCAGATTACATAACGTACTTAAAGGCTGAAGATTAACGTACGTAAAGCAGACATGTTAACATACGTAAAGAAGTTCAAACCAGATGAACGTTGGGAAGAGTCAAAATCAAAAAGGCGGCAACGGATATATGACATCAGCAATGATGTATACCTAACGTATGTAATGAATGGTTGATAATGTACGTAAGAAAAGAGACAGATGTTACTGGACTAAACCTGGACTAAGCTACCGTACGTAACAAGTGAGGTTTAACGTACGTAAAGTCTCTAACGTACGTAATGTTGATGAGATAGCGTACGTAATGAAGGCACATGAAGCTAACGGCTAGTTGAGGATTTGGAGCCTATAAATACCACATCCTTGGTATTCATCCATACAACAACTTCTAGCAAACATCTCATTGATCAGATATTCATATTGATATTATTGTTGTTGTGATATTGAGCTTATATTGTTAGTTTGAGTGTTTATACATTCAACATATACACGAGAGGAAAAAGAAAAGATACGATTGGATTCGGTGTTATTAGGATCAAGGATCCGGCATTATTAGAAACGTAATCGCTATCTTAGTGAGGTTTATCTAGTACCCATAGAAAGCTAGAGTGGTTGATTCCTTGTCCAATAGAAAAGGAAAACGGTTTAACTTGGACCGACACAAAGACAAGTACGAGTGGTTTATCACGGACCAATAGAAGATGTGATTGTAACGGTTATCGCTCGACCGATAGAAGAGAGGTGCAGAGGTTTATATCTTCAACCTATAAAAAAGATACCGAGAGAGGACGTAGGCTCGATTATAGCCGAACCTCTATAAATCCTTGTGTCGTTTAATTTCCGCACCTTTATTTTCGCGCTTCCGCACAACGGCACATATACCGATTTTGCCACAACAATTGGTATCGGAGCGGTACTCCAATACGCGACTTAACATCCGAGGAGAAGATCCAAATGGCATTTCAATTTGCTCCAGTCGAAGGCCTTGCTCTTAACCGACCACCATTTTTTGATGGCGCAAATTTCATGACGTGGAAGAAAAAGATGTCGATCTTCATTCGTGCCTATGATATAGAAATTTGGAAGATCATTTGTCTTGGCCCGAAAGTTCCAATCAAATCCGACGGATCTCTCAAGAGTTTCGAATAATATAATGACAAGGATTGGAAGAACGGCCATCTAAATTGTAAGGCTACCCAACTCTTATATTGTGCCTTAAATCCAGAAGAGGTCAATCATATCTCATAGTGTGAAAGTGCTAAAGAGATATGGAAAATTATTGAAATCACACACGAAGGGACAACTCAAGTTAAGGAGACGAAGATTAATATGCTTCTCCATGACTACGAGTTATTCATGATGAAAGGTGACGAGTCCATCACCAACATGCTCGACCGATTTTCGGTCATCACCAATGGGCTAGCTTCATTCGGAAAACCATTATCTAGTAGTGAAAAAGTCAAGAAAAATTTACGATCACTACCTAGCGAATGGGACGGCACCGTGACTGTGATCATGGAATCTAAAGATCTCAATACGCTTGATTTTAGCGCCCTTGTTGGTTCGCTAATTAATTATGAGATAGTTTTAAAATCACAAAGTGTCAAGCCGAAGCTGTAGGAAAGATCGATAGCCATGAAGGTTAAGATGTCTAAAAGAGAAGAAATCCCGGTGGATGATAGCGATGAAGAATCGGCATATTATGCCAAGAATATTAATAAGTTTTAAACCTTATTAAACCGGAGAAAGAAAGACATCTCGAGCGAATTTAAGAAATTCGACAACTCTTGTCGATTATGTGGTAAACCAGGCCACTTTGCAAAGAATTGCCGAGTCAAACCTAAGAAGGAGGTCCTCGTTGCAACATGGAGCGATGACGACGAAGATGATGATTTTATCAATCAAAATAATCTCGCTCTCATGGCCCGGAGTTCATTCGACGATAACGACGTCGAAAGTTGTTAGGAAAAACAAACACCCTGTATCGATTCAGCCGGGATACCCGATCCTTGTATCGATTGTTATTTGTTATTGAGAAGGTTTTGACATATATGCCAAATACAGTAAAGGAAATCAGACGAGGATTCAAGGATTTATCATGTATCAAGACCAGACCTCGAATCAAGATAAGTGAAGCTCACAAGACAGAAGAAGACCTGTAATAGATCAAGTATGGAAAACTGTCTCGATGCCCTAAATACAGTCTCCTTCCATACAGTTCACAAAAGGACAAAGAAGAACACAAGTCAAGTTCCGTTGAACAAAGAAGTATTTAAATACTCAAGGATAAAGTATTTAAATACTGTCAGTCTTCAGATCTTCAGAATCCCGCGAAATCCAGATCATGTCATTTTCCCGTTGAAGGAAATCTTATTCAAACGGACATCTCAACGGATACTTTCTTCAGAGGCTATATATATCCTTGAAGACATTGAAGATTAATTACACAAGTAACCAACCAATTACGAATCAAAGTAACTCTCAAAGCTATCAAGTTATCATCTGAGCAAACATATCTCCAAAGCATATCGCAAGTTAAACCGAAAGAGATATACAGTGCTCAAACATCAAGAACAGCTATCCTCAGATCTTGATATTCAAAGTCATTGTTCTTACCGGTTACCTAACCTTTTACCTCTGTGTAAAAACCGAGCTCTGTGTGAACTCAACAAGTTATTCGACCTGTGTGGGACGAATAAGGACGAAGCTTTGGAACTGTGTGTGAAGAAGCTAGTCAAGAAGGAAGCTTTAACCAATGCAGGTGAACGGTTGAAAGCGACATTCTTTGTATCAATCTGGTGAACGATACAAGGATAGGTTTGTTTATAATTATGTAGTTGTGTACGCAGAATTATATAATAAACTTTTACTCCTGTGTGGAGGACCAAATGGACGTAGAGGGGTTTACCTCGAACCACTTAAATTACCGTGTCATTTACCTTCAAATTTTTACCGTTTGAAATTACCGTGATATATTAAGTATACACCAAATACTCGTTGTCAGTATCCGCGGCAACTAATCGTATCCAAGACTTCCGCTACGCACTCGTATTTAGATTCCATACGATTTGTTGTTTAAACGATTTCCCAAACCGTATCCAAGATACTTAAGTGGCCAACAAGTGGTATCGAGCGGTTGATTCTAAAAAGAATCATCGTATTTCTTTTCACCGAATCGATTCAAATCACTTATTTTCAAAACAGTCTCTTTCATTCCTATATTATCGGTATGGATACTTCTATGATTAACAAAGTCCCTATGTTCTCTATTAATGAATTTGACGACTGGAGAATTAGAATGGAAGCTCATCTTGCGGAATGCACGAAGAGATGATCTTTGTTATACAGATGGTCCGATCAAGATCATGAAGGTCAATCCACCGCAAGGATTGAGGCCAAGCCCATCTTTGAAATGCTCGAGAAGGAACGCGAGCAATGGACAATCGATGAAAGGAAGCGAGCCAATCTAGACAACGTGGCTAAGAACGCGTTATTTGTCACTCTTGACAAAGGCACGTTCTCAAAGGTAAAGAGCTGAAAAACAGCCAAAGAAATCTGGGATAAACTCAAGTTAATTTGTGAGGGAACTGAGCTCTCAAAAGAAAACAAGATTTCAAAACTTACTCAGCAATTTGAATCTTTTGAAATGAAACCAACGGAAACACTTGAGGAACTTGACCTCAGATTTACTGGTATTGTTGGTGAACTTGAAGCGTTGGGCAAAATTTACACCCAAAAGGAGAAGAACTTAAAAATTTTCAGATCTCTGCCAGCCCGATGGGACATTAAGACCACAGCTATGCGTGTATCATGTAATCTTAATGAAATATCCACTTTTGATCTCTTCTCTGACCTTAAAGCTTTTGAGTATGACATTGACAGAAGAGAGAAAGCTGAAGAATCTCCTTCAAAGGTCACAGCTCTCGCCGCTGTATCGAACCGTCGACACAGCATGCCTAGCTCGTCGAAGCCCGGTCACAAGAACGCTGACAGCGACGACGACATCCTGTCACAAGATGAAATGGCGCTTCTAATGCATAAGTTCAAAAAGTTCATTAAACAGTCTGGAAAGACTCCCTACAGGCCCAAACCTGTCAACAAGGTAAGTACCGAAACATCATCTGGCGATGCTAACCTGTGCTATAACTGCAGGAAACCAGGCCATTATGCAAACAAATGTCCTCATCCCAAAGTCCAAAGATTGCCTGAGGCCGAGCAACAAGAGCGAGATGAAAGAAGACGTGCTTGGAAAGACAAGCTCAAGGCCCTGATTGGAGAATCAGAAGCCTCCCCCACACCATCCAAATCAGCAGAATGTCTTCAGGTGGTCACTGAAAGTGATTCATCTGACGATGAGTTCGATGATAAAGCATACATGTGCTTTATGGCCAAAGATGTTCCAGAAGGTGAAGACAGCGACGATGAGGTAAGTTCAACCTCAGTTATTCCACCTAATGCATCTCATACTTTCGAAAATATGCTGAATGAATTCAAAAACATTCAAAAGGCCCATGAGACTCTAAAAACTGAGAATATACAGCTTCAATTAACAAATCTAGAGCTGAAAGATGAAAATGACTTGCTGAAAATAAATTATGAAAATATGTCTCTTGATTGTGAAACCGGCAAAGGTCGATTTTGAAAAACTCATGGAGAGCAATCATCAAATTGCTCATGAATTTAGTACGGTTAAAACCCATAATGAGAGCAAGAAAAATGATTTGGTTCTACTACAAACCAAAATTACAACTCTCGAGAAGCGAGAAAATGAACTTGAGACCATTCTGAAGTCTTTTGAAAAATCGTCCAAAAGAATGGAAGAAATTCTGAGCACCGGGCAACATGCTCATGATAAAAGTGGCTTAGGATACGACTCATGTTCGAATAAAGGTAAAACTAGTCTTGTGTTCATCAAGAGTGTGGAACACATTCCGAATCGGAAGATACTCCCGAGTCCCATAAAGGAACTCTTTGTGCAGAAAGAAAAGAAAAGCCGCAATTCCGCCCCGCAACTCTACTATTCGAGACAGTGGAACCAACAACCACTCGAAGGCGTAATCTAAAGCATGCTCCACAAGCATATCATCAAAGCCGAAAGTCATTCGAGAAGAAGACGGTATCCAACCACCAAAGGCCCGCTGCGCGGTACCCTCGATGCGGTGCACCTAGGTATTGGATACAGAGCCCCGTTATCCCTCAAGACAGCGGATGCGATTCAATATCAACAACGGCATTGGGAATCCAACTGGAGACCCGTAAGACAAGGCTGTTAGGCCTAGAAAAATGGCTCCACCTCCTAGACGGCACTCAGATCGAATAATCATAATAACCCCGATTTTTACATGCATAATAATTATCATGATTATAACAACTACGGATATGCCCCGTAGATACCGCAATACCGTCTGAGTACATTCTACAAGAAACCAATTCTTTGTCGGGAAAATCTGGTACCTAAAGGAACTAACATATATGGACCCAAAAATCAAAGGGGACCTAAATCTACCTAATTTCTTTGTTACAGACATCTTAGAGGAGGATACATGGTACTTCGATAGTGGATGCTCGTCACATGACTGGAGATAGGAGCAAGCTATCTCGATTTTGTAGAAGTTCGCGGTCCAAAAGTTCGCTTCGGTGATAAATCTAAAGGAAGAACAAGAGGGAAAGGAAACCTACTAGTCGGAAAAATCAAGGTCACCGATGTTGCATATGTTGAAGTCTTACAGTATAATCTACTTAGTATTAGCCGATTACGTGATAAACAGTTCTCGGTGAAGTTCTATATAGATCGGTAGAGTCAAGAACACCCAAACCAAGGAAGTTGTGCTTACAGGAAGCGAGATCGTAATATGTACATTGCTGACTGGAAGCCTATGAGCTCCTCAATTCCATGTTTTGTTGCCAAAGGCACTGCAGATCTTAGCTGGCTATGGCACAAGAGGATGTCTCACGTCAACTTCAAGACGATCAACAAGCTTTCAAGACAGTGTATGGTTAGAGGTTTGCCAGATGTGTCATTCAAGAAGGACAGCGTCTGCGGACCATGCCAGAAAGGCAAGCAAATCAAGTCAACCCTGAAAAGCAAATCCTACCTTTCAACCCAAAGAGTGTTGGAAATGCTACACATGGATCTCTACGGTCCTGTAGACCCAGTAAGTTTGGGAGGTAAGAAATATTGCATGGTTGTTGTTGATGATTATTCCAGGTATGCTTGGACGATCTTTCTTAGCAAGAAGAAGGAAACAACATCAAGGCTGCCCGAGCTCCTGAGAAAGTTGCAGAATGAAAAAGCATCGAGTATCGTGTGCATTCGTTCCGACAGAGGTACTGAATTTACTAACCGCTTTATAGAGCAATACTGTTCGGAGAATGGAATACAGCACGAATACTCAGCTGCCCGAACACCTCAACAAAATGGTGTTGCCGAGCGAAAGAATAGGACGTTGAAAGATGCAAAAGGACAATGATTGTCGAAAGCAAATTGCCGCAGCGTTTCTGGGGTGAAGCAACCAATACAGCGTGCTACACTCAAAACCGTTGTATCGTCAACAAGCACCACAACAAAACAGCTTACGAGGTATGGAACAACAAAACTCCATTAGTTTCGTATTTTCACATTTTTGGATGCAGGTGTTACGTATTGAACAATGGGAAGGACCAACTTAGAACATTTGATGAAAAATCAGATGAAGGAATATTCGTAGGATACTCCTCCGTCAGCAAAGCTTTCAGAATCTTTAATAAAAGGAGGCTGACGATCGAGGAATCAGTTCATGTAGTGTTCGACGAACCACACCATGACCCTACAGGAGTAGATGATATCACTCAGGACATTCACCATCTATCTATCTTGGATCCACCTACACACATTGAACCTGTAGTTGATTTAGAAATCAACCCCGCAGCTGTAAGAATCGATGTGGATGAAGCTGACGCTGTACAAGCTGAAGCTGTACCCACAGAAACTTTCGATACAGTACGGGACCCTGAACTAGAACCCGACCGAAGATGGTTGAGAGATCACCCGCAAGAGCTGATCATTGGAAACATTAATGCAGGTGTTTCTACTCGTAGGAGAATACAGAGTACACAAGGAAATGTACTTTGTGCACAAGAAGAATCTAATCTTTGAAGTCTCACGGTTTCTGAATGGAAATCTCAATCCGAACTTAGGAGACTCAATATGTGCACTATCATTGTATTCTTAGCCCGATCCAACCTGTTTCGACCATAGACGCTCTTAACAACTCTCATTGGATAACATCTATGGAAGAAGAGCTTAACGGTTTCAAAGAAACAATGTATGGTATCTTGTACCCAGACCGACACACCAATCGGTTATAGGAACCAAATGGGTATTTCGAAACAAAAAGGATGGAAATGGACTTATCATAAGAAACAAATCCAGACTAGTAGCACAAGGCTATTGTCAGGAAGAAGGAATCGACTATGATGAAACCTTCGCCCCTGTAGCGAGACTAGAAGCCATCAGGATATTTTTAGCCTTTGCCGCCCATAAGAGTTTTATCGTATACCAAATGGACGTCAAGAGTGCTTTCCTGAATGGAGAGCTTTCAGAAGAAGTTTATGTTGAACAACCACCAGGGTTTGCCAACACGGACGGTATCGATCTAGTTTACAGGCTAAGGAAAGCCCTGTACGGACTTAAACAAGCCCCTAGAGCCTGGTACGAAACCCTGTCCCAGTATCTAACCAACAACGGATTTGAGAAAGGTGCTGTCGACAAAACCTTGTTCAAGATACAGGAAGGTGATGACCTTCTAATGGTACAAATCTATGTCGATGATATTATTTTTGGTTCAACTAACCTTGCTCTATGTCAAAGGTTCTCACATCTCATGCAAAGCAAATTTGAAATGAGTATGATGGGGAACTTAGTTATTTCCTAGATTTGCGAGTAAAGCGATTTGCCTACAGTATATTCATCAACCAGAGAAATACGAAGGAGCTTCTCAACAAATTTGGAATGAACAATTCCAAATCTTCGCCAACCCCATGAGCACTTCCGTGCAAATTAGTCTTGTGGCCGGAAAGCCGTTTGACCAATCACTCTACAGAAGCTCATTGGTTTGCTCCTGTACCTAACGGCTAGCAGCCCGATATCCAAGATATCTTTGTTGGAGTGTGTGCGAGATACCAAGTTGCACCTAAGGAATCACACTTCAATACGGCTAAACGAATCTGAAATACGTCAAAGGAACAGTCGATGCGGGATCGTGGTATCCTAAGGAAGGCGGATTCGATTTAGTTGGATCTGACGACTCGGATCTCGGAGGCGCAAGCTAGATAGGAAGAGTACAAGTGGAACTTGTCACTTTCTCGGACCTAGACTCGTATCTTGGTTCAAGAAGAAGCAATTGGCTAACTCTCTTTTCACGGTGAATCGAGAATACTATCTTCTTTGGTAGGCTGCTGTATGCGAATCCTTTGGATGCAGCAACAACTGTCAGATTATGGAATCGATGCTAGAGAGACTCCAATCATGTGTGATAGCACGAGTGCAATTGCAATCACGCACAATCCTGTTTTGCACTCGCGCACAAAACATATCAACATGAAGCATCATTTCATCAGGAATCATGTCGAGAACAAGGATGTCCGCCTGGAAAAAGTCCATACAGACATCCAGCTGGCCGACATTTTCACCAAGCCTCTCGACACAGCAAGATTCAACATGCTAAGAACAGAATTGGGGATACTACAGCCAGACTCCCTGTAAGTAAATTTACTGTTTTTACTCAACAATTGAGGGGGAATGCTGTAAGACCCGTGAATACAGTATCCAACATTAATTATCTGTACACTCAGAAACATCAATACAGTACTGTAGCAAACGAAGGCATATGAATCCTACAGCTGACATGTGCAATAATTAAGGGGGAATACTGTAGGACCCAAGAATACAGCATTAATCCAAATATTGCTGTATGGAATTTAAAACCTATTAGTACCTTTTTAAGGGGGAACGCTGTATCGACGCGGAGAACAGCACATACTATAGGATTTCGATTCAGTATATAATATAAATATTATTTCCTTTTTAAAATAATTTTTGTCCACGTGCCCTATTTTTATGTCAAACGTCATGTTCATTAAATGCCTTACACGACATCTGGACAACTGAATCTCAAAAGCCGCGATGTTTTTAAATTGTTTATTATTTTTAAACCGCCGTTTTAGGCATTTAGGGTAATCAACCAATGTCAGAAGTGGGACCCGCTGTATTTTAAAACCTTTTAATGGATTAGCGTACCAGTTACACTAAATCCATCCTGACCGTCGATTTCAAAACCGGTTCCCATCCCTTAAAATCTGACCATTCGTACTCTGCAAAACCCTATTTCGCCGCCCAAGTATAAAAGGACTGTATCTGCCATTAGAGACTCTTTACGCTTTCTGCAAATTACAAGAGATCTCAAGCACACAGCCTACATATTTTCTGCATATTCACTGAGAATTTCTACTGTTTTCTTCTACCTTCGTTTTAAGAAAACATCCATGGCTACTCAATCTTCATCCCCCGTTCTGAAGAACACTTCCAGCATCATTGATGGCCGGATCTTTTCGAAACCAGTCATCATCGAGCGTATAATCTCGGAAATCAACGACACCGAACCGATGGAGTATATCATTACTCGTCTTGAACAACAAGGACTCTATCGCTTTGGAAGCAAAATCGCCGACAAATACGACGCTCATCTAGTTGAGGAATTCTACCTCAACGCTGCCGTTCGTTTTCTCTCACTAGCCCAGGGAGGACATGTTGCTGACATCACCGCAACAGTCCAAGGAGTGCGAGTCTGCATCAATCGTGATTTACTTGAGAAAATCTACAGTTGCCCGCCGACGGCCTGACCATGGACCACTTGAGACGTTTGGGTCTCAAGACACGATTACCAAGTTTTATGGACTATTTACGGGTCCAAAGTGGTTGACATGGTGACAACCACTTGCCACAAGAAAAATTTTCTTCTTCATTTCGTTTATCTCCACGATTTACATTCGGGATCATTGAAAATCGAACCGGTGCGTTCGAGATGTGCACGAATCTAAGGTTCGAATGATGGTCGCTATCTTGACTGTGAAAAGGTCAATTGGTGCCAAATCATTTTGAAAGCGACTTCAAGAAGAGGTGTGCAAACCGCCACCCAAAAGAAATCATTTGGTTTAATGCTAAACTACATTCGACGAGGTGCGGAGTCCAAAGAATCCGCCGATGCCAAGAAAAACAACTCACGGATATATTTAGGAGGCGTCAAACCTCTCGCCTATAACCAAAGCACAATGCATGCCAATCACCCGAGAACCGGCACATGCCTATTTCGACAACCCCGAGACGAAACCGTGAAGGTCCCCGAATTGGAATCTTCAAAGAAGAAGCGCAAGCGTTCTCACGCAAGAAGCACTCACGATGAGAAGTCGAAGAAGAGACTCGGAGGCTCTCAAAAATCAAAGCCAAACACTCCGAGGATGTCTCGCCGTGGCGTAACCCATCGATATAGCACCCCGGGGCCCAACCCCTGCGGAAGAGGTGTCTCCTGGTTCGACGGTAGATCCCGAGCCTTTGGCGCTACGACGGATTTAGAGACATCTGCAACATTCAAGACGTTAGCACGTCGGTGCCCATTCGAGCCAAAAGCTACTTCTCCTCTACGGGATCCCACACCCGTACAGATCCAATTTCCTTGGGCACCATCCCCGCAAGGAGTCCATCTTCCGTCAGATCCCATACCTGCACGAATCCTCAAACAGCGTCTCAGGCGTGATTCAAGTCCCTCCCAGACTCAATTATAAATCAAACACTTCTTTCAAGACAAATTGAACAGCGTACGAAAGATTTACGCAATGGAAAAGCTTTAGGCTAGCTCCGTACGACACCTTTGCATAACCGGAGCGAATGGAGCCACGAAGAGCAATTTGTCTCCGAATGTAGACTCAATCAAATTGAGGCCCTGCTACGATGGGACAACGCTTCTTGCAAAGATCTCATTGAAAGCCACCGCACAAATCCGACGCGAGAAGAAAAGGAAAGAAGAAGTCGAGGACTCTCCGTTAATCCAAAAGACGGCAGCGACCATGACTCATACGATGACGACAATGCTCTTCAAGCGTGTCCGAGAATGAGCCGTGAAGAGGTCAAGCCCAAGCCTTCTCTCCACCCAGAAAAGACGAAGGGCCATCTACCCAAGCTAATCCACCTTCGCCACAGCCGGAGAACATTCCAGAACAGGAGGAATCAGTCCCTCCAGTCGAGGAAAATCAAGAAATTTTGGAACAGGCACCCGAGCCTGTTGCGACCAAAGAAGCCAGTCCTACAAGGCAACAGGAGGATTCAGTCCCTCCTGCATCCACATCTGCCGCAGAACCTTCGCCACAGGATGCTTCTGAACCAACTGTCGCCATTCCACAAGAAGCTTCTCCCGCTCCTGCAACCCTGGAATCCGAGGACGGTAACGAACCTGAGGATATCCAACTTACTTCACGTCCATCCGTGAACGTAAGAAGGTTGAATCGCATCAAGACTTCGCCCGGCTGACTCTCTATCTCTGCGCACGCAAAGAGCGCTGCGAGCTCTTGGCCTTGGTATCGTATTTATCCAAGATGCGATTAACGCTCTCTCTTAGTAGAAAAGGCCTTTGAATCGATGCACACCTCTGCAGTTGAAGAAATGACAACTCTTCAACACGAAGTATCTCGAGTTGTCGACGCATTCATCATCTTGCCGAAGTGTTCAAGCAAGCCTTGAAGATTATGGAGGATAAACAAGCGCAAGCTGTTGAAGGAGGAAGCTTCAAAGACCTGAATTGCTGAAGCCAAGACACTGTGCAATGATAGAGAACGACTCTCAGTGCGTGCGCATGACAAATCCATTCAAGAGATGTCGCAGACTCTTTCCTCCCTCGTTGAAAGAATAAACAGCATCGAGACCAAACAGGACGCCGCTCTTGAAATCCTGCAAAGTCTTGATGAAGCCAAAAAGGGGGAAGAAGCACGAGAAGCTACAAGGAGAATAAGACTTCAACACGAAAGGGAATTTGAGGCTGCTCAGAGCAGTATCGCTGCCGAATTGAACAAGCTAGCTCCTCAACCCCAAAGCTTTAGAATTTCAGGCTCCAGACCAGAATTCCATGACCCAAATGTCCCTTGGCAAAATCTTATCCAAAGACCTTCGGAAATACGTCTGCCAACCAACCGCAACCCAACTGCCGAAGAAGTGAAGCACTGGAGGAAGAATGAACTGATGAGATATTTTGTCAGACTCATCAGGGAATCCGCCATCTTCAAAAATTATAAGACATTGGCGGAAGCGGCAGACAAGTTTTCAAAGATGCTAGAAGAAGGTAAGCTCCCTCTCCAAGTCGAGATGAAATCAAAACATAGAAGAGGAGATCGGGTCACCCATCCAGAAGATTGGATACTTGCCTTTGATCGTTCATATGAAGGAAGAGCGATTTACCAGGAACGAGGCAATGATTCACTTCAAAACTGGTGGCGCGGCACCGAGTATGAGCCAGGAAAGAGACCATGGAGGCATGCGGATCAAAGATAAAAAGCTGAAATTTATGTATATTAGTTTTGTTTTTGTAATTTCCATTCAACACAAACTTTGTACTCAATCTTTTTGAATATCAATAAAACAGTTTGTTTGTCTTGAAAGATTACAACTCGTAATCTACTGTGTTAATGTATGATTATTTAAAATTGTTTGATAGGAATCTCAAGTTAGATAAACTTGATTGAAAAATTAAGCTGTACGAACTAGTCTACAAACAGTTCATAGTTTCAGTTGTAAACTTAAAATACATTGTAAGATTGTGCCTGCGTGCCAATCATAGGCTTAAGTTGTAATAAATCTCAAACTGTATCGAACATGCCTGCGAGCAGTTCATTATTGTAGACTGTCACTAAGTCAGACCTATTGACAAGAGACCAAGAAATCTGCCAAGAGTCATCGAAGAAGAATGCTTCATGAGGAAGGTTTTGGCATCATCAGGAAGACTCGAAGAGTTTAAGTTAAGTCTTGGCAAATTGTCAAAAAGGGGGAAATTGTTAGGAAAAACAAACACCCTGTATCGATTCAGCCGGGATACCCGATCCCTGTGTCGATTGTTATTTGTTATTGAGAAGGTTTTAACATATATGCCAAATACAGTAAAGGAAACTGTATCGAGGATTCAAGGATTTATCATGTATCGAAGACCAGCCTCGAATCAGCATAAGTGAAGCTCGTCGAGACTGAAGAAGACTGTAATAGATCAAGTATGGAAAACTGTCTCGATGCCCTAAATACAGTCTCCTTCCATACAGTTCACAAAAGGACAAAGAAGAACACAAGTCAAGTTCCGTTGAACAAAGAAGTATTTAAATACTCAAGGATAAAGTATTTAAATACTGTCAGTCTTCAGATCTTCAGAATCCCGCGAAATCCGGATCATGTCATTTTCCCGTTGAAGGAAATCTTATTCAAACGGACATCTCAACGGATACTTTCTTCAGAGGCTATATATATCCTTGAAGACATTGAAGATTAATTACACAAGTAACCAACCAATTACGAATCAAAGTAACTCTCAAAGCTATCAAGTTATCATCTGAGCAAACATATCTCCAAAGCATATCGCAAGTTAAACCGAAAGAGATATACAGTGCTCAAACATCAAGAACAGCTATTATCAGATCTTGATATTCAAAGCTGCTGTTCTTACCTGGTTACCTAACCTTTTACCTCTGTGTAAAAACCGAGCTCTGTGTGAACTCAACAAGTTATTCTGACCTGTGTGGGACGAATAAGGACGAAGCTTTGGGCGTGTGTGAAGAAGCTAGTCAAGAAGGAAGCTTTAACCAATCTGTGTGAACGGTTGAAAGCGACATTCTTTGTATCAATCTGTGAACGATACAAGGATAGGTTTGTTTATAATTACGTAGTTGTGTACGCAGTAATTATATAATAAACTTTTTACTCCTGTGTGGAGGACCAGTGGACGTAGAGGGGTTTACCTCGAACCACTTAAATTACTGTGTCATTTACCTTCAGCTTTTACTGTTTGAAATTACTGTGATATATTAAGTATACACCAAATACTCTGTTGCTGTATCCACGGCAACTAACTGTATCCAAGACTTCCGCTACGCACTCAGATTTAGATTCCATATAGTTTGTTGTTTAAGCGATTTCCCAAACTGTATCCAGTATACTTAAGTGGCCAACAAAAGTCAAGTAAGTAATTCTTACGATGAATTATTTGAAGCATTTGAATTATTGCATACGGACTATCAAAATGCTTTATCCAAAATTAAATCCCTTCAATTTAAAAATAAATCTTTGGAAAATGAGATTTCCAAAATTCTTGAAAAGAGAAAATTTGTCGAGATCGATCATTCAAAATGTGTTGAGAACAAAAATATTTTAAAGGGTGATCTTGTTAAAGTTCAAACCGAGCTCAAAAATTTAACAAAGAAATTCTCGTGTGGAAACGAGAAATTTGAACAAATACTCTCGGTTCAGAAATATACTTTAAATAAACAGGGGTTGGGATTCACTCCTCGTTCTAAAAACGAATCCTGAAACTTAAAAATACCCCGATGTGAAAAATGTTTGAAAATTGGGCACCATATTTCAAATTGCAAAAGCCCAAGACGGACGATTAAAATAAAAAAGATTTGGGTTCCAAAAGGAACAAATATGTCTAATATCGTCTACGTTTCAAATCAAATACCAACTCTCGGTTGGATCCCCAAAAATTGATTTTTATCAAAATATATTTTACTAAGGGAGTAATATTTTTTTAAAAGGGAGATAATATTTTCAGTGGGAGTTTATACCCTATTTACACATATAGTTATATTCATCATTTGGTATCACACATATTTTATACTTGGTATCCTTATATTCAATTGGTATTTTTTTCACTTTTTGATGAAAACAAAAAGGGGGAGAAAGGAGAAAAATGGGATTAACCCTGAAAGGGGGAGAAAAATCGAAGATAAGTCGAAAAGATGAAGTTGAAAAGAAAAATGAGGAGACGTCGAAAAGATGATGAAAATTTGAAAATTCGAAAAGAAAAAAAGAAGGAAAGAAGGAGTCAATAAAGAAATGGGAGAAGAAACTAACAAAACGGACAAAGTCGAAAACTTTGGTCTGTACAAATATACATATATTTGTAATTTTTGCAGGTAAATCCCATTGACGAAGTGTTGTTTTGTAATCATCAAAAAGGGGGAGATTGTTGGAACATTTTGTTCCATACATGTATTAATAATGTTTTGATGATTTAAGTTGTTACACAAAACAAAACAACAAAGAGACGAAGCAAAGCATCAAAGGAATTGAAGTGCAAAAAGCTGGAATCTGCATGCCTAACGTACGTAACTCAGATTACATAACGTACGTAAAGGCTGAAGATTAACGTACATAAAGCAGACATGTTAACGTACGTAAAGAAGTTCAAACCAGATGAACGTTGGGAAGAGTCAAAGTCAAAAAGGCGGCAACGGATATATGACGTCAGCAATGACGTATACCTAACGTACGTAATGGATGGTTGATAACGTACGTAAGGAAAGAGACAGATGCTACTGGACTAAAACTGGACTAAGCTAACGTACGTAACAAGTGAGGTTTAACGTACGTAAAGTCTCTAACGTACGTAATGGTGAGGAGATAGCGTACGTAATGAAGGCACATGAAGCTAATGGCTAGTTGAGGCTTTGGAGCCTATAAATACCACATCCTTGGTATTCATCCATACAACAACTTCAAGCAAACATCTCATTGATTAGATATTCATATTGATATTATTGTTGTTGTGATATTAAGCTTATATTGTTAGTTTGAGTGTTTATACATTCAACATATACACGAGAGGAAAAAGAAAAGATACGATTGGATTCGGTGTTATTAGGATCAAGGATCCAGCATTGTTAGAATCGCAATCTCTATCTTAGTGAGGTTTATCTAGTACCCATAGAAAGTTAGAGTGGTTGATTCCTTGTCCAATAGAAAAGGAAAACGGTTTAACTTGGACCGACACAAAGACAAGTACGAGTGGTTTATCACGGACCAATAGAAGACGTGATTGTAACGGTTATCCCTCGACCGATAGAAGAGAGGTGCAGAGGTTTATATCTTCAACCTATAGAAAAAGATACTGAGAGAGGACGTAGGCTCGATTATAGCCGAACCTCTATAAATCCTTGTGTCGTTTAATTTCCACACCTTTATTTTCGCGCTTCCGCACAACGGCGCATATACCGATTTTGCCACAACCGTCTCCTCACTTGATGAAGCCAAAAAGGGGGAAGAGTCCAGAGAAGCTGCAAGGCACTGGAGATTGGAGAAAAAGAGAGAATTTGACGCTATACTGGAAGAAAGCGTCACCGCTGCAATAGGCCGCCTGGCCTCACCGGCACATAGATACAGGGTAACTAGTTCTCGTCCTGAGTTCCACGATCCCAAGTTCCCATGGAAAAATAATGTGCAAAGACCGGCTGAAATCAAATTGCCTGCTAACCGTCAGCCAACTCCCGAAGAAGTAAAGAACTGGAGGAAAAACGAGCTGTTGATATACTTTGTATTTCTCATCAGGGAGTCCTCCATGTTCGACAAATCCAAGACCCTGGAAGCCGCAGAAGAGTTTACAAGGATGCTCGAGCAAGGCCTGCTCCCCTTGCAACTCCAAATGAAGTCCAAGCACAGAAAAGGCGAAAGGGTCACCCACCCAGAAGACTGTATTCTTGCCTTCGACCAATCATCCGAAGGAAGAGCGATTTATCATAATCGAGGCAAGGACTCCTTATCGAATTGGTGGAGAGGAACAGATAGTGATCCTGACCGAAGGCCTTGGAGACATGAACAATACAGGAAATAGCTTGTATGCTTAGCTGTATTTTGTTTTTGTAATTTTCAATTCAAATCATGTAATCTTCAATGTTATCAATAAAACTCATATTTTATCTTGAAAGATTACAACTCGTAATCTACTAATGTGTTACTGTTTGATTACGAAATCAATTTATTTGCTGCAAACAATAAGTAAAAACTTGTTAAGTATAAAAGCTGTAAGAACTTGTCTGCGAACAGTTCATAGGTTAAGTTGTATTCAACACTAGACTACACTGTAAGATTGTGCCTGCGTGCCAATCATAAGTTTAAGTTGTAATACACTTCCCTGTTAGATACTATCATTTTAGAACTTGCCTGCGTGCAATTCACCTTTTTCTAAGTGTTGAAGACCAAAACATTCGACAGAAGATCAAGAAGAAAGCCTCTCTAATCAAAGATGCTTAAGAGGTTTTGGCATCAAGGTTTTGGCATCATAAATAAAGAGGTTTTGGCATTATCAAAAAGGGGGAAATTATTGGGATAAAAATCCTGTACCTTGTTTTGATAAAGTGCCAACATACAACAAGATGACAAATACCGATCATACAGCAAAAGGATAATTGCCCAACATACAGCAAGAAGTTCATAAGTCGATATGACACCAAGTATAGAAGCTGTCCGGAAACATTCATACAATACCTTCCATATAGAAGCACTAAGAGATAGCCTACAGTGTTGGAACCTACAGCTACAGCATTAAAGATGCAACATGTTGGATACAGCAAACAAGCCGTAAAGTGTTAGGATAATCAACACTCATCTAACAGGACTGAAGACCGTTGGAACGGAATCTACTCTACTCACTAAAGTCAAGCCACCGTTCGAAAAGAAGTATTTAAATACTGACTGGATAAAGTATTTAAATACCACCCGACAAGGATCTTTAGACAAGGAGCAAAATCCGGATCTTGTATTTTGCAAGTCAATCAACACGTTAGAACGGACTCTTTGATCAAAGGATCTATTCACAACGGATCTATCCTGAAGGCTATATATACCCTGAAGTTTGAAGATCAAAAATAACAACTAAAAACTGAGCAAACTGAATATACTGATCTATACACAAACGATCAAAACATGTAAAAGATCAAAATATTGAGATATACTGAGATACACTCGTGAACATCACAAGAACAGTATATCAAGAGCAAACATATTTCTTCAAGCATACTGCCATTCTTGAGAGAAGAAATATACAAGTGCTCAATCTTGAAAAACACATCATCAGCTCAAGCTCAAGAAGTCAAGCTGTTGTTCAAACCCATGTTCTTACATTTGAAGAAAACCATCAGCCCTGGTGTGGACTAAAGAAAGCCTTGCTTTTCCTGAACTGTGTGTGATGGATCTGCATTGTAGACGAAGCTTTGGAACTGTGTGTGAAGAAGCAAGTCAAGTGAAAGCTTTAGCCAATCTGTATGAATGCTTGAAAGCGACGGTCTTTGTATCAATCTGTGTGAACAATACAAGGATAGGTTTGATTATAGTCACATAGTTGTGTACGTAGTAATTATAATAAACGTTTTCACTCCTGTGTGGAGGATCAGTGGACGTATAGGGGTTTACCTCGAACCACTTTAAATATCGTGTTATTTACCTTCTGTCTTTAATATTTTCATAACCTGTGATTTATTTAAGTATACTGTAAAAACCCTGTACGCACCAAGCTAACAGTAGACAAGCCTAGTTGTTGTATTTACAGCAACTTACTTTAATAGACTTCCGCTAGGCACTCTTATTTGAAAAACGTACAGCTTGTCGTACTAACACCTTTCCAAGCTGTATTTTGTATACTTAGTGGCCTACAGTTCAACTATCTCGATATATATATATATATATATATATATATATTCCATTTTAAGAACTCATATTAACCTCAATTCGTTCTCATGATCGGTTATCATTTCAAGATGTTCTTTATTACTCGTATGGTTCTAATGGATAAGAATTATCAAGAACAATCACTAAGTAATCCTTCGCTAATATCATTATGTCGATAAAACTTCCTAAGAACATCATCACATTTTGAAAGTGATAATCTAAACAACTTTGTTTCATCAATTCATTAAGTTCTTCAAGAACACATCATCATCATCATGAGGATTACTTAATGATTATTATCATCCGTACGAACCCGGTTCCATGCATGGAGAATCATCTCTAAGCTTATCATCTTAGAATTCACCTAGTCTAGGTTGTGATATAATCAAGTTATTCATTACAAGAACATCACAAAACTATTATCAAAGTGAGTTAAAAATCTCTGCAATTATAACCATATGTTGATATATACAAGGTTCAACAAAAATTGATGAAGAACCTAAGTTCATATCGTCTAAAACCTCATAAGCATGATGTTTGATTCAATATACCGGTAACAATTCCATGATCTCGGTAGCGTGCTTATGAACATTACTACGAACACGAATTACATAAAGGTAAGGCACCACCTACCTTACTACGGAAAGAACGATAAAGGAACGATGAAACCAATCGATGCAATTCAACTTCGGATGCTTGAACACCAATCCTCAATGTTCTGCGCCTTCAACAATCACGAGTAGAGGTTTATTTGGGGTGGAAGTATCGTGGGGTAACTTATCCAAGTCGTAGAAGTCGACTAGTGGCCGGAGTTCAAGGTGGGAAATGAAATGAGGGTAAAGTCCTATTTATAGGATATGACCCTTAGCGTGTGCTAATCTTCCAGTTTAGCGTGCGCTAACGGGCTCACAGTCTACTGTATCTTACTGTTCTTGGCCTTACATATGCTGAACAATCTTAACGTACGTTAACGCCGCAGTTAGCGTACGCTATTACTCTAACATAGCGTGCGTTAAAGAGTTTACGAAGCAAACTAACCTCACTGTTCCTCGACCTAGCGCGCGCTAGTATCACCACGTAGCGTGCGCTAAACACCGTTGACTCCACTTTTTCAAAAGTAGGTCAGATGCATCCAAAGGGTTCCGTGATTCCTGCGATCCGGTTCCCCACCTACTGATCCTGTCTCAATCTGGTTGACTGAACATAGTGTGCGCTAAGAGTTATATTAGCATGCGCTATCATACATAGTTAGCGTGTGCTACGTAACAAGTTTAGCGTGCGCTAAACACGTATGAACACATGCATAAATTAACCTCCATAAAATCATACACTCGACAATACTAGATAGCGAATACGGACGAACATACAATGATCAAAATACGCCATAAACAATTACACAAAGTTCCAATACAGATGGAAATACATAACAAATATTCGGGTATTACATTCTTCCCCTCTAAAAAGAAGTTTCGTGCCGAAACTTAAGGGGGGTA
Source organism: Orobanche coerulescens (assembly GCA_033398695.1). NCBI lineage: Eukaryota > Viridiplantae > Streptophyta > Magnoliopsida > Lamiales > Orobanchaceae > Orobanche > Orobanche coerulescens. Next base: position 25,278,388 of record CM065818.1, on the reverse strand, counting down.
AACAACTCGGAATATCACATACCCCCCCTCTAAAAAGAAGTTCCGACCTCGAAAGTAAGGGGTAAATAACTCGGGATATCACTCCTGCATGCTACCTTTGGTCTCCCATGTAGCCTCCTCGACTCCATGTCGCGACCATTGAACTTTTAGCAGGGGAATTGTCTTGTTCCTTAGTTGTTTGATTCTCCTTTCAAGTATCTGCACAGGACGCTCCTCGTACGAATGATCATCTTCTATCTCAATCTCTTAGAACTAAAGTATGTGACTAGGATCGGCAACATACTTCCTCAACTGGGAAATATGAAACACGTTGTGGATTCAACTCAATGCTGGTGGTAAAGCCAGACGATAGGCCAGATCGCCTACTCGTTCTAAAATCTCGAATGGTCCAATATATCTCGGACTCAGTTTGCCTCTCTTCCTAAAATGAAAAACGCCTCGAGTAGGAGACACTTTAACTAACACATGGTCACCGACCCCGAACTCAAGCGGTTGTCGACGCTTATCAGAATATGACTTCTGTCGGCTTTGAGCCGTTAACAAACGACTCCTAATCTGAGAAATCTTCTCACTAGCGGCTAACAACATATCGGGCTCTATCCCTAGAGATTCAGATAAGTCGTCCCAACATAAAGGGGACCTACAACAACGACCATACAACGCCTCATAAGGGGCCATCTTGATCGAAGCATGCCAACTGTTATTGTAGGTGAACTCCACCAAAGGTAGTTGGGCTTCTCAATTGTCTTTCCAATCGAGAGCACATGTCCTCAACATGTCCTATAGAGTCTGGATAGTCCTCTCAGATTGACCATCAGTCTGCGGATGAAATGCCGTACTGAAGTTTAACTATGTACCCATCGCACGATGAACTGCTTTCCAAAAATACGACACGAAATGCCCGTCCCGATCTGATACAATACTCTTGTGAGTACCATGCAATCTTATGATCTCTCGGATGAACAGTTGGGCCAATCTCTCGGGTCCCCATGTATCTTTGATCTCCAGGAAGTGTGCTGATTTGGTCAGACGATCCATAATCACCCAAATCGTATTCATACCTCGATGGCTCGTCGGCAAGTTTGTGATAAAATCCATAGATATGTCTTCCAATTTCCATTCTGGAATCGGGAGTGGTTTCAGCATTCCTGCTGGTCGCTGGTGTTCAATTTTAGCCTGCTAACAGGTTAAACATCTCAAAATGAATTCTGCAACTTCACGTTTCATATTACCCCACCAGAAATTTTGCTTCAAATCCTTATACATCTTGCTAGACCCCGGGTGAATGGAGTATGGGGTAGCATGAGCCTCCTTCATAATAGAGTTTTTCAACTCTTCGTCCGTCGGTACACATATTCGATTCTTGAATCGCACCAATCCATCCTCGTGGATCACAAATCCAGGGGCTTTCCCCTGAGTTACTTCATTCTGAATCCGAGATAAGAACAGATCCGTAATCTGCTTCGATCCAATAATATCATCAAGAGACGACTAAATCTCTAGTGTGCATAACTGCCCTTGAACATGTTGTAGCCAGACTTCAATCTCCAACCTCATAAACTCCAACTGCAATTCTTTCTGAACTGTCAAGCGGGAAAGCATCTGTTCCTATACTGTCTTACAACTCAAAGCGTCGGCAACCACATTTGCTTTACCCGGATGATAAAAGATCTGGATATCATAATCTTTGATCATCTCCAGTCATCTCCTATGTCTCATGTTCAACTCCTTCTGAGTAAAAATGTACTTCAGGCTCTTGTGATCAGTAAAAATCTGACAGGTGACTCCATACAAATAGTGACGCCAGATTTTCAAAGCAAATACCACGACCGCTAGCTCCAAATCATGGGTCGGGTTGTTGACTTTGTAAGGTCGCAAGTGTCTTGATGCATAGGCAATCACTTTCCCATTTTGCATTAATACACATCCAAGGCCCTATCTTGATGCGTCAATGTATACCACGAATCCTTCCGTTCCCTTCGGTAAGACTAAAACCGGTGCCAAAATTAACCGACTCTTGAGCTCGTCAAAACTATGCTGACATGCGTCTGACCACAAATACTTCTTGTCCTTCCTCAATAGATTAGTCAGTTGTTGAGCAATCTTGGAAAAACCTTCCACAAACCGTCTGTAATAGCCTGCTAGACCAAGAAAACTACGAACTTCCTTCACGTTCTTCAGAGGTAGCCAATCTTGGATAGCCTCTGTCTTCTGCGGATCTACTCTCACTCCATCGGCTGATATCACATGCCCAAGAAAAATAACCTCAGGCATCCAGAACTCACATTTGGAAAACTTCCCATAAAGTTGTTCCCGTCTCAACACCTCGAGAACCTGACGGAGATGCTGCTCATGCTCTTCACGATCTCGGGAGTAGACCAGAATGTCGTCAATAAAAACGACCACAAAATGATCCAAATAATCAATGAAGACACGATTCATTAATTCCATGAACACTGCCGGTGCTTTAGTCAGCCCAAACGGCATCACCACGAACTCATAATGTCCATAGCGAGTACGGAAGTCTGTCTTCGAAATGTCGGACTCTCGAATCCTCAACTGATGGTACCCGGATCTTAAGTCGATCTTAGAGAACACAGCAGCTCCCTGAAGTTGGTCCAATAAATCGTCAATACGAGGCAATGGATATTTTGATGGTTACCTTATTCAGCTCACGATAATCAATACACAAATGCAGAGATCCGTCTTTCTTCCGTACAAATAGCACTGGTGCTCCCTAAGGGGACGCACTAGGTTGAATATAACCCTTCTCAGTCAAATCCTCGAGCTGATTCTTCAATTCCTGCATCTCATTCAGAGCCATACGATATGGTGCTTTCGAAAGCGGGGACGTACCGGGCTCTAACTCAATAGTGAACTCTACCTCTCGATGTGGGGGTAAGCCCGACAACTCATCTGGAAATACATCTGGGTAGTCTCGAACTACCGGAATATCGACCAATACAACTGGTCGATATGCTGTCTTGGTCATGTAGCACCAATAACCAATACACCCTAGATTAAGCAGTTTCACTGCTTTCATGGCGCTAATGACTCTCCTGGAACGGCTGGGATTATCACCCTGAAAAACGCACTCTAAACCATCATCAGAAGTTACGGTCACCATCCAACAAGGATCAAGACTCACTGAAGTAATAAAAAATAATCAACGAGACCAACGACACCAAAGATACGAACTTGGGAATACAATCCCACAACAATTATAGATACGATCAACGACAATACCCCATTATGAATTGTAGATTCATAAAGCAATACATACACAAGATGTATAACATTCACAAGAATTTCAATCACCATTATAACCAAGCAAGATAACTTGCCTCAATACGGAGACGAGAATACTTCTTCCTTGACAACGAACGGATGGTCCTCAATAATAGTTACTCGAACAATCGACCTTGAATGAAGTACAATTCATTCAATAACATATTCACATAACCCTCGATATCTAGCTCAACAAAATGATATCCTAAATTCAATTCGATTAGTTCATCTATCTCGATATATATATATATATATATATCAAAATTCCATTTCAAGAACTCATATTAACCTCAATTCGTTCTCATGATCGGTTATCATTTCAAGATGTTCTTAATTACTCGTATGGTTCTAATGGATAAGAATTATCAAGAACAATCAATAAGTGATCCTTCGCTAATATAATTATGCCGATAAAACTTCCTAAGAACATCATCACATTTTGAAAGTGATAATCTAAACACCTTTGTTTCATCAATTCATTAAGTTATTCAAGAACACATCATCATCATGAGGATTACTCAATGATTATTACCATCTGTACGAACCCGGGTCCATGCTTGGAGAATCATCTCTAAGCTTATCATCTTAGAATTCACCTAGTCTAGGTTGTGATATAATCAAGTTATTCATTACAAGAACATCACGAAACTATCATCAAGGTGAGTTAAAAATCTCTGCAATTGTAACCATATGTTGATATATACAAGGTTCAACAAAAATTGATGAAGAACCTAAGTTCATATCGTCTAAAACCTCATAAGCATGATGTTTGATTCAATATACCGGTAACAATTCCATGATCTCGGTAGCGTTCTTATGAACATTACTACGAACGCGAATTACAGAAAGGTAAGGCACCATGTACCTTACTACGGAAAGAACGATAAAGGAATGATGAAACCACTCGATGCAATTCAACGTCGGATGCTTGAACACCAATCCTCAATATTCTATGCCTTCAACAATCACGAGTAGCGGTTTATATGGGGTGGAAGTATCGTGGGGTAACTTATCCAAGTCGTAGAAGTCGACTAGTGGCTGGAGTTCAAGGTGGGAAATGAAATGAGGGTGGAGTCCTATTTATAGGATATGACTCTTAGCGTGCGCTAATCTTCCAGTTTAGCATGCACTAACGGGCTCACAGTCCACTGTATCTTACTATTCTTGGCCTTACGTACGTTAAACAGCCTTAATGTACGTTAATGCCATAGTTAGCATACGCTATTACTTTAACATAACGTGCGTTAACGAGTTTACGAAGCAAACTGACCTCACTGTTCCTCGACCTAGCGCGCGCTAGTATCACCACGTAGCGTGCGCTAAACACCGTTGACTCCACTTTTTTCAAAAGTAGTCCAGATGCATCCAAAGGGTTCCATGATTCCCGCGATCCGGTTCCCCACCTACTGATCCTGTCTCAATCTGGTTGACTGAACATAGCGTGTGCCAAGAGTTATATTAGCATGCGTTATCATACATAGTTAGCGTGCGCTACGTAACAAGTTTAGCGTGCGCTAAACACATATGAACACATGCATAACTTAACCTCCATAAAATCATACACTCGACAATACTGGATAGAGAATATGGAGGAACATACAATGATCAAAATATGCCATAAATAATTACACAAAGTTCCAATACATATAGAAATACATAACAAATATTCGGGTATTACAGATGAGTTCATTGAGGTTACTAAATCTTCGTAAAAAGAGACCAACGTTTCACAACGTTAGCCGCCAAATTGAAATCTTGACTGGAAGGTAAAGACTGTTTTCATCATTTATTCTTCTTCTTGTTGTTTATAAAGCCATTATTCTGTTGTATTCAAAACGTTCAAAGTGCATATGAGTTTTGTCTCGATGAAATTCTTCAATGAAAGAAGCTTGCGAGTCTTGAATACTATTCTGCAGCAGCAAGCATGTAGAAAATAGGTCTAAAACTTAATATAATGATGGGGGAGCATATTTTATTATTTGGTTTGTTTGATCGTAGATGCTGATTTGACATGTTTAGGGATTGTCTTCTTGTTGGTCAATCTTTCTTTCGCCATGAGAAATCAAGCTATACCGACTTTAGTGGTGGCCTTATTGGATGCAGAGGCTTCTTTTCGAGCTCAATTGGCCTTATAGTGATCCCTATAATGTACCGAACTAGAATATAAATAATGAGACCATAAGAGCAACTCCAACAGTATTCTAGTGGGTTCCTTAAAAATAATATTAAAAAATAGGATCCTAGTGATTTAACATATTTAGAAGTGGTACAACTCCAACAACAATCCCTATCTTGGTTCCTTATTATTATTATAATATTTAATTCAAGGAGGGAAATAAAAAAAGAGAGGGAAAAGAAGTGTGAAAAAAGAGGGAAATGAATATTTAATTAGTAAAAATGAGATAAGCAATGGTGGTACATTACTTATTTTTAAGGAATGAAAAATGGATTCCAACTTTTTAGGGATACACTAGCATACTGTTGGACCAATATTTTTGCTATATTCCTTATAATTTTAGCTAAGGATCCTATATAAGTAAACTGTTGGAGATGCTCTAACAAGGTATAACTAACTGATATTGCTTTTACGTGATATATCACATTATTATATACGGAAAATATTTTAAAAAAATGAGTCCACAATCTGACTTTCATCAGTATAATGGAACTGTAGTCTTATAGAAATTGGTATAATGTGAAGTCGATAGAGATAGAGCGAGAATTAGGGTTGTAAACGAATCGAATCGAAGCGAATATTGTTGTAATCGAATCGAATCAATAAATTTATTTACGAATTCGAATACGAATACGAATCGTGTTCGAATATTAATTTTGATTTGAATTTGAATACTTGAACAATTTCACGAATTCGAATCGAATACTCGAATCTATAGATAAAGGAGATGAAGAATGACTCGTCGAGATTAAAGTTATTGCAATATATATTTATGATAAACAATATCACCTTAATTTGAAGCCGACTTCAATATGAGCCAAAACTCAACACATTTGACATGTATTTAAAGATTTAAAAATATAATGTAACACCCCAAAAGGCGACTATTACAGTGCCGTGGACCCCACACTGGGACCCACCAGGCGATATCAAAATACAGATTAAATAAGTATTACTTGTGATACCGAACCACAATAAATAGTCATTTCTCCGATTAGGAGTTCACTAATAGTATGGCCAGCGGCCTTATAAAACACAGGATCCGAAAAACAAGTACAAACCATATGGAGATGGAATATACTTCAAAATACAACCGAACGATAATATAAATAAAGCGGAATTAAAGTGATATTACACGGTTTGAACAATAACCGGACAAAAAGACATGGGCCCCCCGATCTAGTATCCCTCGGACCCTTCGCCGTCACCGTGCTCTTCCCGTGCCTTGCCTTTGCCTCGACCTAAAATACAACACAAGTATTTCGCCCAAAACACACGGTCAGATATACATGATAAATGATTCTCCCGACATTATACAATCCACATATATTATATCTCAAAGAAAACATCCCGACTACTGAACATACCCCTCGGGCGTATGAACAATCAGTCCCAAATCATCTATATCCAATCATACATGGACTATGAACGATTAAACAATATGGCTCAAGATGGACATCACAGTACGCCCGATCTGGAAATGTGTTCGTGTACATGTTCACCCCGTATATGGAATCCAGAATATACGTGTGACAATGTACCTAATTAGCCTCACGAACTACGTCACGTGTGCACAGTCCAATACGGAAACATCCACGTATGACTATAAAAATGCCCGGCTAAAAATCCTACACAATAACCAATCGGCACGCAGATATGATTCCAGATATGTCACGATACAACATCACAACGAATTCAATAAATCACATATTCGATTAAGGATCAAGAAAAACTCACCGAAGTGACAACGAGGACCAACGAGATCAACAATTCAAAGTGACACACTTGGGAATGCAATCCCATGATGAAAAACGGAACAACGTCAAGGACAATATCAAATTACGAGTCACCAATTCATAAACATTTCATACACATGAAACGTATAATCATCACAAGAATCTAATCATCATTATAACCAAGCAAGATAACTTGCCTCAATTCCGTAAGCGAAAGATAGTCCTTCTCCAAATGATCAAACGGGCGGTATCCTCGGTTAAACACTCAATCGAACAAGCAATCTTGAATGAAACGTAATTCATTCAATAACATATTCACATAATATTAATATCAATTCGTAGGAAACGACGCCCGCAACCTACTCGAATAATTCATTCCACCCTAATGAATACCTTAACGATTAATGAAAGGTTTCAATACATCTAATTCATCTTCCAAAATCGGATTACCATACCAAAAGTGTCCTTTAATACTCTTGTCATTCTATGAACAAAACATCTTCAATTCACCAATAAAAATGGTTTAATCAAATTCTTATGTTCTACAACATCTACTATTATACAAGGATAGGCATAACGAATTCGATACTCCATCTACTATGACATTATCATTCATAAACATCATCACCTTCTTAAGAACACTATCTATTTAGCATGATGAACAAACACATTCTAAGTTATCAACACATTAGATTAATGAAAAGTTATTGTTGTAATTATCAAGATCCTTACCATTCTTCAAAGACTTGTGAAGCTGAACCATAATGATTGTTAAATCTTCTAAGATTTCTGAACAAGATCATATAATCCTATCTTTAAAATTATCAATTTCTTCCTAAGGTAATTAAATACCTAAAATGGTGTTTAAACACTCTATGATATCAAGCTCTTGATTAAATCCAGCTATGATAAAGCTAACTGATCCAACAATGTTCTACTGAGCTAAATTCGTCCAGCAAGATAAGTATGATAACTACAAACATGGTTAGCATCACTACAACATCAAGAACACATCTAATCTAAACCCTCATTTATCATATTCATCAAGAAGTGTTTAAAAAGTTTAATTATAACCATGTTTTTTGACTCTAGGTGAAGTATTCCTCATTATTAACACCAATATACGAAAAGTACAGAGAAGAGATGCACACATACCTCCAGAAATGATGAACAACTCTCAACACTACAAGAAAGTACACTCCGAGCTCAAGAACACCTCCTAATCTTCAAGGTAATGAGCTTCACTCCAAGATTTAAGGCTTAAACACAAGTTGGAGGAGGTTGATATCGATTTGGGGGTGCAGAGGGACGATATATGGAGAGAAAATCGGTTTATAGTTGTGAAGAAATGAAAAATAGGTTGTGTCTTTAAATAGACTGTACAGCCTTAACGTACGCTATCCAACAAAATTAGCGTACGTTAACACTATTACGTACGCTAACAAGTAGAGGGTTACGTACGTAATCGAATTACAGGGGCTACTGGATAGATTACATAGGCCATTTGCGTACGCTAACGAAGAGGGTATTACGTACGTAAAATAGGGTTGAATCTGACCGACACGACAGCCAATCACACTTCACGTGCATGGCAACGGGTATCAGCCTCACATGCAGAAGTCAACGGATGTCTGATTCCCTCTTAACGTACACAACTGGTAACAAATTACGTACGTTAAGACACAAGATTAACGTGCGTTAATCACACTATATAGTGTACACTACACTAACAGAATAGGTTCAAAAAATGCAACTCTCCAATCAATCATCAAATCAACAAACATAAGGCGAATAACAACGATAATTAACTCAATTCCATAACGTCTCGACGTAAGTCATATAATAAATGCAACATGATTCAACGATAGTCAAATTATCTGAACAAAACAACGGTAAGGATGAAGGTTTGCAGTCGGATATTACATACTCCCCCCTTAAAAGGAGTTTCGTCCTCGAAACTAAGGGGCGAATAATTCGGGATATCTCGCTCGCATGCTATCCTCAGTTTCCCACGTAGCCTCATCGACTCCATGTCGTGACCACTGAACCTTCAGTAGGGGAATCGTCTTGTTCCGCAACTGTTTGATCCTCCTCTCGAGTATCTGCACAGGACGCTCCTCGTACGAATGATCCTCCGCTATTTCGATCTATTCGAACTGAAGTACATGGCTCGGATCAGAAACATACTTCCTTAACTGAGAGACATGGAACACGTTGTGAATCCGACTTAAATCCGGTGGCAAAGCCAGTCGATAAGCCAGATCACCTACACCCTCCAAAACCTCAAATGGCCCAATGTACCTCGGGCTGAGCTTGCCCTTCTTCCCAAAACGAAAAACATCTCGGGTGGGAGACACTTTCATTAGCACATGGTCACCCACCTCGAACTCAAGCGGTCGTCGACGGTGGTCTGCGTAGGACTTCTATCGACTTTTAGCCGTTAACAAACGACTCCTAATCAGAGCGATCTTTTCACGGGATGCTAACAACATATCGGGTTCCGTACCCAGAGATTCTGACAGTTCATCCCAACACAAAGGGAAACTACAGCGACGGCCATACAATGCCTCATATGGAGCCATCTGAATCGAAGCATGCCAACTATTATTATAAGCGAATTCTACCAAAGGTAGCTGGGTTTCCCAATCATCCTTCCAATCGATAGCACATGCTCTCAACATGTCCTCTAGAGTTTGGATGGTTCTCTCGGACTGACCATCGGTCTGCGGATGGAAAGCCGTACTGAAATTCAACTGCGTGCCCATCGCATGATGAACCGCCTTCCAAAAGTGCGACACGAATCGCCCGTCACAATCCGATACAATACTCTTGGGGTACCATGTAACCTCACAATTTCCTTAATAAAAAGCTGGGCCAGTATCTCGGGACCCCACATGTCTTTAATCTCCAAGAAGTGGGCTGATTTGGTCAGCCGATCCACAATCACCCAAATCGTGTTCATTCCTCGATGACTCGTCGGCAAGCTAGTGATAAAATCCATCGATATGTCCTCTCATTTCCACTCGGGAATCGGGAGTGGTTTCAGCATTCCTGCGAGTCGCTGGTGCTCAATCTTAACCTGCTGACAGGTTAAACATCTCGAAACGAATTCGGCAACCTCACGTTTCATATTCCCCCACCAATAATATTGTTTCAAATCCGTATACATCTTACTAGACCCCAGTGAATAGAGTACGGGGTAGCATGGGCTTCTCTCATGATAGAGTTCCTCAACTCCTCGTCTGCTGGTACACACGCTCGATTCCTGAAGCGTATCAATCCGTCCTTGTGGATCACAAATCCAGGAGCTTTCCCTTGAGTGATTTCATCCCAAACTCGAGATAGGAATGGGTCCGTAACTTGTTTCGATCTGATTATATCATCAAGAGACGAAGAAATCTCAAGTGTACAAAGTTGTCCCTGAACACGCTGTAACCAAACTTCAATCTCTTGCCTCATAAGCTCCAACTGCAATTCCCTTTGAGCTGTCAAGCGGCTAAGCATCTGCTCCTGCACTGTCTTATGGCTCAAGGCATCGGCAACCACATTTGCCTTGCCTGGATGATAAAGGATTTCGATATCATAATCTTTGATCAATTCTAGCCACCTTCTTTGTCTCATGTTCAACTCTTTCTGAGTAAAAATGTATTTCAGGCTCTTGTGATCGGTAAAGATCTGACAGGTAACTCCGTACAGATAGTGACACCAGATCTTCAACGCAAACACTACGGCTGCTAGTTCCAAGTCATGGGTCAGATAGTTAACTTCATAGGGTCGCAATTGTCTCGATGCATAGGCAATCACTTTCCCTTCCTGCATTAGTACACATCCAAGGCCCTGCCTCGATGCGTCACTATACACTACGAATCATTCCGTTCCTTTTGGTAGAACCAAGACAGGTGCTGAAATCAATCGACTCTTGAGCTCATCAAAACTTTGCTGACATGCTTCTAACCACAAATACTTCTTATCCTTCCTCAGTAGGTTAGTCATCGGTTGCGCAATTTTGGAAAATCCTTCCATGAACCGTCGGTAGTAACCTGCTAGGCCAAGGAATCTACGAACTTCCTTCACGTTCTTCGGGCGTAGCCAGTCTCGAATAGCTTCTGTCTTCTGTGGGTCCACTCTCACTCCTTCGGCTGATATCACATGCCCAAGAAAGATAACCTCAGGCATCCAGAATTCACATTTAGAAAACTTCCCATAAAGTTGTTCCCGCCTCAACGCATCGAGAACTTGGTGGAGATGACATTCATGCTCTTTGTGGTCACGAGAGTAAATCAGAATGTCATCAATAAAAACGACTACAAAGCGGTCTAGATAGTTAATAAAAACCTGATTCATCAACTCCATAAATACAGCTGGTGCATTTGTTATTCCAAATGGCATCACCACGAACTCATAATGTCCATAGCGAGTACGGAAGGCCGTCTTCGAAATGTCGGACTCTCGAGTCCTCAACTGATGATAACCGGACCTCAAGTCGATCTTAGAAAACACAGCAGCTCCCTGAAGCTGGTCTAATAAATCATCAATACGAGGCAAATGATATTTGTTTTTGATGGTTACCCTGTTCATCTCACGGTAATCAATACATAATCGCAGCGATCCGTCTTTCTTTCGTACAAATAAGCCCTTTTCAGACAACTCCTCAAGCTGATTCTTCAACTCATGCATCTCAGTCGGATCCATACGATACGGTGCTTTTGAAAGCGGGGACGTACCTGGATCTAACTCAATAATAAACTCCACCTCACGATGTGGAGGTAAGCCTGGCAACTCGTCTGGAAATATGTCTGGGTAGTCCCGGACTACTGGAATGTCGGCCAATTTGACTGGTCGATCTGTTGTTTTGGTCATGTAGCACCAATAACCAATACACCCTTGATTAAGCAGTTTCACTGCCTTCATAGCGCTGATGACTCTCCTGGAACGGCTGGGATTATCACCTCAAAAAATACACTCGACACCATCATCAGAAGTGACGGTTACCATCCGCTTGCGGACACTAAGTATGGCATCACGAAGATCCATCCAACCGATACCCAAGATTATATCATCCTTAGGTAAATCGACTACAATCAGATTTGACAACCACTCACGGTCGTTCATGGGAATCGGACAGTCCTGGACTTCACGATTCCTAATAATTCTTCTACCATCGGGAAGACCAATCACATAAGGCTCACAATTGATAACATGTTCGAGAGGCAAACAACTTAAACAAGAAGTAGATATAAAGGAGTGTGAAGCGCCGGTATCAAAAGGAACACACACCGGCTGAGAGTGGATCTCGAGTATACCTGCGATCATGCTGGCCTCGGGATCGTCATCTTTCTTCATCTCGTAAATCCTGGGTTTCGCAGCTCTTGCACCATGTGTACCACTCTGATTTCCACGACTCATTCCCCTGTTTGCCGCGGTAGTCTGATAAGAAGCGGATGGAGGCACACGGTCCTGGAAAGCAGACTGAATTGGTGCATGAGACTGTTAGGATTGTATACTGCAAAGCATACTTTATGCTTGTATTACCTAAATTCCCTGTTACTACCTATGAGAATATTAATTACATTTAATCACATGTTTTGCATATTAATTCACGTTATGGTTATGCAAATGAAATGTCTAATTATTTTATATTGTAGATAATGTGGTGTGTTGGTGTCACACGGAAGATCACATTATCGGTGCCTTATAAAATAATATAATAGTTCACAACCTATATAATTATTAGACAAATTATATAAAAGGTTGTAGTGTGTGCTTGAGAATAGTTGGTCTTGACTATTAGCATACATTAGCGTATTTGCATACGTTGAACAGGATCGAGGTGAGATAGTGTCTTCAGACATCGACCGTAAGAATAACTAAATCTCGGATAATTATTATTTCTTAATTCTAAGTATATAATATTTAATTGTGTATTTATAATAATTATTGCTTTGATTTATCATAGGTGAGAGTCAAAATGATCGACTCAATAAGCCTCGTATCTTGGGCAATAATATTGTTTATACGACAATTATTATTATTACTAGAAATCGTGTCCCGACTCGTGCGGGTTGATGATGTCCCCTTGAGGAGCTCGATAATGATTATTATATTAAACCCCGCAGTGGATTTAATTCCGATATAATAATAAAGTTCGAGTGGTACTACTTGGATAAGATATTAATTAATTAAAGTCAAGTAGCTTATAATTAATTAATGGACATTCGATATCTTAAACACGGGAAATAATATATTTAATAAGGAGCCCAATTTCGTAATTTGGGATTTTGGTAGGAAGTGCAATATCAAACTTTTTAGTGGACTAAGTTGATATTAATTAATTCATCATATATTAGGAAGAGTCCTAATAAGGTAAGATGAATTAATTAGGAGTCCTTCCATAATCCTACTTAAGATCCCTAGTAGTAGTCCAAGAGCCTATAAATAGGATATATGGGGCTTGGCCGATTTTATCACATACTTGCACAAGGAATTTCGATTTTTCTTCTAAGTGTTTAATTGTGGATCTTGACTTGTGTCTTTGATTCCACAATTGAGAGAACACTTTAATTCTTGCTACATATCGGAATTACTTGAAGAAAAGAAAATCGAGAGTTGTGAGGCATAAGAATTCGGCCGATCCCATAGGTGTCCAAACAAGATCCGGTAGCTCGTTGCCCACACAACGTCCGGTTCAAGGCGGATCATACTCTAGAAGATCTGAAGGTAGAAATACAAGGCGATCAAGAAGGAAATAACCAACGCGCTTCAAAAGGTAATATCCTATGATCTTGGATCTAGATTAGGATATTTTAATTGATCAACATGTTTAATTAATAAATAATAAATAATATTTAAATAGCTTATTAATCTTAGTAATTAATTAATTAGCATGCCTAAATAGATCTAATGCTCGTAGATGCGTAAAACGCTATTATCAAACTTTATCAAACTTCGCTTCCGCTGCGTTTTTACTTTCCACTGATCATGTTTGCTTTGACTCGCATGGTTTTCAGGTAACCAAGCAGCTTAGTGCGGGCGAGATTACAATCAACTGGGGCAATTATTCCAGGCTTATGGCTGTTGCAGTGGGAGTCGTGCAGTTGAAGATTAATGATAACTTATTAGTTCTCAATAATGTATTATTAGTACCGGATTTTAGAATGAATTTAATTTCGGTTTCTAAATTAAAAAGCGATGGTTATTCAGTTTCTTTTGATGATGATGCCATTATTAAGAAAAGAAGCGGTGAATATATTTGCAAAGGTATTTTTAATGATGGACTATATGTCGTTAATACTGCACAAACTCCTATGCATAAATCACTTAACTCTTTGTCTAAACCTAAAAAGAGAAAAGAACCTTCAAGCATAAACCAAACATATCTGTGGCATTTACGGTTGGGACACGTAAACCTTGGGAGGATTCAAAGATTGGTAGATGATGGCCCATTGGATGATCTCCAAGTTGAGTCATTTCCAATTTGTGAATCCTGTCTGGAAGGTAAGATGACCAAAAAGGGTTTTTAAAACCAAGGGAAACCGTGCTCAGAATGTGTTAGAATTGGTTCACACGGATGTATGTGGTCCAATGAATATCCAGGCTAGGGGTGGTTTCGAATACTTCATCACGTTCATAGATGATTATTCGAGATATGGATACATCTATTTGATGCGACGTAAGTCTGAAGCTTTTGACAAGTTCAGAGACTTCAAGGCTGAAACGGAGAAGCGTCATGGGAAGAGTATCAAGTCACTACGATCTGATCGTGGTGGCGAATACCTTAGTGGAGAGTTTTTGGATTTCTTGGCGAATGAGGGGATTTCGTCCGAGCTCACCGCGCCGGGAACTCCACAATAAAATGGTGTGGCTGAAAGAAGGAATATGACTCTTTTAGAAATGGTTAGATCAATGATGAGTTATTCAGATTTACCTATTTCGTTTTGGGGATACGCCTTAGAAACAGCGGCGTACATTCTAAACCTGGTGCCTTCGAAATCAGTTCCAAAAACACCCACAGAACTGTGGAGTGAGCGTAAGCCCAGTCTAGGACATGTTCGGATTTGGGGTACTCCAGCACATGTGCTGAATAAGAAAGCTGATAAGTTGGCATCTCGTACAGAAGTGCGAGTGTTTGTAGGATATCCTAAGGGAACGAAGGGTGGCTTGTTCTATAGTCCCCAGGATCAGAAGGTCATTGTAAGCACCAATGCCGGATTTCTGGAAGAGGATTATATGATTAGTCACAAGCCCATGAGCGAAATAATTCTGGAAGAGCTGAGGGGCGAGACTCCGACTATACCAATCGTACAAGCGCCAACTAACACTGCACCACGTATCGATTCTGAAACTTTTACACCAACTCAGGATTTGCCTCGTCGTAGTGGGAGGGTTGTTCGTCAGCCCGAACAATTCATAGGCGTGGGAAAGTCTTCGGACTCAATCCCAAGCGAAGATGAATCAGTTCCCTGGACCTATAAGGAGGCAATCCAAGATAAAGATGCTGACTCCTGACAAGAAGCAATGGAATCAGAAATGGGATCTATGGATTCCAATCAAGTGTGGGAGGTAGTAGAGCTACCTGATGGTGTACAAGCCATTGGGAGTTAATAGGTCTACAAGCGAAAGAAAGGACGTGACGGGAAGGTTGAAACCTTCAAAGCGAGGCTTGTTGCAAAAGGTTACACTCAGAAAGAGGGTATCGATTATGATGAAACCTTTTCGCCGGTAGCCATGCTTAAGTCAATCCGGATTCTTTTAGCTATAGCTGCGCATTTGGATCTGGAGATTTGGCAGATGGATGTCAAGACTGCATTCTTGAATGGGAGTCTAGACAAGGAAATCTATATGCGCCAAGCAGAGGGGTTCATTGCCAAAGGAGAAGAGCACTTGGTGTGCAAACTTAAGAAATCCATTTATGGACTTAAGCAAGCATTTAGATCTTGGAACACTCGTTTTGACGAAGTTGTCCAGTCATATGGATTCGTCCAATGTCCGAATGAGAGTTGTGTGTATAAGAAATGCGATGGAAACGTGTTGGTGTTTCTTGTACTGTATGTAGACGATATACTTCTGATTGGAAACAACGTGAAGGAATTGTCGGACGTACGGGTATGGCTATCTGAGCAGTTCGATATGAAGGATCTAGGAGAAGCAGGACACATCCTTGGAATCAGGATCTTTCGTGATCGGAAGAAAAGGATGTTGTGCTTATCCCAGGCATCCTATATCGATACAGTGCTGAAGCGGTTTAGCATGGAGAATTCCAAGAAATGTTTTCTACCTTACAGACATGGAATTCAACTATCTAAGAACATGTGTCCTAAGACACAAAAGGAGATAGATGACATGAAGATGGTCCCTTATGCATCTGCTGTGGTAAGTCTCATGTATGCTATGCTTTGCACTAGACCAGATATCTGTCATGCCGTGGGCATGGCTGCTAGATATCAGTCAAACCCAGGACCAGGACACTGGATTGCTGTCAAGCACATTTTCAAGTACCTGAGGAGGACTAGGGAGTACATGCTTGTATATCAATCAGACGACCTGTTTCCGGTGGGTTACACTGACTCATATTTTTCATCGGACAAAGAAAAGTCCAAGTCTACTTCGGGTTATGTGTTTAGCCTGGGAGGTGGAGCCATTAGTTGGAGGAGTGTGAAGCAGAAATGCATCTCGGACTCTACCATGGAAGCCGAGTACGTGGCAGCCTCTGAGGCAGCCAAGGAGGCAGTGTGGCTCAAGTACTTCCTGCAGGACTTAGATGTGATTCCCGATTTGCCAGAGGGTATTACACTTTATTGTGATAATACTGGTGCAGTCGCAAATTCGAGGGAACCACGAGCCCATCAGGCAAGTAAACATATCAACCGCAAGTACCACATCATATGACACTTCGTAAAGGAAGGAGACGTAGTTGTAGCCAGGGTTGCATCGGAAGATAATCTTGCTGACCCTTTCACGAAAGGCCTACCTTCAAAAGTTTTTGAAAGGCATGTGGAAGGAATGGGATTACGGTGTATGGCAGCATTGCTTTGAGTATAAGTGGGAGAAATGAGAGACTATGTAATAGAGTAGTATACTTAAAATCATGCTTTGAGTATAAGTGGGAGATTGTTAGGATTGTATACTGCAAAGCATACTTTATGCTTGTATTACCTAAATTCCCTGTTAGTATCTATGAGAATATTAATTACATTTAATCACATGTTTTGCATATTAATTCACGTTATGGTTATGCAAATGAAATGTCTAATTATTTTATATTGTAGATAATGTGGTGTGTTGGTGTCACACGGAAGATCACATTATCGGTGCCTTATAAAAAAATATAATAGTTCACAACCTATATAATTATTAGACAAATTATATAAAAGGTTGTAGTGTGTGCTTGAGAATAGTTGGTCTTGACTATTAGCATACATTAGCGTATTTGCATACGTTGAACAGGATCGAGGTGAGATAGTGTCTTCTGTACTGACTGTAAGAATAACTAAATCTCGGATAATTATTATTTCTTAATTCTAAGTATATAATATTTAATTGTGTATTTATAATAATTATTGCTTTGATTTATCATAGGTGAGAGTTAAAATGATCGACTCAATAAGCCTCGTATCTTGGGCAATAATATTGTTTATACGACAATTATTATTATTACTAGAAATCGTGTCCCGACTCGTGCGGGTTGATGATGTCCCCTTGAGGAGCTCGATAATGATTATTATATTAAACCCTGCAGGTGGATTTAATTCCGATATAATAATAAGGTTCGAGTGGTACTACTCTTGGATAAGATATTAATTAATTAAAGCTGTCAGTAGCTTATAATTAATTAATGGACATTCGATATCTTAAACACGGGAAATAATATATTTAATAAGGAGCCCAATTTCGTAATTTGGGATTTTGGTAGGAAGTGCAATATCAAACTTTTTAGTGGACTAAGTTGATATTAATCAATTCATCATATATTAGGAAGAGTCCTAATAAGGTAAGATGAATTAATTAGGAGTCCTTCCATAATCCTCCTTAAGATCCCTAGTAGTAGTCCAAGAGCCTATAAATAGGATATATGGGGATTGGCCGATTTTATCACATACTTGCACAAGGAATTTCGATTTTTCTTCTAAGTGTTTAATTGTGGATCTTGACTTGTGTCTTTGATTCCACAATTGAGAGAACACTTTAATTCTTGCTACACATCGGAATTACTTGAAGAAAAGAAAATCGAGAGTTGTGAGGCATAAGAATTCGGCCGATCCCATAGGTGTCCAAACAAGATCCGGTAGCTCGTTGCCCACACAACGTCCAGTTCAAGGCGGATCATACTCTAGAAGATCTGAAGGTAGAAATACAAGGCGATCAAGAAGGAAATAACCAACGCGCTTCAAAAGGTAATATCCTATGATCTTGGATCTAGATTAGGATATTTTAATTGATCAACATATTTAATTAATAAATAATAAATAATATTTAAATAGCTTATTAATCTTAGTAATTAATTAATTAGCATGCCTAAATAGATCTAATGCTCGTAGATGCGTAAAACGCTATTATCAAACTTTATCAAACTTCGCTTCCGCTGCGTTTTTACTTTCCAACAGAGACGCTACTGGTTCACGTCCGGGTCTATTCCTAAAAAAACGAGCACGATGCCCATTCTTCCCACAAGTATGGCATGCGACGGCCGGCTTCGGGCATTTGGAGCTGACTTGTCCCTGATCTCCGCAGTTATAGCACACAACAGATGAGGGGACCGCTCGAGAATGCGATCCGGCTGGCTTCGACGCCAAGGGTGGTCGATCAGAAGGGTTTGGCAATGACTGGGGCTTCCTGAATGTCCCCCGGTTACTCTCAGTCTGGTTCTGGTTCCGAGATCTTTTGTTGTTGGGCTGTGGTTGCTTCTTAGAAATCTCCTTCGCGGTGAGCTCGTATTCCTGATCTTTCTCGATGAACTCCGGCAGGGTCGTACAGTGGTGATTCAACAGTTGCATTCTCATTCGGGGTTTAAGCCTCTTGAGAAAATATTTGATTTTATCAGCCTCCGTTCGAACAATCGACGAGGCGAAAGGGAGAAGTGCCTGAAATTTCTCGGCGACAGATAGTACATCATCATCCTCGGACGGGTCCGGGTTATGCAATTCCGACAGCTTGGCCTCACGGAGTGGCCCTGGATAGTAACGGTCTAGCATGAGGTTTTTAAATTCCTCCCAGGTATAAGCTGTTAGGATTGTATACTGCAAAGCATACTTTATGCTTGTATTACCTAATTTCCCTGTTACTACCTATGAGAATATTAATTACATTTAATCACATGTTTTGCATATTTATTCACGTTATGGTTATGCAAATGAAATGTCTAATTATTTTATATTGTAGATAATGTGGTGTGTTGGTGTCACACGGAAGATCACATTATCGGTGCCTTATAAAATAATATAATAGTTCACAACCTATATAATTATTAGACAAATTATATAAAAGGTTGTAGTGTATGCTTGAGAATAGTTGGTCTTGACTATTAGCATACATTAGCGTATTTGCATACGTTGAACTGGATCGAGGTGAGATAGTGTCTTCTCAGATCGATTGTAAGAAGAACGTAAATCTCGGATAATTATTATTTCTTAATTCTAAGTATATAATATTTAATTGTGTATTTATAATAATTATTGCTTTGATTTACCATAGGTGAGAGTCAAAATGATCGACTCAATAAGCCTCGTATCTTGGGCAATAATATTGTTTATACGGCAGTTATTATTATTACTAGAAATCGTGTCCCGACTCGTGCGGGTTGATGATGTCCCCTTGAGGAGCTCGATAATGATTATTATATTAAACCCTGCAGGTGGATTTAATTCCGATATAATAATAAGGTTCGAGTGGTACTACTCTTGGATAAGATATTAATTAATTAAAGTCACAAGAGCTTATAATTAATTAATGGGCATTCGATATCTTAAACACGGGAAATAATATATTTAATGAGGAGCCCAATTTCGTAATTTGGGATTTTGGTAGGAAGTGTAATATCAACTTTTTAGTGGACTAAGTTGATATTAATAGATTCATTATATTAGGAAGAGTCCTAATAAGGTAAGATGAATTTATTGGGAGTC
Source organism: Orobanche coerulescens (assembly GCA_033398695.1). Classification (NCBI taxonomy): domain Eukaryota; kingdom Viridiplantae; phylum Streptophyta; class Magnoliopsida; order Lamiales; family Orobanchaceae; genus Orobanche; species Orobanche coerulescens. Next base: position 25,258,070 of record CM065818.1, on the reverse strand, counting down.
CTTCCATAATCCTCCTTAAGATCCCTAGTAGTAGTCCAAGAGCCTATAAATAGGACTTATGGGGAGGAGTTGGCCGATTATTCATTGTCCCAAGCTTGAGAGATCGATTTTCTTCTTTTTGTGTTTAATTGTAGATCTAGACTTGTGTCTTTGATTCTACAATTTAGATAACACATCAATTTGCTAAGAGTGTTCATAAAATATTAGAAAGCAAAGAAAAATAAATCGAGTGATCCAAAGTGAAGGAGTTTCGGCCGATTCCCCATAGAAGTCCAAACAAGATCCGGTAGCTCGTTGCCCACACAACACCCGGGTTAAGGCGGATCATACTCTAGAAGGTCTAAAGGTAGAAATACAAGGTGATCAAGACGAAAGCAACCAATACTCTTCAAAAGGTAATATCCTATGATCTTGGATCTAGATTAGGATATTTTAATAATCAACATATTTAATTAATAAATAATAAATAATATTTAAATTGCTTATTAGTCTTAGTAACTAATTAATTAGTGTTCGCTATTTTTTTAACCAATCCGCAAGTGTACGGAAAATATGTAGAAAGCGGCGAGCAAGGTCGTATTCCACAGAGACTAAATATTTTTATTATGTTGAGTATTAGATTTTAGTGTTCTCGACTTATCTAGACGATCGAAAGGTAAAATGGACGATTAATGAAATAACATACGATAATCACAATAAATTGAAACGATTGAAAATATCCGAATGGAAGCGAATTGCAAGAGTTTAGAACGGTAGATTCCAAGGCTAGGTTTCCGTTGATTACTAAATTTAGTCGGGATTGGTTTCAAAAGTTCTAAGTGTGTTTCCAAAATGATAATCACAATAATATTCTAAAGTCCCTCTCGAGATGCATTAAAACGTAGATTAAACAACTTACAACAACGTCTCCGTTTACTATAAATTATCTAACTCCAAATTGTTCGTAAGATTTAGATATCATCATAGTTCATCACCGATTTCTCAATCCCGTAATTTACTACGTCAAATACTCAAACCTATTAATGCCCTCTTCTCTCGAATTATGAGCAATTAAGTTTAACATGTAAAAACATTGATCAAGTGTCTAAACATGAATCAAACCAAGTATTTGATAAAGAAATCACACTAGGTAAATATAATTATCAATCCCTCAAAATCATAGTAAATCAACGTACTCCCATGCCCTAATCCAAAGAGTTTAGCCGACATGGAATTGAAAGGAAGATAGATAATCATCATGTTCATGCTAATAAAAACAACAAAATGAAGAAAAGATAGGAAGAAGATAAAACTCGTGGTGTGTCTTGGATGATCCCGGTTGAAACCTTCACTTGTTCTTGAAGTGTTCTTCAAGAATTTCTTCAAAAACTTCTTCTTTTTGGAATGAAATTCCTTTGATTCTTTGTTATTCTCTCTCTCTAAACTCCCAATCTTCAGCATATCCACCATCCTACCCCATAAATCCCTTTTATAAAGATAAAGCCTCCACTTTTTCCACAAAAATCTCTCAAAAATGTCAAAAGGAGATATTTCCACCGAAAAGTGACACGGCCCGTGTCAAATGACACGGCCCGTGTCAAATGACACGGCCCGTGTCATAGTATGCTCAAAAGCTCAAAAACTGGCTGGACAGGGGACTTGACCGTGTCAAATGACACGGCCGAGCAAATGACACGACCGTGTCAAATGACACGGCCCGTGTCATACTTGTCGAAATAAGCACAAACGGCCTGGGAGATAGACCCGACCGTGTCGATATGGCACGGCCGGGATAATGACACGGCCCGTGTCGATTGACACGGCCGGGCTCGTTTTGACACCGTTTTGACTCCGATCTCTCGTTTCCGCATTGCTTGATATGTATTGGGGTTGGAGACTTCGTTCTTGCTTGATTTATGTCCATAAAGTACCTATAAAATCAATAAAACGTACCCAAGCGTGATCGAGTCCAATAAACATAATACGCGTATAAACGACACAGTTCTACACATTTTAGGATCTTAAAACCCGGAAAATCGATGTAAATATATGTGTAAAAATGAGTGTTATCAAAATCCCCCAAACTTGAACGTTGATCGTCCCGAGCAATGCACTTTAAAATAACCACTCTTAAGGGAACTCGTCCCTCAACATACCTCAAAGGATCATTTTGACACTTTATCAATACGCCTCAAGAAATAAATAAGTCGAGTTCTATAAAGTATTCAAATCTCGGGGGTGCTTCCTTAACATCATAGCTAATACTTGAATAATACGAACCTCGCCGGTCAAGTGTATTCCCTCACTCTCAAAGTGTATAAAGGGATAAGTAACGCTCAAAACTCATTCAATGAAATAAGAATCCCCATAGGCTTGCCAATCGTCTACATCTCTACCACTAGTTGTGCATGCAAATTTGGTGAATCAAAAAGGACTTTAATGGTTGTAATGTAGGCTTTTTGGTTGGGGTAGGATACATATGGCTTAAAGTGACTTGACTTGAGCAAATTAGAACATTATCTCCTCAATCACTTTGCTCTATTAGAAGTTCAATAATCCGTTAGGATTTTGTTTCTTTCAACCCCTTGATTTGAATATCATGGCACTAAGCAATTTTGAAAGTGAAAATCACAACCTTATTCCTCCTTATTGCTCCATACATCTTGTTTCTTTTGTGTCCACCATTTTATTTTATTTTTTTTTTATTTTTTTTTTTGTGGTGGACAACATCATCATTAAATCACACCAATCCTCCTTCCACTTTTATTTTGATAATTTATTCCATTTTGAACCAACAATCTTCCCGATTGCTACCACATATTTTCATTCTTTTGCCAATTTGTTCTAAATAGCTCAAGTATAGGGACAAAAGTTTATAATGGAACGGAAAGCTCATAATGTGGTTAACAAAAAAATAGGCTTTAAGCTCAATCGGGCTAACTAGGGAAACAACAATTTTTTTTTCGGGTTGGCCACAAGGTTTGAAAGGTTGTCAAATAAAAATTGCCTTAAATCATTTTCACTAATTTGCAAGCACACTTGTAGTTTCGAATAAGATACCAGGGCAAGTTCTAGAGTCTTAAAACATGAATGGTACACTCGACAATGAAACTTGCATATTTAATGATGCACGAAGGCTCAAAAGCTCACAAGTTAGATTTGTTCATATTTCCAAGAGATTAGGCTATTTATTCAATTTCACACCCTTTTGATTATTCTACAATTTTTCCTCTTCAAATTATCCTCGATTTGTATATCAAAATAACAAAATAGATCCCGAGGCATCCAAGACAAGAGTTCATTCTTTCGAGTTTCATCAAAGTTCATCATCATCAAAACACACCAAGTTCGAAAAAAAACACACCAAAATGAAACACACCAAAGTAAACAATTCAAACCAAAACATAAAATAAGATCCAAACACACCAAAAAAATTCAAGCCAAAACAAAATCCAAACACACCAAAAAAATTCAAACCAAAACAAAATCCAAACACACCAAAAAAATTCAAACAAACAAAAGTATTTCTTGACCGGGGTTCTACCATCCCTCAAATCGAAATCATGAAAATTTTAGCTATGCCAATCCAAAGAATGCTTTGCAACCACCGGCCGGATTCAAGGTATCAAATGGGGAGATAATTGAAGAATCAAAACCGACGTCGAATCTCGAGAATATTCTAGCTACCTTCATGATGGAGACGAAAAGTCGATTTAGTCGAGACGAGGAGAAATTAGACAAAATCGAAGGCCATGTCACTCAACTAGCTACCACCATGGGAGCTCAAATGAAAAATCTCGAAACTCAAATTGGACAATTAGCTAAAGTGGTCGGGAGTCAACATCAACGGGGACAATTTCCAAGCAATACCGAAGTGAATCCCAAAGAGTCGTGCCAAGCAATCACCTTAAGAAGTGGATCGAATTATGAAGGGCCAAAGATGCCAAGTGAGGAAGTCAAGGAGGATCAATTCACAATTGAAAAGGAAGAAGGGAAGCATGATACAACTAAGGGGGCTGAGAAGCTTAAAATATCTCCTAACTCTACTCTTAACGTTCCTCTACCTTTCCCTCAACGTTTCAAAAAGAAAAAGTTAGATGCACAATTCGCAAAATTTTTAGACATCTTCAAGAAAATTAATATTAATATTCCTTTTGCAGAAGCTTTGGAACAAATGCCTAACTACGCAAAGTTCTTGAAGGATGTGATGTCAAGAAAAAGGAAGATAGATAATCATCATGTTCATGCTAATAAAAACAACAAAATGAAGAAAAGATAGGAAGAAGATAAAACTCGTGGTGTGTCTTGGATGATCCCAGTTGAAACCTTCACTTGTTCTTGAAGTGTTCTTCAAGAATTTCTTCAAAAACTTCTTCTTTTTGGAATGAAATTCCTTTGATTCTTTGTTATTCTCTCTCTCTAAACTCCCAATCTTCAGCATATCCACCATCCTACCCCATAAATCCCTTTTATAAAGATAAAGCCTCCACTTTTTCCACAAAAATCTCTCAAAAATGTCAAAAGGAGATATTTCCACCGAAAAGTGACACGGCCCGTGTCAAACGACACGGCCCGTGTCATAGTATGCTCAAAAGCTCAAAAACTGGCCGACAGGGACTCGACCGTGTCAAATGACACGGCCGAGCAAATGACACGACCGTGTCAAATGACACGCCCGTGTCATACTTGTCGAAATAAGCACAAACGGCCTGGGAGATAGACCCGACCGTGTCGATATGGCACGGCCGGGATAATGACACGGCCCGTGTCGATTGACACGGCCGGGCTCGTTTTGACACCGTTTTGACTCCGATCTCTCGTTTCCGCATTGCTTGATATGTATTGGGGTTGGAGACTTCGTTCTTGCTTGATTTATGTCCATAAAGTACCTATAAAATCAATAAAACGTACCCAAGCGTGATCGAGTCCAATAAACATAATACGCGTATAAACGACACAGTTCTACACATTTTAGGATCTTAAAACCCGGAAAATCGATGTAAATATATGTGTAAAAATGAGTGCTATCAAAATTTTTTCTTGACATCACATCCTTCAAGAACTTTGCGTAGTTAGGCATTTGTTCCAAAGCTTCTGCAAAAGGAATATTAATATTAATTTTCTTGAAGATGTCTAAAAATTTTGCGAATTGTGCATCTAACTTTTTCTTTTTGAAACGTTGAGGGAAAGGTAGAGGAACGTTAAGAGTAGAGTTAGGAGATATTTTAAGCTTCTCAGCCCCCTTAGTTGTATCATGCTTCCCTTCTTCCTTTTCAATTGTGAATTGATCCTCCTTGACTTCCTCACTTGGCATCTTTGGCCCTTCATAATTCGATCCACTTCTTAAGGTGATTGCTTGGCACGACTCTTTGGGATTCACTTCGGTATTGCTTGGAAATTGTCCCCGTTGATGTTGACTCCCGACCACTTTAGCTAATTGTCCAATTTGAGTTTCGAGATTTTTCATTTGAGCTCCCATGGTGGTAGCTAGTTGAGTGACATGGCCTTCGATTTTGTCTAATTTCTCCTCGTCTCGACTAAATCGACTTTTCGTCTCCATCATGAAGGTAGCTAGAATATTCTCGAGATTCGACGTCGGTTTTGATTCTTCAATTATCTCCCATTCGATACCTTGAATCCGGCCGGTGGTTGCAAAGCATTCTTTGGATTGGCATAGCTAAAATTTTCATGATTTCGATTTGAGGATGGTAGAACCCCGGTGGTGGATTATTTCGGTAATTGTTGTAACTCCGATTATTAATGTAGTGTGCCTCTTCCAATGGATCGGATGGTAGTGAACTTGAACTTCCTTGAGAAACTCCCTTGAATCACCTCCTTTTGTTAGAGCCCCCAATTGAGTAGTTAGCATCGTCATTTGTGCGGTTAATGCCTTTATGGGATCCGAATCGGATATCTCACCACTCTTCTAATATTTGATCTTTCCGTTGGCCATTGATAGCTATTCATAGCCATTTCTTCGATCAATCCATACGCTTCTTCAGCACTTCTTGCTAGCAATGCCCCTCATGAAGCATCAATAAAATTCCTTGTTTCCCCATAAGACCATTGTAGAAGAAACACATTTGTTGGTCTTCGGGAAACCATGTCGAGCATCGCCTTAGTAGATCTTTGAAACGTTCCCAAGCTTCATATAATGGTTCGAATCCAATTGATGAAATTGAGTAATCTCACCCTTTAGCTTCATCGTCTTGTTTGGTGGGAAAAATTTGAACAAAAATTTTTCGCTCAATTCTTCCCATGTCTTTATACTTCCGGGAGCTAAAGTTCCAAGCCAATTTCTTGCTTTCTCCCTCAAAGAGAATGGAAACAATCATAAGCGTATAGCATCATCCGAGACTCCGTTCATTTTGATAGTATCACATATTTGCATGAAATGAGTGAGATGCGCATGTGGATCTTCGACAGCAAATCCTCCAAATTGATTTTGTTGAACCATTGAAATTAAGGCCGGCTTCAACTCAAAATTATTAGCGTGGATGGGGACATGAGTGATTCCTCCAAAGTTTCGGTCGAGTTTCGGTCGGAATCCATCCCGAATTGATTGCACCCTATTTGGTGGAATTTCTATCCTTCTGCCCTCGTTGTCTTGGATTACCGCATTCTCGTTTGCGTTGCCCCTTTCTACGTTGTCTCCTGCTCTCTCCATGTCTTCAAAAAGATCCCTTCTTAGTTTCCTTGAGGTAGCACTTGTTCTTCGGGCAAATGCTTCTACTTCCGGGATGAAAGTTTCTAACGGCACTCGAGATGAACGAGTGTTCATGCACTCCCTGATTAGAAATTGTGTGAGTTAAGTAACAAATAAGAAAATGTCTAAAGTAAGACTAAAAACACTAATCGTAATATCAACACAAAAATTATTTTAGTCCCCGGCAACGGCGCCAAAAACTTGTTCGCTATTTTTTTAACCAATCCGCAAGTGTACGGAAAATATGTAGAAAGCGGCGAGCAAGGTCGTATTCCACAGAGACTAAATATTTTTATTATGTTGAGTATTAGATTTTAGTGTTCTCGACTTATCTAGATGATCGAAAGGTAAAATGGACGATTAATGAAATAACATACGATAATCACAATAAATTGAAACGATTGAAAATATCCGAATGGAAGCGAATTGCAAGAGTTTAGAACGGTAGATTCCAAGGCTAGGTTTCCGTTGATTACTAAATTTAGTCGGGATTGGTTTCAAAAGTTCTAAGTGTGTTTCCAAAATGATAATCACAATAATATTCTAAAGTCCCTCTCGAGATGCATTAAAACGTAGATTAAACAACTTACAACAACGTCTCCGTTTACTATAAATTATCTAACTCCAAATTGTTCGTAAGATTTAGATATCATCATAGTTCATCACCGATTTCTCAATCCCGTAATTTACTATGTCAAATACTCGAAACCTATTAATGCCCTCTTCTCTCGAATTATGAGCAATTAAGTTTAACATGTAAAAACATTGATCAAGTGTCTAAACATGAATCAAACCAAGTATTTGATAAAGAAATCACACTAGGTAAATATAATTATCAATCCCTCAAAATCATAGTAAATCAACGTACTCCCATGCCCGGAATCTAAAGAGTTTAGCCGGACATGGAATTGAAAGGAAGATAGATAATCATCATGTTCATGCTAATAAAAACAACAAAATGAAGAAAAGATAGGAAGAAGATAAAACTCGTGGTGTGTCTTGGATGATCCCGGTTGAAACCTTCACTTGTTCTTGAAGTGTTCTTCAAGAATTTCTTCAAAAACTTCTTCTTTTTGGAATGAAATTCCTTTGATTCTTTGTTATTCTCTCTCTCTAAACTCCCAATCTTCAGCATATCCACCATCCTACCCCATAAATCCCTTTTATAAAGATAAAGCCTCCACTTTTTCCACAAAAATCTCTCAAAAATGTCAAAAGGAGATATTTCCACCGAAAAGTGACACGGCCCGTGTCAAATGACACGGCCCGTGTCATAGTATGCTCAAAAGCTCAAAAACTGGCTGGACAGGGGACTCGACCGTGTCAAATGACACGGCCGAGCAAATGACACGACCGTGTCAAATGACACGGCCCGTGTCATACTTGTCGAAATAAGCACAAACGGCCTGGGAGATAGACCCGACCGTGTCGATATGGCACGGCCGGGATAATGACACGGCCCGTGTCGATTGACACGGCCGGGCTCGTTTTGACGCCGTTTTGACTCCGATCTCTCGTTTCCGCATTGCTTGATATGTATTGGGGTTGGAGACTTCGTTCTTGCTTGATTTATGTCCATAAAGTACCTATAAAATCAATAAAACGTACCCAAGCGTGATCGAGTCCAATAAACATAATACGCGTATAAACGACACAGTTCTACACATTTTAGGATCTTAAAACCCGGAAAATCGATGTAAATATATGTGTAAAAATGAGTGTTATCAATTAGCATGCCTAAATAGATCGCATGCTCGTAGATGCGTAAATCACGATTATCATCTTTCCCAAACTTCGCTTCCGCTGCGTTTTACTTTCCAACAATTGGTATTAGAGCCAGATTTTTAGGCTTTTGCTATTTTAATTAATTTTGGTGATTAATTGATAGCAATTTAAATATTCATATATTTTGATGTTGGAATATTTTGCTAGATGTGTTCTTGCAGGTGATATGATCCAATTATCATGGTTTATATGAATGGTGTATTTATTTATTTTTATTAATTATGCAATTGTTGGTTTGGCCCGTTTTTTGAGGCATGTAATGGTTTTTCCCGTGAGAAAATCCGCGGGTAGTTCTAGGTGTTTTTATTTTTCGTGTAATCATGATGTAATTTCGATGTATTTTATTTTGTATAAAATTGTAATCGAATTCGAAAAGACGGATCACGAAGAAATAGAGCGAGATCAGAGAATGCCGGGAATCTTGGCGGCCGCGGCAAGACAAGCGACAAGCGGCGACTGCCGGCGGTAGCAAAGCCGAAGCAGTCTGCGGCATTTGCCGGCCGCGGCGGCTGGTCGGGCGATTTGGTTCGGGCCGGTAAATCGATTTTGGTCCGGTCCGTTTCGCCGCCGTTCGTTGCGTTCGCTGGAGAGTCGGGATTTAAAATTAAATTTTTTTATGTAATTAATTTTGCATAAAAGTGAAATTTTAATTTTGGAAATCCACGGCCCGGTCGGGGAGGAGCGACGAGATGCTTGATTCAGTGGGAGAGATCGAGTCGAAGATTTTCTCGGATTCAACTCAAGGAAGAAGACCATGATAATTGGATAATTTAATTATCTATGCTTTATTTTTGGTTTTTATTGTTTTGATGTATGGCATGTATGTATGTATGCGTGATATGTTTCCTTGCATGTTAGGACGAGAAAATTAAAAACCTTAAGGATAAAATAACTAAGTGATTAAATTGATTTTTTTTAAAAATAAAATCGAATTGGCCTCCATAATTAATTTAAATTGTGAAGTAATTAGCATGCGCGTTGACATTAGAGTCTTCCTCCATATCGGATGTGCTAATTATAGGTTCACTAGTTTTAAATTTCAAAATGATAACATAAGGTAAATATTACTTTTTATGATAGGACCTCTCCATCTGTAGGACTATTATTTAAAAGATAATATTTTAAGGATGTTAAATTATGGTGTTCACTTAGGTGTATTAATTAATAAGCTCCCCATCGGAGTCTATGTTGATTAATACATGGCCAAGAGGAACCAACTATTAATTTTACTTGTCATAACGTAATTTGACTAGATAGTAAAATTAAAGACGTAAAACTCTACTTGGAAAATGTGTGTGTAAACGTCCACACGATCGTGGCTTGCATGTGCGGATTTTTCGAGGTGTTGGTTGCTAGCATATATATATATATATATTATGTTTTGAGGTTTTTCGATATATTTTGCTATGCATTATGTGATGGATGTTTTTAATTTTATCTCAGATGTCTTTCAATCCACTAGTTGTTATTCTCAAATAAAATAAACTTGATGGCACTAACTTTGCCAATTGGAAAAGAAATCTTGACATTGTCCTGACTGCTGAGGGGCATAAATTTGTCTTAATCGAGGAGAGACCTCTAGAACCAGAACCGGATGCCACTCCCGAAGAGTTGGCAGAATTCCGAAGATGGAAAAAGTCTGATGAGATGGCTCGCTGTTACATTTTGGCTTCACTGACAAATGTATTGCAGCATCAGCATCAGACAATGGGCTCGGCCGCGGAAATGATGAAAAGTCTCACCGAGATGTTTGGTCATCAGAACCGGGCGGCTAGACAAAATGCAATGAGGGTATTGATGACAACCCAAATGTCTGAAGGGATCCCACTGAGGGATCATGTTCTAAAAATGATGTCCCATTTGAATGAACTGAGCATACTGGGGGCTACTATCGATGCGGAAACGCAGGTCGATATTATCTTAGGCAGCTTACCTAGAAGCTTTGAGCAGTTCCGCCTTAACTACAATATGAACCGTAGGACATATAGTTTGGCGGAACTTCTGACAGAGCTTCAGTCTGCTGAAGGTCTCTTCAAACAAGGTTATCATCAGATTCTTGCGGCAACCGGTGCTACTTCTTCCAAACCCAAATGGGGAAAGAAGAAGAAGCAGGTTGTCCAGAAGCAAGTGGCAACCCTCAAGGTGAAAAGCAAGGCTCCTCACCCCGAGGCGAACAAAAAGCCAAAGAGAAAGTGCTACAAGTGCGGTCAGAAATGACATTTTAAAGAGGACTGCCCTGCTCTTAAGAAAGGTATATCTCGTGCACTAGTAGTCAAAACATGTTTGGCAGCTTGTTCTTCCACTTCGTGGATAGTTGATTTAGGCTACTGATCATGTTTGCTTTGACTCGCATGGTTTTCAGGTAACCAAGCAGCTTAGTGCGGGCAAGATTACCATCAACTGGGGCGATTATTCCAGGCTTATGGTACATTGCTGGGAGTCGTGGCATTGAAGATTAATGATAAATTATTAGTCCTCAATAATGTATTATTAGTACCGGATTTTAGAATGAATTTAATTTCGGTTTCTAAATTAAAAAGCGATGGTTATTCAGTTTCTTTTGATGATGATGCCATTATTAAGAAAAGAAGCGGTGAATATATTTGCAAAGGTATTTTTAATGATGGACTATATGTCGTTAATACTGCACAAACTCCTATGCATAAATCACTTAACTCGTTGTCTAAACCTAAAAAGAGAAAAGAACCTTCAAGCATAAACCAAACATATCTGTGGCATTTACGGTTAGGACATGTAAACCTTGGAAGGATTCAAAGATTGGTAGATGATGGCCCATTGGATGATCTATAGTTGAGTCATTTCCAATTTGTGAATCTTGTCTGGAAGGTAAGATGACCAAAAGGGTTTTTAAAACCAAGGGAAACCGTGCTCATAATGTGTTAGAATTGGTTCATACGGATGTATGTGGTCCAATGAATATCCAGGCTAGGGGTGGTTTCGAATACTTCATCACGTTCATAGATGATTATTCGAGATATGGATACATCTATTTGATGCGACGTAAGTCTGAAGCCTTTGACAAGTTCAGAGACTTCAAGGCTGAAACGGAGAAGCGTCATGGGAAGAGTATCAAGTCACTACGATCTGATCATGGTGGCGAATACCTTAGTGGAGAGTTTTTGGATTTCTTGGCGAATGAGGGGATTTCGTCCCAGCTCACCGCGCCGGAAACTCCACAACAAAATGGTGTGGCTGAAGGAAGGAATAGGAATCTTTAGAAATGGTTAGATCAATGATGAGTTATTCAGATTTACCTATTTCGTTTTGGGGATACGCCTTAGAAACAGCGGCGTACATTCTAAACCTGGTGCCTTTGAAATCAGTTCCAAAAACACCAACAGAACTGTGGAGTAGGCGTAAGCCCAGTCTAGGACATGTTCGGATTTGGGGTACTCCATCACATGTGCTGAATAAGGAAGCTGATAAGTTGGCATCTCGTACAGAAGTACGAGTGTTTGTGGGATATCCTAAGGGAATGAAGGGTGGCTTATTCTATAGTCCCCAGGATCAGAAGGTCATTGTTTGTAATACCCGAGATTCTGTTATGTAATTGGAACTTGTGATATTGTAATAATTGTACTTTTGTATGAGTACTATTCTCCGTATTTCATAATCCGATGCCTTCGAGCATATAATTTCGTGTATGTGATTCAAAGGATGAAATTCTGTGCATGTAGCGCACGCTACAGGCTAAGGGTAGCGTACGCTAACATGGTTTTATAGCGCACGCTACCGAGTGTAAGTAGCGCACGCTATGCGTGGTCGAGCAGTTGAGACGTGCGGTAGGTGAGATCTCGGCCGGGACCCTGCCGGATCCTCGGATGTACAGGACGGCTTTCGGGAAAAGCCGGGTCAACGCCATAGCGCACGCTACAGAATATGCGTAGCGTACGCTAAGTGCCGAGTACTGTTTAGGCGTGAGCCGTTAGCGCACGCTACGAACAGTGTGTAGCGCGCGCTAATAACCATTTATTATAAATAGATGACATCCTATTCGTGATTTCGATCCTTTCTTCCCCCATAACCCGAACTCTTGCACTTGTAAAATAACTACATTCGTCTCAAACACTCCATATAAACATCATAGATCGAGATTGAATATCATATATCATAGGAGATTGCTGTTCAAGCCTTCGGTGTGGATTGCTTCATTTTTGTTCTTCACTACTTTGAGGTAGGTGATTCTTCACCAATGATTAGTAATGTTCATGAGGAAGTTTGAATCATGTTTGGATAGCTAGTATCTCGTTTTTATCGGTCATCACATGTTAGAAGGATACTTTTGACGTATCGGTACTAGATGACGAAGGAACCTTTGAACCATCTTATTATAAGGACTCCTAAGCATGTTTAAATCGATTTATGATCAAGTAATCGGATATTACCCAGTTGATACGTTGTATACGTTGGAATCATGTGTTTTGGAACGTAAGACGATGGAATTTAGATTATTTCTTGAAGATCGTAGAGGAATTGTGATATCAAGATAACTATCCGTATATTTGTATCCCATGATCATAGAAATCCTCCGAAACCTTATTAGCATGATATGCCCGAGGATAACTTGTAATATCACCATAGGATTCATGAGTCCTTCATCATTTCAACCCGATTTCGGTTTGCGTCTTACGCCATGCAAGAGTAGCGCACGCTAACATGTGTGAGTTAACGTGCGCTATCGAGGTTCGCTTCGCACGTAACGTCGTAGCGTACGTTATGAGGCGCCAGTCGATCGCGATTTGTGGCTAGCGCACGCTAGTCTTATACGATAGCGTCGCTAATTGACTTAAGCGCCGTTACGTATAGTACGTAGCGCGCGCTAAGCAATCCAAGCGACTTGTTTAGTTTGAGCTTTTCGGCCGTAGGTCGAATTGTTAACCATTTGTTCGACTCGAGATGATTTGTATATCGTTCCTTTTGTTAAGGTTCGAGCTTGTAACGTTGATCGGAGCTTGCGGCCTTCGAGTGCGTCGAGAGCATTGAAGTATATCATTCTTGCCATCTTCGAGGCAAGTATCGTGATATGTTAATATCGGTATTTTTGGAATATACGTATGATTATGCATGTTGTTGAACATGATATTTACTTCGTTGATTTGTCATGATATTCGTTGTATATTGTTTATATGTTCATGTTGATGAACATATTGATTTGGCATATGTGTATGCATGAGTTGTGTTTGTATACGTTGTACGATCTATGCTGAGGGCGCCGGATCGGATGTCCACCTCGTGTTGATCCGACGGATCATCTTGGGATCTAGCCGAGGGCGCCGGATCATTGGACGGGTTATTTCCACCTCGTGTTGGTCCGACGGATCATCTTGGGATCTATCCGAGGGCGCTGGATCATTGGAATACCCATGCCGTGTAATGGAATCTTGTAGATTCGCATTGTCGGGTTCCTAGCGGAAGCCCGTGTGATATGTCTTGTTGTGTATTGTTGATGCATATTCGAATTGTTTAAATACGATACTTGTACTAGCATTGTTTTGCTAACCCCTTCGGGGTGGACATTTGTTTTGATGTCCGTAGCCAAGGAGCAGGGAAACGACCACAAGCGTGACGACGAAGGGGTTGATGATGTTTATTGTTATTGGAGATTTGTTGTCTTGGTTTGGTTTACGTACTGCAGTACGTGTGTCCTTTGATATTAATTCGATATGGTTGTATTAATTACCGTTGAATCAGTTGTACGTTTTCATAAACTCGAATTCTCGCAGTATTGACGTCTTGTATTCACTTTCCTTTTTAATTAGCCTTGTAAATCCTTATTTAAAGGGTTTACGGCGCTGTAATTATTCCGAATATCTCGGGGTGTTACAGAATATGGTATCGGAGCTAAGATTTATGGATATCTTGGCTGTCGGGTGTTATTTGGGTGCATTAACGTTATTTGATTTACGGGTCGTTTGTAACATCACCGTTCACCAAGTCGTCATGTGGACCGTGGTTGTAAGTCTCTTAATCTCTTATACTACCGTTTTACTTAATTACTGTTTTGTGAGTATTGACGGACTTTATTTCAAAAATTTTGTTCTGTATATTGAGAAATTTCGTTTACAGTATGTTGAGAGGAGGTCGTGGACGCGGACGCGGTCGTGGACGCGGACGTGGTAACGTGAGACATGAGGATTCCGCAACTACCCCGAAATATCGGCTAGTCGAACCGATTCCCATTACGGAGGGCGGCAAGGATCAGCGAATGATGAAGAAAATCCGAACATGACGGCAGTGCTTCAACAGGAGGTGGAGAAGAAAAACCACTTAGCCCAGGTCGTTGATCTCATGCAGACAGAGATGGGACAGCGGCACCATGAGGATAACCGGGAGACAGATGGCTTGCCGAGGTGGTTAAATTGCACCCGCCAAAATTTGTGGATCTGCTGAGGCACTTACTTGGGATCACTGGCTCAAGGAGTTGGAGAAGATATTCGCGGGTCTTAATTGTCCCGAGGACCGGAAGGTTCCCATTGCCCAGTATTTCCTGACTGGGGAGGCCTTTGACTGGTGGGAGGCCATTCGACCCGAGAACCATAATGCGGATTGGACGGAATTCAAACAAATGATGGAAGCACAGTATTGTCCTCGTCCGGTTAGAGAGGCGAAGATCCGAGAGTTTTTCTCACCACAGAGTTCGGAGGCATCTGTGACAGATGTAATTAAAACTTTTAATCATCAGCTGACTTGTGTGCGACACTTGGTCAGAACGGAGGCAGAAAAGATTTTTCATTTTGATATGCGGATGAAGCCGGAGATTCAGCAGTACATGTCCGGATTCGAGTGTACTACGTTGCGACAGTACCAAGACAAAGCGCTGGCCTACGACATGAAAGAGGCGGCGGTGGAGAAATCGGTAGAGGCAAAGAAGCGAAGGTGACCGGCACTGCGTAAAACAAGAGTGGTGGGGCCCGCAAGGGCCAGTCTTCCTTTTATTCGGCTAGGAAACCTCCACATCCTTCTAAAGGCGGAAAGAAGTTCCGGACAGCATCAGCGGTTTCGGACGCATCAAGGAAATGCTACAATTGTGGTCGAGCAGGGCATATTCGACGAGATTGCCCCGCATCTTCTGTGACTTGTTACGATTGTGGGCAAGAAGGGCACCGTGCGGCCTTCTGTGGAGCCGCTACTAGATCTGTTGGCACCCGCACTCCAGCACCGGTTCCTAAGGAGATGAGTGTGAACCAGACACAGCAGAGTGGATTTCAGCAGCAGAACGCTGGGAAGAGAGAGACATCCATCTTTGGGTCCGTTCCTCCGCGCCTGCATTTAAATGAGGAGATCCGACGATCGAACACTTCCGTTGCATCAGTGCGATTCAGATCCATTTGCAACCAGTTAGTGTCTTGTTCGATTCGGGAGCTACGCATTCTTTTATATCTTTGAACTGTATTAATCGTTTGAACATCTCGTGCTTGTATAATTGTGAACCTTATGTTGTGGGGTTACCGAGCGGAGAGAAAATTGTGGGAACTCTAGAAGCTAGGGATTTCCCAGTATCTATAGAAGGGAGAGATTGGCCATCGAATCTTATTGTAATTGACATATGCGGTGACGATTTAATTCTCGGAGATGATTGGCTCAACCGCTATGGAGCTGTGTTGAATTACCGAGAGAGAGTCATTTCCATTATTGCTGATGACGGATCTGAACACTTATTCCGAGGATGGAGACCGGGAAGCTCGGGGAAATTGATCAAGGCAATGAAAGCTGTGAAATTACTGAAGCAGGGATGTCACGGACTTTGGTGCTATGCCATGAGGAAAGAGGAAGGAATAGAGCTCTCGTCTATTTCAGTTGTGAATGAGTTCTCAGATGTATTTCCTGACGAGCTACCCGGGTTACCCCCGCAAAGAGAAGTGGAATTCACCATCGAATTAGAGCCTGGAGCAACCCCTATTTCCAGGGCACCATACCGCATGGCGCCAACCGAGATGTATGAACTCAAGAAGCAACTGGAGGAATTGTTACAGAAGGGCTATATTCAACCGAGTGTTTCCCCTTGGGGAGCGCCCGTTCTCTTTGTCCGGAAGAAAGACGGATCCCTCCGACTGTGTATTGATTACAGGGAGCTTAACAAGATGACGATCAAGAATAAGTATCCTATACCTCGGATCGACGACTTGTTTGATCAACTGCAAGGGGCGAGGGTATTCTCGAAGATTGACTTGCGATCTGGATACCACCAATTGAGAATTAAGGAATCGGACATACCAAATCGCTTTCGGATCCCTAGACGGCATTATGAATTTGTGGTGATGCCATTCGGACTTACCAATGCTCCTGCGGTATTCATGCAATTGATGAATCGGGTATTCTTGGAATACTTGGATAGATTTGTGGTCGTTTTCATTGACGACATTTTGATTTATTCGAGGGACGCAGAGGAGCATGCTGATCATTTACGTGTGGTTTTGAGCATCTTGAGAAAGGAAAAGATATATGCGAAATTTGCTAAATGCGAGTTCTGGCTTAAGGAAGTAACCTTCCTTGGGCATGTGATATCCGCCGATGGAGTTCAGGTGGACCCGAAGAAAGTCGAAGCAATCTTGGAATGGGAAGCTCCTAAGAACGTGAAGGAAGTCCGAAGCTTCTTAGGACTAGCAGGATATTATCGCCGCTTTGTAGAGGGATTTTCCAAAATTGCTCGTCCGCTCACTCAGCTGTTACAGAAAACTCAAAAGTTCACGTGGAATGAGAAATGCCAGGCTGGTTTTGATGAACTTAAAAAGAGACTGACGACAGCACCTATTTTAGCGCTGCCAGAAGGAACTGATGGATTCATGGTATACAGCGACGCTTCAAATCAGGGATTGGGTTGTGTGTTGATGCAGAAGGATAAAGTAATTGCTTATGCTTCTCGGCAATTGAAACCGTACGAAGTTAATTATCCGACGCATGATCTGGAGCTAGCAGCTGTGGTCTTTGCCTTGAAAATTTGGAGACATTATCTGTACGGCACTCATTGTCAGATCTTTACGGATCATAAGAGCCTCAAATACATTTTCAGTCAGAAGGAATTAAACATGAGGCAGAGAAGGTGGCTGGAATTGATCAAGGATTACGACTTATAGATTCTCTATCATCCGGGGAAAGCAAATGTAGTAGCCGATGCATTGAGCCGTAAACCTGTTTCTCTTCGAGTGTTGGAAGCACTTACATCCCAAACCAGTATTCAACGGAACCGATCCGCGAAGGGATTGAAGTATGGGCACCGGGAATCCAAGGGCGACTTTATGTGATGGAACCGACTTCATCACTAGTCGAGAAGATCAAGTCCAAGCAGTTGGACGATTCTCTGATCCTTCGATTATGTGATGAAGTAAAGAAAGGAAAAGCCCCAGGATTCGTGATACAAGATGATGGAGTTCTGAGATTTCAGAATCGACTTTGCGTTCCCGAAGATGATGATTTGAGATGGACTATTCTGAAAGAAGCTCATAGCGCGCCCTATTCTATTCACCCGGGCGTGTAAGATGTATAAGGATCTTAAACAAAACTTACGGTGGGGAATATGAAGAAGGGCGTAGCGATGCGTTTGAAGTGTTTGACTTGTCAACGAGTTAAGATTGAACATCGGCGACTGCCGGATGTTAAAGCCGCTTAGATCCACGAATGGAAGTGGGAGGACATTTCGATGGATTTCATCACCGGTATGCCAAGGACTAGATCGGGAATGAACATGATTTGGGTTATAGTTGATCGACTAACCAAGTCGGCTCATTTCCTAGGGATCAAAGATACTTGGGGACCAAAGATTGGCGCGAGTATTTATTGCGGAGGTAGTCGATTGCATGGGACGCCAAAGACCATTGTTTCGGATCGAGATGGTCGTTTCGTGTCGCACTCGGAAAGCAGTTCACAAGGCTTTGGGATCGAGCTCAATTTTAGCACGACTTATCATCCCCAAACAGACGGTCATCGAAAGGACTATCCAAATGGAAGACATGCTTAGAGCACGTGCGTTGGATTGGTCAACCGATTGGGAAGTTCACTTGCCCTTGATCGAATTCACTTACAATAATAGTTGGCATGCTTCTATTAGAATGGCACCATTTGAAGCTTTGTACGGAGGAGATGCCGATCACCCCTGTGTTGGGATGATTCTTGGATTTGATCGGGACGGAACCGAATTGATTGTTCGGACTCAAGAGAAGATAGCCGTGATTCGAGAGAGACTGTTGATCGCCCGCAGTCGGCGAAGTCTTATGCGGATGTACGACGTCGCCATCTAGAGTTCGAAGCAGGGGACCACGTACTATTGAAGGTGTCTCCTACACGAGGGATTTTCCGTTTCGGGAGAAGAGGTAAGCTTAGTCCAAGATATATCGGACCATTTGAGATCCTAGAGAGAGTTGGGGATTTAGCGTACAGGTTGGCCTTACCGCCATCGCTAAGTCATGTTCACAATGTGTTTCACGTATCCCAACTACGGAAGTATATACCGGACCCCAGTCACGTTATTGATTTCGACGAGATCGAGATAGCTAATGATGGCACCTTCGAAGAAAGACCAATCAAGATACTTGAAAGTCGGATCAAACAATTGAGGAATAAACCAATACATTTGGTTAAAGTACAATGGTCACGACATGGAGTCGAAGAGGCCACTTGGGAAACGGAGGACGGTATGAAGGCTAAATATCCGGAGTTGTTTTCATCCTAAGTTTCGGGACGAAACTTCTTTTTAGGGAGGAAGGATGTAATACCCGAGATTCTGTTATGTAATTGGAACTTGTGATATTGTAATAATTGTACTTTTGTATGAGTACTATTCTCCGTATTTCATAATCCGATGCCTTCGAGCATATAATTTCGTGTATGTGATTCAAAGGATGAAATTACATGCATGTAGCGCACGCTACGAGGCTAAGGGTAGCGTACGCTAACATGGTTTTATAGCGCACGCTACCGAGTGTAAGTAGCGCACGCTATGCGTGGTCGGCTGCAGATTGAGGCGTGCGGTAGGTGAGATCGGCCGGGACCTGTCGGATCTGTCGGATGTACAGGCGGCTTTCGGGAAAAGCCGGGTCAACGCCTTAGCGCACGCTACAGAATATGCGTAGCGTACGCTAAGTGCCGAGTACGATTTAGATCGTGAGCCGTTAGCGCACGCTACGAACAGGTGTAGCGCGCGCTAATAACCATTTATTATAAATAGACAAGATCCTATTCGTGATTTGATCTCTTTCTTCCCCCATAACCCGAACTCTTGCACTTGTAACATAACTCCATTCGTCTCAAACACTCCATATCAACCTCCTAGTTCGAGATTGAAGATCATATATCATTGGAGATTGGTGTTCAAGCCTTGGGTGTTGGATTGCTTCATTTTTGTTCTTCACTACTTTGAGGTAGGTGATTCTTCACCAATGATTAGTAATGTTCATGAGGAAGTTTGAATCATGTTTGGATAGCTAGTATCTCGTTTTTATCGGTCATCACATGTTAGAAGGATACTTTTGACGTATCGGTACTAGATGACGAAGGAACCTTTGAACCATCTTATTATAAGGACTCCTAAGCATGTTTAAATCGATTTATGATCAAGTAATCGGATATTACCCAGTTGATACGTTGTATACGTTGGAATCATGTGTTTTGGAACGTAAGGCGATGGAATTTAGATTATTTCTTGAAGATCGTAGAGGAATTGTGATATCAAGATAACTATCCGTATATTTGTATCCCATGATCATAGAAATCCTCCGAAACCTTATTAGCATGATATGCCCGAGGATAACTTGTAATATCACCATAGGATTCATGAGTCCTTCATCATTTCAACCCGATTTCGGTTTGCGGTCTTACGCCATGCAAGAGTAGCGCACGCTAACATGTGTGAGTTAACGTGCGCTATCGAGGTTCGCTGCACGCAACGTCGTAGCGTACGTTATGAGGCACGAGTCGATCGCGGTTGTGGCTAGCGCACGCTAGTCTTATACGATAGCGTCGCTAAACGCCGGCTTAGCGCACGTTACGTATAGTACGTAGCGCGCGCTAAGCAATCCAAGCAGCTTGTTTAGTTTGAGCTTTTCGGCCATAGGTCGAATTGTTAGGCCATTTGTTCGACTCGAGATGATTTGTATATCGTTCCTTTTGTTAAGGTTCGAGCTTGTTACGTTGATCGGAGGCGGCCTTCGAAAGGCCGAGAGCATTGAAGTATATCATTCTTGCCATCTTCGAGGCAAGTATCGTGATATGTTAATATCGGTATTTTGGAATATACGTATGATTATGCATGTTGTTGAACATGATATTTACTTCGTTGATTTGTCATGATATTCGTTGTATATTGTTTATATGTTCATGTTGATGAACATATTGATTTGGCATATGTGTATGCATGAGTTGTGTTTATACGTTGTACGATCTATGCCGAGGGCGCTGGATCGGATGTCCACCTCGTGTTGATCCGACGGGATCATCTTGGGATCTAGCCGAGGCGCTGGATCATTGGACGGGTTATTTCCACCTCGTGTTGGTCCGACGGGATCATCTTGGGATCTATGCCGAGGCGCTGGATCATTGGAATACCCATCTTGTGTAATGGAATCTTGTAGATTCGCATTGTCGGGTTCCGTGCGGAAGCCCGTGTGATATGTCTTGTTGTGTATTGTTGATGCATATTCGAATTGTTTAAATACGATACTTGTACTAGCATTGTTTTGCTAACCCCTTCGGGGTGGACATTTGTTTTGATGTCCGGGTAGCCAAGGAGCAGGGAAGCGACACAAGATCTGACGTGACGAAGGGGTTCAGTGATGTTTATTGTTATTGGAGATTTGTTGTCTTGGTTTGGTTTCTGTACTCGTGTACGTGTGTCCTTTGATATTAATTCGATATGGTTGTATTAATTACCGTTGAATCAGTTGTACGTTTTCATAAACTCGAATTCTCGCAGTATTGACGTCTTATATTCACTTTCCTTTTTAATTAGCCTTGTAAATCCTTATTTAAAGGGTTTACGGCGCTGTAATTATTCCGAATATCTCGGGGTGTTACATTGTTAGCACCAATGCCCGATTTCTGGAAGAGGATTATATGATTAGTCACAAGCCCATGAGCGAGATAATTCTGGAAGAGCTGAGGGGCGAGACTCCGTCTATACCAATCGTACAAGCGCCAACTGACACTGCACCACGTATCGATTTTGATACTTTTACACCAACTCAGGATTTGCCTCGTCATAGTGGGAGGGTTGTTCGTCAGCCCGAATGATTCATAGGCGTGGGAAAGTCTTCAGACTCAATCCCAGGTGAAGATGAATCAGATCCCTGGACCTATAAGGAGGCAATCCAAGATAAAGATGCTGACTCCTGGCAAGTAGCAATGGAATCAGAAATTAGATCTATGGATTCCAATCAAGTGTGGGAGCTAGTAGAGCTACCTGATGGTATACAGGCCATTGGGATTAAATGGGTCTACAAGTGAAAGAAAGGATGTGACGGGAAGGTTGAAACCCTCAAAGAGAGGCTTGTTGGAAAAGGTTACACTCAGAAAGAGGGTATCGATTACGATGAAACCTTTTCACGGGTAGCCATGCTTAAGTCAATCCGGATTCTTTTAGCTATAGCTGCACATTTGGATCTGGACATTTGGCAGATGGATGTCAAGACTGCATTCTTGAATGGGAGTCTAGACAAGGAAATCTATATGTGCCAAGCAGAGGGATTCATTGTTGAAGGAGAAGAGCACTTGGTGTGCAAACTTAAGAAATCCATTTATGGACTTAAGCAAGCATCTAGATCTTGGAACACTCGTTTTGACAAAGTTGTCCAGTCATATGGATTCGTCCCATGTCCGAGTAAGAGTTGTGTGTATAAGAAATGCGATGGAAACGTGTTGGTGTTTCTTGTACTGTATGTAGACGATATCCTTCCGATTGGAAACAACGTGAAGGAATTGTCGGACGTACGGGTATGGCTATCTGAGCAGTTCGATATGAAGGATCTAGGAGAAGCAGGACACATCCTTGGAATCAGGATCTTTCGTGATCGGAAGAAAAGGATGTTGTGCTTATCCCAGGCATCCTATATCGATACAGTGCTGAAGCAGTTTAGCATGGAGAATTCCAAGAAAGGTTTTCTACCTTACAAACATGGAATTCAACTATCTAAGGATATGTGTCCTAAGACACAAAAGGAGATAGATGACATAGAGATGGTCCCTTATGCATCTGCTGTGTGAAGTCTCATGTATGCTATTCTTTACACTAGACCAGATATTTGTCATGCCGTGGGCATGGCTGCTAGATATCAGTCAAACCCAGGACCAGGACACTGGATTGCTGTCAAGCACATACTCAAGTACCTGAGAAGGACTAGGGAGTACATGCTTGTATCTCAATCAGACGACCTGTTTCCGGTGGGTTACACTGACTCAGATTTTTCATCGGACAAAGAAAAGTCCAAGTCTACTTCGGGTTATGTGTTTAGCCTGGGAGGTGGAGCCATTAGTTGGAGGAGTGTGAAGCAGAAATGCATCTCGGACTCTACCATGGAAGCCGAGTACGTGGCAGCCTCTGAGGCAGCCAAGGAGGCAGTGTGGCTCAAGTACTTCCTGCAGGACTTAGATGTGATTCCCGATTTGCCAGAGGGTATTACACTTTTTTGTGATAATACTGGTGCAGTCGAAAATTCGAGGGAACCACGAGCCCACCAGGCAAGTAAACATATCAACCGCAAGTACCACATCATACGACACTTCGTAAAGGAAGGAGACGTAGTTGTAGCCAGGGTTGCATCGGAAGATAATCTTGCTGACCCTTTCACGAAAGGCCTACCCTCAAAGTTTTTGAAAGGCATGTGGAAGGAATGGGATTACGGTGGCAGCATTGCTTTGAGTATAAGTGGGAGAAATGAGAGACTATGTAATAGAGTAGTATACTTAAAAGCATGCTTTGAGTATAAGTGGGAGATTGTTAGGATTGTATACTGCAAAACATACTTTATGCTTGTATTACCTAATTTCCCTGTTACTACCTATGAGAATATTAATTACATTTAATCACATGTTTTGCATATTTATTCACGTTATGGTTATGCAAATGAAATGTCTAATTATTTTATATTGTAGATAATGTGGTATGTTGGTGTCACACGGAAGATCACATTATCGGTGCCTTATAAAATAATATAATAGTTCACAACCTATATAATTATTAGACAAATTATATAAAATGTTGTAGTGTATGCTTGAGAATAGTTGGTCTTGACTATTAGCATACATTAGCGTATTTGCATACGTTGAACTGGATCGAGGTGAGATAGTGTCTTCTGTCTCGACCGTAAGAAGAACGTAAATCTCGGATAATTATTATTTCTTAATTCTAAGTATATAATATTTAATTGTGTATTTATAATAATTATTGCTTTGATTTACCATAGGTGAGAGTCAAAATGATCGACTCAATAAGCCTCGTATCTTGGGCAATAATATTGTTTATACGGCAGTTATTATTATTACTAGAAATCGTGTCCCGACTCGTGCGGGTTGATGATGTCCCCTTGAGGAGCTCGATAATGATTATTATATTAAACCCTGCAGGTGGATTTAATTCCGATATAATAATAAGGTTCGAGTGGTACTACTCTTGGATAAGATATTAATTAATTAAAGCTGTCAGTAGCTTATAATTAATTAATGGGCATTCGATATCTTAAACACGGGAAATAATATATTTAATGAGGAGCCCAATTTCGTAATTTGGGATTTTGGTAGGAAGTGTAATATCAACTTTTTAGTGGACTAAGTTGATATTAATAGATTCATTATATTAGGAAGAGTCCTAATAAGGTAAGATGAATTTATTGGGAGTCCTTCCATAATCCTCCTTAAGATCCCTAGTAGTAGTCCAAGAGCCTATAAATAGGACTTATGGGGAGGTGTTGGCCGATTATTCATTGTCCCAAGCTTGAGAGATCGATTTTCTTCTTCTTGTGTTTAATTGTAGATCTAGACTTGTGTTTTTGATTCTACAATTTAGATAACACATCAATTTGCTAAGAGTGTTCATAAAATACTAGAAAGCAAAGAAAAATAAATTGAGTGATCCCAAGTGAAGGAGTTTCGGCCGATTCCCCATAGAAGTCCAAACAAGATCCGGTAGCTCGTTGCCCACACAACGTCCGGGTTAAGGCGGATCATACTCTAGAAGGTCTAAAGGTAGAAATACAAGGTGATCAAGACGAAAGCAACCAATACTCTTCAAAAGGTAATATCCTATGATCTTGGATCTAGATTAGGATATTTTAATAATCAACATATTTAATTTATAAATAATAAATAATATTTAAATTGCTTATTAGTCTTAGTAACTAATTAATTAGCATGCCTAAATATATCTCATGCTCGTAGATGCGTAAAACGCGATTATCATCTTTCCCAAACTTCGCTTCCGCTGCGTTTTACTTTCCAACATAAGCACCATCAACTGGCCTCACTGAAAGCCACCAAGTATGAGCGCCCTTGCTAAGATAGTAAGCTGCTACGGAGACGCGATTCTTCTCCGGGCAGTCCACCATCTCGAATAATTTCTCAAAATGCTCGATCCAATGCACAATGTCAGCAGGCTCAGAGGAGCCTTCAAAGGTCGGAGGTCGCTGGCGATAGATGTCGCTGATGATCCGACTCACGGGTCCGCCGAGAACAGGAGGTGGAGGATGAGGCCCCTGCTGCTGGCCAGTAGTGGCCCTCTGCATAGCTTCCATTAACTGACCCATCTGGGTCATCTGAGTCATCATGCCCTGCATTACAATGTAAGGATCGACACGCGCATCCTCACGCCCACTGTGGTGCGATTGGTCCCTATAAGGCGAACCACTGTCTGCGGAACTATGATCCACATTTGCGCGTCGGTTGTCTCGAGGTATCGGGATTCGGCCCCTTCCGCGGCCTCGTCCCCCTCCGCCACGACCTCTAAGATTTCTTTCCATACTGAGAGAATCAATCATAATGATAACCATAAGTACAGTTCAAGATACTATTCAAAATTCAGGCTAAGTTAATAGCAATAAGGAATCACATATTCAAGAAAACGGTTCATAATTAATTATCGACACCACGGATGTCACACAAAATATTACATCGACGTCAAGTCGAGCAATTTTAATCATATAATCAATCCAGCATTCACCTCGAATTATCAATCAGATAAATCCTGCCATAGATCCTCGAAATAACAAGATCAACAAAGAGATCCATTCCGATATCAATATCATGCCAGTAATTAAATCATGGCTCGAAAAGTACATACCGTATTTGGCTCGTAGGGTCAGGCGCTTGCACAGGTCACACGTGACACGAAGGTCTTTGGATACTAGTTCATTTTACAACGACTCTTTAAAGAGAAAACAACACACTCTCTGATACCATCTTCTGTAACACCCCAAAAGGCGACTATTACAGTGCCGTGGACCCCACACTGGGACCCACCAGGCGATATCAAAATACAGATTAAATAAGTATTACTTGTGATACCGAACCACAATAAATAGTCATTTCTCCGATTAGGAGTTCACTAATAGTATGGCCAGCGGCCTTATAATACACAGGATCCGAAAAACAAGTACAAACCATATGGAGATGGAATATACCTCAAAATACAACCGAACGATAATATAAATAAAGCGGAATTAAAGTGATATTACACGGTTTGAACAATAACCGGACAAAAAGACATGGGGCCCCCGATCTAGTATCCCTCGAACCCTTCGCCGTCACCGTGCTCTTCCCGTGCCTTGCCTTTGCCTCGACCTAAAATACAACACAAGTATTTCGCCCAAAACACAGGGTCAGATATACATGATAAATGATTCTCCCGACATTATACAATCCACATATATTAGATCTCAAAGAAAACATCCCGACTACTGAACATACCCCTCGGGCGTATGAATAATCAGTCCCAAATCATCGAACATATCCAATCATACATGGACTATGAACGATTAAACAATATGGCTCGAGATGGACATCACAGTACGCTCGATCCGGAAATGTGTCCGTGTATATGTCCACCCCGTATACGGAATCCAGAATATACGTGTGACAATGTACCTAATTAGCCTCACGAACTACGTCTCGTGTGCACAGTCCAATACGGAAACATCCACGTATGACTATATAAGTTCCTGGCTAAAAATTCTACACAATAACCAATCGGCACGCAGATATGATTCCAGATATGTCATGATACAACATGACAACGAATTCAATAAATCACATATCCGATTAAGGATCAAGAAAAACTCACCGAAGTGACAACGAGGACCAACGAGATCAACGATTCAAAGTGACATACATGGGAATGCAATCCCATGATGAAAAACAGAACAACGTCAAGAACAATATCAAATTACGAGTCACCAATTCATAAACATTTCATACACATGAAACGTATAATCATCACAAGAATCTAATCATCATTATAACCAAGCAAGATAACTTGCCTCAATTCCGTACGCGAAAGATAGTCCTTCTCCAAATGATCAAACGGGTGGTATCCTCGGTTAAACACTCAATCGAACAAGCAACCTTGAATGAAGCGTAATTCATTCAATAACATATTCACATAATATTAATATCAATTCGTAGGAAACGACGCCCGCAACCTACTCGAATAATTCGCCCGCAACCTACTCGAATAATTCATTCCACATCTTCAATTCACCAATAAAATTGGTTTAATCAAATTCTTATGTTCTACAACATCTACTATTATACAAGGATAGGCATAACGAATTCGATACTCCATCTACTATGACATTATCATTCATAAACAGCATCACCTTCTTAAGAACACTATCTATTTAGCATGATGATCAAACACATTCTAAGTTATCAACACATTAGATTAATGAAAAGTTATTGTTGTAATTATCAAGATCCTTATCATTCTTCAAAGACTTGTGAAGCTGAACCATAATGATTGTTAAAGCTTCTAAGATTTCTGAACAAGATCATCTAATCCTATCTTTAACATTATCAAGTTCTTCCCAAGGTAATTAAATACCTAAAATGGTGTTTAAACACTCTATGATATCAAGTTCTTGATTAAATCCAGCTATGATGAAGCTAACCGATCCAACAATGTTCTACTGAGCTAAATTCGTCCAGCAAGATGAGTATGATAACTACAAACATGGTTACCATCACTACAACATCAAGAACACATCTAATCTAAACCCTCATTTATCATATTCATCAAGAAGTAGTGTTTAAAAAGTTTAATTATAACCATGTTTTTTGACTCTAGGTGAAGTATTCCTCATTATTAACACCAATATACGAAAAGTACAGAGAAGAGATGCACACATACCTCCAGAAATGATGAACAACTCTAATCACTACAAGAAAGTACACTCCAAGCTCAAGAACACCTCATAATATTCAAGGTAATGAGCTCCACTCCAAGATTTAAGGCTTAAACACAAGTTGGAGGAGATTGATATCGATTTGGGGGTGCAGAAGGACGATATATGGAGAGAAAATCGGTTTAGAGTTGTGAAGAAATGAAAAACATGTTGTGTCTTTAAATAGACTGTACAGCCTTAACGTATGCTATCGAACAAAATTAGCGTACGTTAACACTATTACGTACGCTAACAAGTAGAGGGTTACGTACGTAATCGAATTACATGGGCTACTGGATCGATTACACAGGCCATTTACGTACGCTAACGAAGAGGGTATTACGTACGTAAAATAGGGTTGACTCTGACCGATACGACAGCCAATCACACTTCACGTGCATGGCAACGGGTATCAGCCTCACGTGTAGAAGTCAACTGATGTCTGATTCTCTCTTAACGTACGCAACTGGTAACGAATTACGTACGTTAAGACACAAGATTAACGTGCGTTAATCACACTATATAGCGTACACTACACTAACAGAATAGGTTCAAAAAATGCAACTCTCCAATCAATCATCAAATCAACAAACATAAGGCGAATAACAACGATAATTAACTCAATTCCATAACGTCTCGACGTAAGTCATATAATAAGTGCAACATGATTCAACGATAGTCAAATTATCTGAACAAAACAACGGTAAGGATGAAGGTTTACAGTCGCATATTACATATAATTCCAAATTGTATTAAGAAAATATACTATATACAAAATATATTTTTAGTTATATCATATATTTAAATATTTATCGAATCTTTACGAATATCGAATCGAATATCGTAAATACTTATAAGTATTTGATTATTAATCGAAAGAAAAACTATTTGTATTTGAATTCGAATCATAAAATTTCGAATTCGAATCACCAAATTTCGAATCGAATCACGAATCGGATCAAAATTATTTTATTTGTTTACAACCCTAGCGGGAATGAGAAGAAAATTATTCTGTTTTCTGTATTCAGCTGAAAATTAATTCAGCTGAAAATTAATTATCAAAGGTACAAACACACTCAATTACGAGACATTCTGACCCGTGCGATGCACTGGTTTTATTTTTCGATAAACTATTGAACTTTTACTTAGGTCTAAAACTCAACTTTTTTTATTTTACCAAACTAATTTAATTTATCTGTTGAAATCGGATGTACTAACACTCACCGCTACAAAAGAGCGTTATTTTACCTTTATCGTTGACATTGTTCCTACATTACGTGTAGCATATCAACGTTGTTATTTGACCATCAAAATACATTCTTCAATTCTTTAAGAATGGATGTAAACATTTGTTTGTGATAACTTTTCATAGTATGAGTAAATGTTAGAAATGACTATTTATAGTTTGTAAGAAATCATGAGTTGTAGTAAGTTTTTTACTTTTTTTTATTTATCTTCAGTTAATAATGCACTTTGATCCGATTAATAGTAATTTCATCAATTCATAAAAATATCATCTTTCACGGCATCTCAATGAGCTCTTCTATAGGTCAATTTACTAAGCTACGTTAGATGTGGCTAACTTATTAAACCAAATAACTCTCTACGTATGAAAATGAAGTCGCATTGAGTTTGACCAATTAACACTTCAAATATGTATATTTTTATGGTTATAAACAACTAATTATACCGTCAATCATAAAATATGATTTACAAATAGCATATTTTGATAAGTAAATAAGTGTATAATAACGTTTAAATACATCGGTTTGTTTTCACTTTAATCCTTTATCTTGCACTCTTGCACTATATCACTCTCAAATAGTGCTTCGCTCGTCATATGTACCAACTAAATATTCATTCACTTTCAATGTACCAAATCTTTCGTGTTGCATTCTACCCTCGTTTATAGCCATTGCCAAAACAAAAACACAATAAACTAAAGATAAATCAAGCATAAATATTCACTACTCAATAATGTTTGTGACCCTACTGGCTTAGAATGATTTATGATATCCAACATGTTTGCTGAGCTTTTTCGTCAACTTATTGGTGGCCAGATATGATAGAATTATTATATAAAGATAGCTAAAACTAATTTTGTGACCAACTGACCATGCATAAACTATATTTATACCATATACTCCATAGAAGTTGGGGAGACTTTCTAAACTGTGACATGAATATGAATTTTATGACTATTAAACGGAAATAAAAAAATTCAATGCATGAGTACTTGATTGGACACGGAATTATATTGAACTCGTAATTGGTTATAACATTTAATCTCTTAATTTTTATTATAAAATTCAAAACTATAAAACTTTAAGACTTAATATTTAATTAAGGACATGAATCATTAAGACTAAATATTTAATATTGAGACTCAATCTTTTAATATATATATATATATATATATATAAGATAAGATAGACTGTTTACAAGCAAAAGCGTGTTTTTTATTCAATTGCTAAACCAAACACAACTAATGAGAACACACCGCGACGCAGCAGAACTTCCTCAACTCTACAATTTGTGAGTCGAAACTCTCCTGCCCTTTCCCTTCCCAAGTCAGAAACGAAAAAAACCCAAATACTAAGCCAAAACCCTAGGATGGTCGAGAATGGAAAATCCTATGTCTCTGATGCGTAGATGTATGACGACGGAGGTGCTGATGTGGAAATGTTTGACAACGCCGGAGATCAGGGAGAAGACGTCTATGACGCTAACGCTGTGGCTGAGGTGGTTGATTATCCGTTTGCTCCAGAAATGAAAGACGCGTCCGAGGAAGAAGAGGTGGGGAGAGAAGTGGAGGTGATCGAAGAGTTCCTGCCATTTAACGATCACCTTCTGCGGGATAATGCGATACATCGGATCACCATAGCCCGTGGAGAAGCTCTGCCTGTGTGGGAAAATGCATTTTACAGTTGCGATGAGATCTACATGAGGAAGTTCATTTTTGATATGCCAGATATTGTTGATAACGTTGGGTATTCCGATGAGATAGCGGCTAATTTGGCTGAGGTGTCCTATTATCTTAGGGTTTAGGGTTTAGGGTTTAGGGTTCGGAGGAGAAGGTATTTCAAGCGAAATGCCTATAATAACAACTCGAGTCTTCCGGATCTTATGGATACGATTGAGGAGTTTCGTATATGCACCGATGTCTAGGCAAAGACAGTGTTGCTATTAGGTCGTTGTTTGCCGAGCGGTGTATTCAGATTCAATAACCATCCGATATGGATGTAGCTTTGTATTTTATCGAAGGTTCCGCCGATAGTAAGAAACTCCCAATCTTTTTGTTTCCTACTAAACGTGCATTTAAAGTTCTTAATCGATTAGCCGATGGGAGTTACCGTGCTATTATAAAAAGGAAAGAGATAAGGAGTAGGGGAGCAATAATAAGAGGTAGGGAATGGGTTATGGAAGATGTGTACTGGAGATCCTTCTCCTCCTACTAGATTCGCAGATTGGCAAATTGAGTTTATAGTTAATGCTGGTGCTGCAAATCCAAATCCAAATGGAGGAGATCCCCCCTAGTCGGAGTCGGGGTCGGAGCTTTTATTCCCAATGCTGATGCCCCCCTGATCGGAGTTGCCAACGCCGACGTCTCCGCTGTCATTCCCAATGCTGATGCCCCCGTGGTCGGAGTTGCCAACACTGACGTCCCCCATCACCTCCTAGTCGGAGCTCATATTTCCAATGCTGACACCCCCCTGGTCGGAGTTGCTAACGCTGACGTCCCCCAAGCTGGAAGGTATAAATATGTTGTTAATTGTAGAAATGAAACAGTGAAAATGCATCTTATGTGGGATTTGGGTGAGTGGGGATCTTATATGGAATTATAATTGAACAAGTTAACTCCTATCCTTAATCCCATGGACAATTCGTGTCATATTTGGTTAATCACCTTGATTGAGCACCTTGGTTCCCATTGATTGCAGTTATTTTTCCCTAACTCCGATGCCCACAAATATTTTTACCATGAAATGCATGCATGAGTGTGCAGTTAATCAGCATCTCAAGTTTGCTTTCGGCTGATTGCCGTTGAAGTGTTCTTCGGCTCCTATTCTGCATTCGGCTGATTGCCTGTATTTTCGATTGTAATGATTGGGCGGATTATCCGATGACTTATGAGTTATATTTGGTTCATCTACCAAGTGTTTGATAAAATGCTCAATTGGGAATTTGATACAAAGATTATTTGTTTGATGATAGCATGATTCCGTGAAGGAATAAACGAATTGCCTTTATCTATCTGGAGAATTATCTTCTCTCAATGACGTTAATTTGATAAGCAACCTTGATGCTCTTGATAAACTATCTTTTGAGGATTACGAAAGAATGTTTAAAGATTATTATATTTTATTATTTCCGAAATCATAGAGATTTAATCATCATCATAATATGGAAGTATAATATGTAATCATCTTATTTTTGTGGGATTTATGCTTCCTTCGGTTTAAGGGTTGACTGCCTACTTCTGTTGTGTTTCTGTGATTTGGGTTGTTTGTGTGTGTTACTCTACTCTGTGCCTTTTTGGATAAGTTGATTTATGTTTGAGATTGCCATGTTACTGGCCTTTTAATGATTTGAGGCATCCTACAACCATTATTATTTGTGAATTTGCAAGTAAAACTTTCTAATTGTGTCAATAATGCTTGTCCCCTGATCTCTTGAACCATTGATCCAAATATTATCACGATGTGTTCTACATGATCCGATTTGGTTTCCATAGTCATGCATGCAGTGTTGAGTTTTATATGGATGAAATTTATGATTTGCAAGTTGGTCACTAGGCTCCACTGTTCATGTATATAGTGTAGAATTTGCTTGTTTATGATTTTATACTCTATTAATTTTCTATAATTGGTTTATATCTCGACCTCAATAGGCTCTCATACTAATCTTCGTGCTTGAGAATTTCTCATAGCACATAATAGCTTCTTCTCGGGAAGGTACAACATTTACTATTTTCTGTATATGTCTTTGTTAGTTTTATTAATATTGTATATAAGGACTTTTGGCAGCTCTAAAGTGTTTTTCCTTTTCATACATTTTGAATGTTATTTGTTGTAGGGTTCATCTTCTGGCGGCTCTAAAGTGTGTTTCCTTTTCTTACATTTTGCAGGATTGCTGAATGATGTCATTGATGAAGATCAAGCTGAGACCAGCATTAGAGATTTATTGTTTGATGAATTGTTGTATCTGATAATACTAAGACCAAACTAAGATTTCTTGTTTCATGAATTATTGCTTCCTTTTTGTAGATTGATAATATCTTATGACGCTAAGACCAAGTTGAGATCATCATTAAAGATTTCTTGTTTGATGAATTGTTGCTTTTTTTTGTCGTTTGATAATATCTGATGATGTTTGACATGATATCTGATGATGTTTGATATGTTTGATTTCATTTAAATTCCTCTCAGCTTCCCAATATGCATATTTATGAGTTATGAGTAATTGTCAATTATGTATATTTAAGATAATATTTCATACATTAAAAATAGTATTGGGAAGCTGGGAGGAATTTAAATGAAATCAAACATCATCAGATATCATATCAAACATCATTAGATATTATCAAACGACAAAGAGGAAGCAACAATTCATCAAACAAGAAATCTTTAATGCTGATCTCATCTTGGCCTTAGCGTCATCAATATTATCAATCTACGAAAAGGAAGCAACAATTCGTGAAACAAGAAATCTTCATTTGGTCTTAGCATCATCAGATATAACAATTCATCAAACAATTGGTTGCTTTTCACATTACAATACGAGGACGGATACACATTGCTTCTCTTTGTGTTTGTGACTTTTCAAAAGAAAAATTGGTACTAGTTTATAATCAAATCACAATTATTCCTGTTTATTAGGCATGTGACAACGAAAATATTATCCTATCAACTAGAATGTTATATAAAACCATAGCATAGCCAGAACTCACAATGATATATAAGTCCTAACCAATCATGCTCAGGTTTGAATGTGAAGTTTAAAATGGTGATGACAAGTAACGTGTCATACTAGATGCCCCAATACTCCCTTCACCAACTAATACACATCAATTGCACTTGCAATGGTTGTTTTGACAAGCTACTTATAGAACACTTGCAAAAACTAAGAAAATAATGCTATGTGCTAGCTATTCTTGTGGTATGTATCCTCTATAAAATTCTACAAACATATAATAAAAATTCCACTAAGAAAATATTGCTCTGTGCAAGGTAATATTTTATCAATAGAACTAGACGTGCACAAACTTGGAGACACTCGTATCTATATGTTAGATTTGACAAAGCCTAAGAGATTATAACATCAAAACTATTTGTTTGTTTTTAATATTGTGTCATAGACTTGTAGGCTATAAATGAATTAAGCTACTCATGAACTATTTAGATCTCGATTTGATAAAAGTTCATTCGAGTTTGGTTAATGAACTTGTTATGTCTGAAATAAGCTTTGTCAAAGCTTAAGCTTATAGTATTTTTGCTTTTTAGCTTGTGAAAAGCTCGTTAAATAACTTGAGCATATAATATTGTGATTAAACAATAACTTATAAATTTATACTATAGTTAGTTTTAGTTGTATCAAGTCTGTGACCAACTTTATTTGCTGCAACAAAATAATAAAAATGTCTCTTTGTAGACATTCAAGCAGTGAAGACTCTTAATTGAGAGGACTAGGGTTCAATCCTAATTAACTCCTTTCTACAATAATAATAATAATGAAAATATTATGTCATTGTGAATAAAATAATTTATTTTTCAAATGAAATAATTGATATTCAAACTTAAATCTAAATTATGAAAGCTCAATTAGGTTCAATTAAGCTCGTGAGCCTCAGAGTGTTTGGACAACATCTTGATTTCTTAAGTGTTTATTCGAGGTGGCCCGTCCTCACATTTAGATAGGTGGTCTCCTTTTATAAAGTACCATGCAATACTTCTCCATTAAAAGTCCAGATACTTAACTCACCATAATCACAGGATCAAACACTTATTTTGCTCTATAGGAATGAATTTATAATAAGAGCTATTCAATAGAAATTTCATAACTTTATGGTCCCATTGAACCAAGTTTCTGGAATTCAGTCTTCAAGATTGGGTTACCACTATGACCGTTCTTTCAAGATGTGGATTTTAATCCCATTCTCTCTAGCAGTTTATGAAATTGATATCTATTCTGACCTTTTGCAAGTGGATCCGTCAACTTAACATTGACATCACATAGTTAATAGATATAACTCCATTTTTTGATCAATTGTCACACGGTATTATGTCTCCGACGAATGTGTCGAGATTACCATTATACATAAGGCTTTGTGCTCTTTCAATTGCATCTTGGCTATCGCAATGGATCGTAACATTGAGCATAGGTTTCTTGCAGCATGGAATATCCTCAAAAAAGTTACGAAGCCATTCAGCTCCTTCTCCATATTTCATTTTTATTTCATACCATATAAAAGTAATTACTTTTCTTTGACATATAATTATCATGCAATATTGATGTTATATTTTGTACTCCCTCCGATTCATAATATAAGTCTTTCTAGCTTTGTGCACACAAATTAAGAAAAAAATATTTTGCCAAAATTTACCCTTAATAAATGATGAATTGAATTTAATGAAAAGTGAAGAAAGTGAATTAATTAGGGGTAATGGTAGAATTACGAGAGAAAAAAAAACCTAGAATGACATACATTTTGCAAAAATTCAAAAAGATTAGAATGACTTATATTATGAATGGGAGGGAGTAATATTTATAGTTAAAGATACACTGAGTGGTTTATAAATAAGTATTCCTCCTATTTATTTTCTTTGTCTTTTTTGCTTTACATTTTTTTTTTGTGAAATGTTTGATGTTTTAGGTGATTATACCATATCCTTAATTATTACACTTTGAGTAGAAGATGAATAGTTTTTTCCTCTTCCCATTAGACAATGATAGTATTAATTTAAAAGACCTATCATTAATTAAGGTTAAATTGGATAACAAAAGAATTTCTTAATATATGTGTAATCCTAGGAAGACAAACATTGTGAATAGGAAGGAAATAGATTTATATATTTTTTAGTTAGATAGAAATAGATTAAGTACACATATATTAATAGTAATATTTACTGATATATTATATATTGGATATAAATAAAATAAATATTGGATATAACCATCAGGGTTTACCATAATATGTGATGATTACAACCGTCGTCGTGGTTTCTTAATGCTTATGCATAGAACATAAATAGGTTTGAAAATAAGTTATACTTGTCATGCTTTGTATTAAAAATATTGGCATATGAAATTAAAAATAGGCTCAACTTTATATATTGTCTATTAGAGGTTTTAAATTTATAATAGACTTAACTTGATCTTTATAATTACGAGGCATTCAGACCCGTGCGATGCACACAGTTTGTATAAAATTGTTCCGTACGTAATGTTCAGCGTAAAACGTTGAAGTATAAATCTAATTGTGTATTCACAAAGCATGTTACGTTTATGCATAAATGGTTTTGACAGGTATGTGGTTTTACAGGTTTTATTCGCAAAGCATGTACGTGCACAAATATTGTGTAAGTCTTTTTGGAGCAGGTGGTTTTATAGATTTTATTCGCAAAGCATGTACAAAGCATGTACGTTAGGGGTGGACTCGGTTCCATTCGGTTCGGTTTTTGACCGAAACCGAGAGTCGAACCAAATATTCGGTTTCGGTTTGGTTCGGTTCTTTTTGAAGTTCGGTTCGGTTAAGTTCGGTTTTATAAATATTCGGTTCGGTTTCGATTTGGTTTGATGTTTTTTCGGTTCTTCGCAATATAAATTCAAATATTATATGCAATAGAATAAGTTATATATAACAACAAGCCAACAAGAATTATATATATATATATATTCAAGATAAAAGCTAGAGTTGTATAGCAATTTCCAAATATCTCAAAATATATAACAATCGTAAACCACAGTAGCTCATTCTCTCAACCTAAATTAATTGAATCACAAATTCATGAGCATATTATCGGTCATGCCCGGGCGTAAGTCTTACAAAAGGAAAACGAATTATACTAAAATTCGAAACACACCAAAATCACAAAAACAAGGTCATTTTAGTATGTTGAAATTTGACTTCGGTCCATTTCGGTCCGGTTCGGTTCCGATCTACCCCGAACCAAGAACCGAACCAAATTAGTTCGGTTCGGTTCTGTTTTTTTTGTTTTTCGGTTCGGTTTTCTTCGGTTTCGGTTTTTCGGTTATTTTTTCGGGTTTTTTCGGTTTGGTTTTGGATTTTCGATTCCGAAATGCCACCCCTAATGTACGTGCACAAATATTGTGTAACTCTTTTCACTGAAACAAACACACAATTACTTGAATTTATAAAGATGTAGTGTTGAGTCTATTATACATCCAAATCCATGATTCTGGAAACTTTACTGTAAGAAGAGAGATCCAGTTTTGACAGATCTCAGCCCACTCCGAGCACTATCGATAGCAACTTTCGAGATATTTATGATGTTATAAGTATCTAGTGTTAGTTAATATCGTTTTCATAGTTAGCACATTCGAATATACATTTATTTTGCACATGCTGAAGTTGCACTATTAATGTAAGATGTATCAAGTCTAAGGTTCTTTTTTGTGTTGGATTAATTTAAAACCATGCGCCTACCACAACCAATCTAAGCTCATCGTTGCAAATCAAATAACTTGCCCCGCCAGGATACGGATAAGCAAACAATTACAATTTTAACTGTTTTCAATTATTTGAGGATCAAATAAACAATTTCGGACAATTAGTTTAGGAATAGCTGCAGCAAAACTTATTTCCACTATCTGATTTTTCTATTCCTAATTTATCAAATAATCAGGAGTTTATATTACATATATTTGTTTTATCAAACCTTGGTAAACACACAAACCACTCATGATCACAACTTCGATCAGCAGAAGCTCAGCGAAACACAATCTCATGTAATCCTTTTTGTTTAGACTCAAATTTTACCACATCAGATATGACACTCAAAATACGATGCCAAGCACATGCTTATATTAGCTCCCATTCTTATACACGCTATTTTTACTTAATTTCGTATCCCAACCTAACCAATTGCGCCACTTACAGACACATACCTGCTCTGGAGAAATATTCAGCCTCATTTGGTTCAATTATGCCGCGTGAAGAGCTCATCTCTTGCCTTTTTATCATTCTTTCCTCTTCATCTAGAATTTCTTGCTGTGTTATTCTTATTTTTGCTTCTATCACCATTTGTTCTTCCTGTAAAAAAGTAATGATATTATGCATTAAAACAAAATAATAAAAAGGTCGTTTGTTCTGTTGCATTTGGGTTAGCTTATGTAAAAGTGCATATGTCTCTTAGCTTATGACAGTCATTAACAGTCACAGACATTTGGATTTATCACTGTTTGGTCTTTGTGACTGTTATTGGCAGTCATAAAATTGTGACTGTCATTGACAGTCACAAATCCAACGAGTTTCAATGTCACAACATCCTGTTTTTGGTGTAGTGGTGGTATTACGGGATTCTACCAGTTCGCTTTTAAGGGATTTTCAAGAATTTCCAAGGATGAAGTAAACCTAAATCTCTTTGGATTCTTCCAATTTTTAAGTATGTTAATTCGAGATAATATGGTTTGGTTGGGCTTATTGTTGAATAAATTGAGGCATTATATTGAAGAACAAGTGGTTAAATAAATTTATTAAACTTATTTCAAGACTACGGTTTGGATGAATACTGGGTTATTTCTTTGGAATAGATAAGTGATGATATATATATATCTTTGGGAATTATAATTGTTGAGGTTATATGATGATTTTATCGAATTAATTGGTGAAACTACGGGATAATATGTCATCGATGGTTCGTGTAATGATGATGAATATATATGTCTGGGATCAATGTCGTCATGTTCCTGATGTTGTTAGAATTTAACAATTGATAATTTGGATAAATGTTTGAATTATGTGTTCATGGTGTTTGATTTAAGGCTGAAGGACAAATCAATTGAAGTAAATGGATTAATTTTGTATAATCGGATTATTGAATTGATTCATGGATTGTTCGAGGTTGTTGGAAAGTTAGAATTATGTAATTGATGAATTGTTCATAGAATTGATCGTATTATTCGACCCTGCTAATTCGGGTATTATTAATTTTGATTACGAATTCATTGTTATTTAGATAAATTGGTGTGATCTAGGTTGTTTTCGGAGGACCGACGAGTTCATAATACAAATTGGCTTGTCGGCATATATTGGAGGCAAGTTATTACTTGTTCAGTTACTTGTCCAATAAGTAATTTCATATGCATTTCATTGATATTTCATGTTATACTGCATATCGATAATGAACAAGTGTTTTCATGAGGACTGAGTATGTGGCGTGGTGATGACAACATGTTGGATGTTCTCGGTCACGGTATGTTGGATTAGCGTGTATCAGAGTCATGTTTATGATTTAGGGTTTGGTTATGGTAATGCGGATTATGTTATCGGTGGTATGAGTGTTGATTTACAGAACTGAGGTATGTCCCGAAGGTATAATGAGTATGTATGAGAATATAATGGTACTTGAGTATTGCACATCAGTATCAGGGATTCGAGGCGATAATTAGTATATTGGTAAGATTCGAGTTGTTTAAGAATATAACATGATGGTAAGGTTTTGGGTTAGATTTGTCATTTAACAATGCATAACATGTGAATATTGGTATTTATGTGAATGTGATTATTTGTTGGGCATTATCGCTAATCCCTTTGTGGGACTTATTTTTCTCCAGGTATTGGTGATCGATTTTGTAGCAGTTATAAGTAGATGAGATCCATCTTGAATACTAGCCATGCCATGATTAACACTTAATCGTGAATGTTTTTAATAAATTATTAATTATCGTTGCGATTGTGTTTTAAATACTAATTTTGCTATTTTTCTAAAGTATTTATCAAAGTTGTGTGTTTTGATAACGTGATTCTGTGGTCGTGTTTGTGAAAAATGCATTTTGAATGACATATGACCATGTATTTCAATAAAGCAATTTATACAGCCATCGGGCAATATTTGTAAAATATTTTAAAAATTAAGTTCGAATGTAATGTTTTAGCCTGGTGAGTTCCGACGCGAGGCTCACGCCTTGTAGCACTCCGGCCGGTTTTTGGGTGTTACAGATAACCCCATGGGACATCCCGATTCATTTTGGCAAAGAACACATGCTAAAGGACTTGCCGAACCTTACGTGGAGGCACTAGTCTGAGTTTCGAACCATAATCGCAAGCTATGAATCCCAGAGGCTTCACCAGACCTTATCTCGTTAAACCCAGCACAACACTGCTTTTTTCTGACCCGTACCCTCAAGTACCGTATCCCAGAGTCCCTCCACACCATACTTGGCTAAACACCGCACCACATAAGTCCATAATACACATCAACAATATCACAACATTCATCATGAGACAACACGCCATTAGCACAACTACCTTATTAGATGGTCAGTTTACAGTTTAGTCACTATTGTTTCATAAATTACAGCGAAGGACAAAAATCTAGTTTGGTGTTGACTTCCATTAAAAAGATGAAAATGCCCCTCTATTTAATAAAACATTTCTTTTTCTCTCCCTTCCCTCTCTCTCCCTTCTCTCTCTCTCTCCCTTCTCTATCTCCGTTCTCTCTCCCTCCCTTCTCTCTCTCTCCCTTCTCTCTCTCCCCTTTCATTTATTCCTCTTTCTCACACCTTCTCCAATTGCAGAAAATGATGCACGAATCATCTGAAATCCTAAGAAAAAATAAAATAACTTAAAAATTAAAAACAATCCCTTAAATATCGGCTTGAATCTCGGCCGTCGGACTGGATCTCGACTGTCGGACTGAATTTCGGCCGTTGGACTAGAGAAGATCCCAAGCTTGCACCCTTTGAGGCAGATCAGACGAAGAAGAAGATTGAAGGCCAAGAAATAGATTCGGATTAGAGCTCGGCCACAGGACTGGAGAATATATATATATTTGGACCCTTTTGGATCAGATGAAGAAGAAGTATGAAAGTCCATAAGTGGAGAGAGAGACATAGAGAAAAAGAGAGAGAGAAATGAGAGGTTAGCCAGCGGGGATTGTGGGAAAAATAGGGAGATAATTTAGTTCGGTCTCCGGCATGGGTGTGTTTTGTGTGTGCAGGCGTGTGTGTGTGTTTTAAGTGTGTTGTATGTGCCAAAAATAAATGGGTAAAAAAGAAAAGGAAAAATAAAAGAGCAAATTCGGAATATCATTACTCTCTCTTCTGTGAGATCATCTGAAAGTTTGACTTTTGTCCTTCGTTGTAAATATAGTTTCTGGACAGAGCAAAGTTTGTCCTTCATTGTAATATCTGAAACAATAAGTCAATAAGGAGTAAACTGTAATTAGGCCATCTAAAAAGGTAGTCAGATGTAAATCGTCCATATATATATATATATATATATATATATATATGTGTGTGTGTGTGTGTGTGTGTGTGTGTAGGGTACGATTCCGATGAGAACCATCCCTGGTGTGAGAACTATGAACTCATAATGGCCATTAGATAAAAAAATGAAAATGGTAACATACCGTTATAAGCTACAAGGGTCTTTTTTGTCATTTTATATCAAATTGTCTTTTCTTAAAAGTACAATAACTTACTCATTTGTTATCCGTTTAGGAAAAAAATATCATATTAATCGTGTTTTTATGATCTACAATTTAAGATGCGTATTGCATACCTAAAAATATATCTAAAAAATTGTCTTATAATAATAAAAACAATGTAAAAAATAAAAGTAGTTTGCAATAAACTGCTTATCTTCTGCTCGTTGTGCTGCTTTTTTTATTATCTTATACTGCTATTATGCTCATGATGTACTTGCCCCAAAATATTTGAAAGCACAAAGTAGTGTTCGTTTGTAGAAGTAGAAAACGAAAGCAGTATCTTTATACAATAACAGCAGTGTAATATATTATATAAGCGGTACATTTATATAATAGTAGTACTGAAAATATTAACACTAGACATACTTTCCAAAAAAAATGTTGGAATCTAGATTAGAATTCTAATGAATATATATAAGCATTATACTCAGAGCGTAATAGCAGTCTAATGATTCATAGTAAAAAGTAGATATTAAAAACAAAAATTGAGCACAAATGATAACATTCTACGTGTATAATGTTATTATGTATTATGTTTAATGTTTTCTAATAATTTTACGTTGTTTTGAATTAGTTTGACAATCAAAATCTTAACTTTCTCACTTGACGTTGAGATATAAATGCTAGTATCTCTATAAATTGACAATATAATTGACATAATATGAGTAAATACAATTTTAAACTTCAAATTATTTTGACATTATCATATATATTTTGAACTATTAGAAATATTTTTTGAAATTCTAATGTATCAATTATGTTTGTAGGGGTGGGTACAAATCCCAGTTCCCGTTTGGCCGAATCGGACCATTCCGGTCCCGTTCTAAAAGTGTCCCGGACCATTTGGGACGGACAAATTTTGTCCCGAACCGATCGAAAATGGGACAAGAGCGGGACCGGTAATTTTTGTCCCGTCCCGTCCCGTTTGTCCCGAAATATGGATTTTTTAAAATTAATATTAGATTTATGAGATTTTAATTTGTAAATTAATTTTTATCTCATAAATTAATTAGCCAAATATACCTAAACTTACTAAATTATTGATAAATAATGCAATATTTATAAAATTTTGATTATAAAGTTGCAAATAAATATCCAAAAATACAAGAAAATATTTTTTAAACATATTTATTATTATTTATATTTACCAAAAAAAATGTCTCGTTTTGTCCCGGCCCGTCCCGAAACCGTTCCGGTCCCGAAAATACCGAAACAAA
Organism: Orobanche coerulescens; assembly: GCA_033398695.1. Taxonomy (NCBI): domain Eukaryota; kingdom Viridiplantae; phylum Streptophyta; class Magnoliopsida; order Lamiales; family Orobanchaceae; genus Orobanche; species Orobanche coerulescens. Next base: position 25,215,337 of record CM065818.1, on the reverse strand, counting down.
ACGGGAAGCACCCTTGTCCCGGACCGATCCCAGACCGCTTATATTAATCGGGACCGGGACCGGGACCGACCCAATCCCGAATCGTCCCGGACCGTGCCCACCCCTATATGTTTGTCCAATTTTCAACTCCAAAAGTTGACATGGATCGCTTTATTGTCATTGTGTATTTAACAATGAGGAGTGATACATCAACACCTCACCATCCACACTCCACCAACACCTGCTTTGCAGGATTGTACCGTGTACTTTACAGGTAATACAACTTTAAATAATATTTTATTAATATTATAATAAAATATTTATAAAGCACACGGTACAATCCTGCAAAGCATGTTGTTGACGGGGTGTTGATAGTTGGGGTGTTGATATATCATTTCTCTTTAACAATTCTCATTTTAAAATAACTTGCACGTTGCAAACAACTTCGTTCGATTGATAAAACGGCATCGTTTTTAACCCCCTCCAAAAAAAATCCACCTAAGCCACTCTTTACGCTTAGTTCCCGAGTTTTAGTAAAGAAAAGAAAAGAAAGGAAAGCAAGTTAGGAGAGAAAAGAAGAGAAAGGAAATTAAAAGAAAATTGTATTTTGTGTTCTCGAGTCGGAAGGAAGTGAAAAGAAAATTAACTATTTTGTTCTTTTCTCTCCAAATCCTTCCAAATCGGAAGAAAAGTTAGGAGGAAAAGCTTTCCTTCCATTTCTTTCCGTTTCCTTTCATTATAAAACTCAGGAACACCAAATATCTCCCAGGATTTTTAGGTCAGTATTTTCTTTCCCGCATCAACCTATATAACGACGTCGGTTTTCACTAGGGGTGTAAACTAGACGAGACAACTCGCGAGCTACTCGAGATCGACTCGGTCAAAACTCGATCAAAACTCGACTCGAATAGGCTCGACTCGAACTCGAGCTCGACTCGACATACTAACGAGTCGAGTCGAGCTACCCAATAATCGACTCGATAAGCTCGTGAGATACTCGAAATTCTTTTATATATAATTAGTTTTATAATATATTTTGTAAAATATAATATAAAAAAATTGTTAATTGGTCAAAAAAATAAAAAATTATTAATATATATTAGATTTTTATTTTAAATAAAAGAAATAACAATTTTATTGGTCAAAAATTAATTTTACTAGTTAGATAATAAAAAAATAGAAATTATTCTATATTGATTAAGAGTGTTTGAAGTGTTTACACAAGTTAAAACCAAAATAGCTTCTCCCACATCGGTTGGGTGCTGTTTATTTTGGCTCACAAGTAGGTAATAAATTTAAGCCAAATCCCTTGTCCGACATCGCTCATGTAATTATGATTGTTACTCAAGTGAGACTATTAAAGAATGTTGGAAGGCTCTCATTTAATATACGTGGCTATGGGCCCTCGTCCAAGGATACTATGTAGGGTGTAAATGAGACGAGATAACTCACGAGCTACTCGAATAGACTCGACGCGAACTCGAGCTCGACTCGACATACTAACGAGTCGAGTCGAGCTTGGATTTTAACTACTCGCAAATTTTTGAGTCGAGTTCGAGCCTGAGAAATGGCTATCGAGTTCGAGTCGAGTATAACAATACTCGAACTCCACTCGCATCATTTACACCTCTAGTTTTCACAATGTGAATAAGAAGATTTGCTTGCTGAAAACACCAGGGTTCTGTGATTGCGTGAAATATTCTGGTAAAAGTTAAAATGGAGACATATTATGAGAAAATGTAAGTTAATGACATTATTTTGAAATAGACTTAAAATTGGGGACAAAAAACACTATTAACCCTTTATTAAAAAAATAGCAATATTGAAGAACAGATATGGCAACAAAAGGCCAGGGCTGATTGGATAAGGTTGGGAGATGCCAATACAAAGTATTTCCATACTTATACTAAAGCAAGGCAAAGTGGGAAGGCTATGAAGCTTTTGATTAAAGCTGATGGTACTAGGTGTTCTACACAACAGCAGATTTTGGATGAAGTTAGAAATTTCTATCTTGACCTAATGGGAAAAGCAGTGGACTCTATCCCTATGGTGGATAGAAATATCATTGAACAAGGCCCCCTCCTATCCACCCAACAACAACAATTTTTGTGCTCATCTTTTACTACAGAAGAGGTGAAGGAGGCTTTATTCAGCATGAATTCTTCAAAGGCACCTGGTATTGATGGATTCAATGTTCTCTTCTATAAACATAACTGGAATCTTATTGGGAGGCATGTAACTGTTGCGGTGATGGAATTTTTCCAAACTAGTTTTCTCCCAAGGAAGATTAATGTCACTCTGGTTACTCTTATCCCAAAGACCTCTTCTGCTAACTCTATTAGAGACTTCAGACCAATTGCTTGTTGCAATGTCCTTTACAAGATCATCTCAAAGATGCTGGCCAATAGACTTCAATCTGTGCTGAATACCATCATACATGAAAGCCAGTCAGCATTTGTTAAAAGAAGAATCATCTTTAATAAAATCTTGCTGAGTCATGAATTAATCAAAGGCTATATCAGAAAAGGTATCTCCCCAAGATGTATGATTAAGATTGACATTCAGAAGGCTTATGATGTTGTGCGGCGATTTATACACCTCAATGACGATCGACATAATGGTCAGGAGATAGCTAAAGAAGACAGACGCTGGGCAAGCACCTAGCGATCGACGTCCAAGGCGATTGTCTATAGGCATCTGGCGATCGCCAATGATGTCTGATTGCAGACGATCGTCCCATACCGCATGTGAATCCGACACCCGTCAGAGTCTTCGAAGACCGAATCTTGGACGAAGACCCACGTGCAGATCCACAAAAGGCGCCGCAAGATAAGGCGCTGACCACTGTCACCTACCTCACACCTACCGACAGGCCCGCCGAAAGGTACAAAGTGGGTCCTCCCCAGACAGCGACTCAGGACGCGTGCAAGCTCCTCATTGGCCCGCACACCTGGCTGCCAGCTGCAGCCTCGGACTTTATGGAAACAGTCCCACGTGATGGGACGATCGCCCACATTATTCTAATATAGAATACGGCGGTCGCCCGAGATCACCGGGAAGGACCTAGCAACCTCTTCTACTATAAATAGTAGGCCTCCAACAGTGGCCAGGCCATTGAGGGTAGAGTGAAAAACGTACAGTGAGGATAGTGCACTTGCTGGACGAAAACTTACACAAACATAGCATACATACATAGTGATACTCATTCACATATACAGAGCACCAAAAAGCAAGAACTCACAGAGCTTCATATCTGGTTCTTCCGGCAATCTTCACGCTCAATAGCTAAGATAACTAGAATCTTTACACTCACTGTAATAGTATTTTAACATTAATATCTGTACTCCAAAGTATTTATATTAATAACATCTCGCGAGAGCATTCAAGCCCGGGACTAACAATCCCGGCAAATCTTGTGTTATTTATTATCCCACGGAAGTGTTCTCGCATTTGCTTGTTACTCGACCATTCCAGCAATATCATCTCCGGATAAAATTTCGGGTAACAACAATTGGCGCTAGAGGAAGGGGATCTTAACCTTCATTTTTATTCCAACCGTCTCGAAGAACACTCACCGTTCTCCGGGCATATACTTGAAGAAACACTCACTGTTCTTCAAAGAAAAGCCTTCAGAAATATGACATCCGCCACGACCTCAAAAGGGGCCACCCTGCGATCTGGCGGACCTCTCATTCCGGCCCAGACCGAATCTCAACCAATGGCGGAAGGCGACCGCGGCGACACTAGACTCTCACTCCCGCCCCCGAGGGACGGTCCCAGCCTCTCACTCGATCAGTTCCAGACCGCGGAACAGATCGAGGAGGCTATAGCCATCCTCAGGGAGCGACGGAGGGCATGCGACTCGCCCACCATTACTCCATCTGCCATCTGCCGAGCAGGCAAGCGGAAGCTTAAAGGGCTATAGGTCGAGAAATCGTAGGAAAGCCCCGAGCCGCAGGAAAAGGCTCTCATAAGGCGGGATGATTCCGTCTTTAGCCGCCTAGGGAGTGATACCTCATGGCGACCCGGGCATTCAGGCCCCAGCCGGGAGACATCGGAGTCCGAATCCGTCACCAGGAGTTCGGCATATCCGACTCCCAGAAGACAAGCCGGCCAACGGGCCCCCGCTCGCCCAAGAATTGAGCCCGGTGGCGAAGAACTCGTCACCTACCATAGGGCAAGGAGATCAGTCCATGATCGCCTTGGCTCCCGCTCCGAGAGTCAATCAGCGAGCAGTCAGGCTACAGCGATGGCCGCCATGCAGCGCCAGCTCGACGAAATGAAGGCGCTCCTAGAGACTGGGGCAGGCGCCAAGAGATCGATCGTTGGACCGAGTGAGCTACTCGCGGCCCAGATCGAGCTCGCCCCAGTTCAACAGAAGATCGCTCCTCAAACACCCCTATATGAGGGGAGATCGGATCCGGAGACCCATTTGAGTAAATTATGGATTTACATGACCGGATGTGGAGCGTCGGACGCGACGAAGTGCCGAATGTTCCCATTGACATTGGGTGACCTCGCCCATAGGTGGTACATCTCACTACCACCTCGCTCGATCAATTGTTTTGAGAAGATGGCGAACGACTTTACGTCGTATTTCGCCGCCAATGTTGCCCGGCCAGAAGGCCCCCACCGCATGATGAAAATCAGGCAGGGGAAGAACGAGCCCGATGAAGATTACATCGACCGGGTGGATGAAATAGTCCTCACCGGTGAGCCCATTAGCGACGAGCTCGCTCTCTACTCGGTCCTGGGAGGATTATATGGCCATTCGCCCATGTTCAGGCACCTTACAAAGGACATCCCCCCGACCTACGCGATCTTCCGCGTCAGGGCCGCTGATTTTCTGGCCAGGCAGAAGATGCTCACCCTGTGCGTAGGCGAGGGATCTGTCGGGGAAGGAAAGGCGCCTACTTCCGTCCCGAGAAAGGCGGTCGCCAAGCCCAGAAAGGCGATCACGAAACCGCCCAGAGAATTCAAAGCTTTCGAGAATGTGGAGGTTCACCTCCTCCGCAACCTCAACCTATCTCCGGCCCACATTTTCAACGCCTTCAAGGGGCGTGAATGGCTTAGCAAACCAAGGCCAGTGAGGGACCACGGTCATCTAGACCGCAGCAAATTCTGTGCCTACCACAAGAGTCCCGGCCACAATACCAGCCAGTGCCGCGACCTCCTCAGACAACTCTGGCGACTGTTTGAGGAAGGCAAATTGGACAACTTGGTTACCTAGCCAGAACGTCGGGCAGAGAGGACCGAAGGGCGCGAACGCCGAAAGAACGATGGAATCCCTCCCAATCCGGTCGCAAGGATCGAGCAGAATGAGCCGGAGTACTCTGATGAATCGATCCCTCCGATCAACCCTGGCGGCCGGATCAATATGCTTCAGGCGGGAGGTGGAAACCTCGGAGGCCTTTCCCCAGTTTCCACTCTATCGAACAGAAATAGGAAGGCCGAATTAAGGGAGTTCGCCGGGGTCCATGTCGTGGTACCCCCAGAGCCGACCATCTCCAAAGACACGATCATCACTTTCTCCAACAAGGATAGGGAGGGAGTGCAGTGCCCCAAAGAGGATGCATTGGTGATCTCTGCATGTATCCTTGGGAAAATGGTCGATCGTGTGCTGGTTAACAATGGGAGCTTTTGCAATATCATATTCAAATCTGCTCTTGACCAACTCGGCAACCTGACCAAGTTTATCAAGCCATTTGATATCGTGCTCCAAGGATTCGGCGACATCACAGTCCAAGCCTACGGGAGGATCAAGCTCTCTATCGAGCTAATATGTCATTACGATCCCAAGGTTAGGATTACTAGGAACCTAAATTTTTTAATCATAGATAGGCCCAGCATCTATAATGGTTTCCTAGGTCGTCCATTTCTAGAGACCTTCGAAGCGGTCGCCTCTTCTTTCTTTTACTGTATCAAATTCCCCACTGCCGATGGGACGGTCGGTACTGTAAAAGGAGACCAACTAATGGCTAAGAAATGTGAATTACTCCTGTGTCATAACTTCTTTCAATACTTACCGTGCTATTTGTAACATCGAGACCATCGAAAATCAACCGATGGAGATCGACGAGCCAAGCACATCGTACCAACCCGACTCAGAGGACGCCATCTCACATCGATTAACGGACGACATCGAGCCAAGAATCGGTTTCGAGCCAGGCCTCGACATCGATCCAAGGATCGAGTCTGGAAATCATTCCAAACGAGAAGCGACCGTCCCCATTGAAGAGTTAGAAAGTGTAACGATAGATCCAGCTCGTCCGGAGCGGGAAGTACAGATCGCCGCAAGCATTGGTCTTGAGTTAAAGGAAGATCTGATCAGCTAACTACGTAAGAACATCGGAGTCTTTGCTTGGTCGCATCAAGATATGGTCGGCATAAGTCCTGAACATGCCTGTCACTATTTAAAGATCGACCCGGCAAGGAAGCCTGTTCACTAGAAATGTAGAAAATTCGGTCCGGAGAAGTACGCGGTGCTCGATATAGAAGTCAAAAAGCTACTCGATAACAAATTAATCGGAGTGGCTACAGACGAGCCACAGTGGGTAGCCAACGCGGTGCTCGTCAAAAAGCCGACCAACTCCTGGAGGTTATGCATTGACTTCACCGACCTCAACGCGGCATGTCCGAAAGGTCACTTTCCGATGCCTCATATTGACCATTTGGTCGATAGCACTGTAGGCTACGAAATGATGTCGTTCATGGATGCCTTCGCCGGGTACCATCAGATCCCAATGGCGGAGAAAGACATAAAGCACACATCGTTCCACATGGAAAAAGACATATATTTTTGGGTCTGAATGCCGTTCGGCCTGAAGAATGCAGGGGCGACCTACCAGCTGCTAGTCAATGGGATGTTCGCCAACCAGATCGGCAAGACCATGGAGGTCTACATTGACGACATCGTGGTCAAAAGCTTCAAGAAGGAAGATCACCTCAATGACCTTGCCGAGACGTTCGCCATCCTCGAGAAGTTCAACATGAAGCTGAACCCAAGAAATGCAACTTCGGGGTGAGCTCCGGAAAATTCCTGGGGCACATCGTGAGCCAAAGGGGGATCGAGGCAAACCCCACCAAGATCCAGGCGATCCTCGACATGCAGGAGCCACGGAATGTCAAACAGGTGCAACGCCTCACTGGTTTTCTAGCTGCCCTCAACCGTTTCATATCTCGGCTCGGGGATAAAAGCAAGCCATTCTTCGCGACCATAAAGAACAAGAAGTTCGCATGGACAAAGGAGAGTCAAATAGCGTTCGCTAAAATTAAGGAGTATCTATCTAACCCCCAGATCCTGGAGAAGCTGATCCCCGGTGAAAAACTATTTCTTTACCTGGCGGCCTCAGAGGTCGCGCTGAGCGCTGTGTTAGTGCGAGCAGAGGGGCAAGTCCACTTGCCAATTTACTTCGTTATCTAAGCGCTCCATGACGCTGAAACGCGATACACGCCTCTGGAGAAGATCGCCTACGCTCTAGTCATGAGTGTTCGCAAACTAAGGGCCTACTTCTTCGAACATCAAGTGGAGGTTCTGACGACTCTCCCTCTAAGGCAAGTTCTACACCGGCCAGACACCAACGGCCGACTCCTCAAGTGGTCACTGGAGATCGCCCAATATGGTATCACGTACGCTCCTCGCACGGCGATCAAAGGCCAGGCTCTGGCGGACTTCGTGGTGGAATTAACATTCCCTCACAGTCCGACCCAGGTCGGCTGCCCTACTTGGAAGCTGTACGTGGATGGCTCGGCAACCAACTCGCGAGCAGGGGTAGGGATTGTCCTCATCATCCCCGACGGACAAAGTTTCACAAATGCTGTACGTTTTGGGTTCCATGCGACCAACAATGAAGCCGAGTACGAAGCCTTGGTAGGCGGGCTCGATCTAGCCCTCGCCCTAGATGTTCTCCGCCTCCATATCTTCATGGACTCTCTCTTGGTCGTGAACCAAGTCAAGGGAGAATATGAGGCGCGCGGCGAATAGATGGTCAAATACCAAGAATTGGTCGCCGAAATGTGCACGAAATTTGAGGAAGTGCTAATCGAACAAGTCCCGAGAGAGCACAATTCCCAAGCCGACGCCCTATCCAAACTGGCATCATCAGATGGGGCGGACGAGTTCTCTAACATCCAAATCACAAAATCAGCAAAGCCGGCGATCGACAGAAACCTGGTTACCACAGTTACCATAGTCGAAGAGAACTGGATGACTCCGTTCATTAAATACTTAAAGGACGGAACGGTCCCCGACGACCGTATCAAAGCTCGCCAACTTCAGCTCCGCGCGACCAGATACACCCTACTGGACGACCGGCTTTACAAGCGAGCTTTCAGCCTTCCCCTCCTCAAGTGCATTACGCCGGAGGAAGGCCGGCTCGTTTTAGCCGAGATCCATGACGGGATCTGCGGAAACCATGCTGACGGGCGAGCTCTCATCCACAAAACAACCAGGCAAGGTTTTTTCTGGCATTCACTTCAGAAAGATGCGATCGCCTATGCTAGATCGTGTCACAGGTGTCAAGTGATGGGCCCGAGCATCAAGCTCTCTCCCGAGCAGCTCACCTCAATGTACAGCCCATGGCCATTCGCCCAATGGGGCATCGACCTTATAGGTCCCTTGCCGATGGCGCCAGGGGGATGTAAGTTTGCCATCGTGGGGGTCGATTATTTCACGAAATGGGCTGAGGCCGAGCCGCTCAACAAGATCGGCCAAGAGCAAGTAATCAAGTTCATTTGGAAGAACATCATATGCCGGTTCGGTCTACCCCAGGCTATCATCTCCGACAACGGAAAGCAGTTCGACGGTTTAGAAGTCATGCAATTCTGCGAGAAGTGGGGAATCAAAAAGTTGTTCTCGGCCCTTACCACCCTCACATGAACGGGCAGGTAGAGGCCGTAAACAAAATCCTCAAACACACGATCAAAGCACGACTCGAGTCCAGACAAGGACGATGGGCGAGCGAGCTCCCAGATGTTTTGTGGTCTTATCGAACGACGACCCGAAACTCAACCGACGAAACCCCATTCACCCTCGCCTTCGGTACAGAAGCAGTGATCCCTTCGGAGATTGCCGTCCTCAGCCACCGAACTGAACAGGAGATGACGACGGACAATGATGTGGCCCGACGAATCGACTTGGACATGCTGGAAGAACGACGACTGACCTCGGAAATGAAGAACACAATCCACAAAAGGAGATCCGAGAAGTTCTTCAATTCGAAGGTCAAGTAAAGACGGTTCCAAGTGGGCGACCTAGTCCTTAAAAAGGTCCAGACTCACACGGGAGTTTTTGGCCCGAATTGGGAAGGCCCCTTCAGGATATCTAAGTGGCTAACTAGGGGAGCCTACGAACTCGAACACCTATACGGCACCCCGGACCAATATCCCTGGAACGTCGTGCATTTGAAGAAATACTACCAATGAAAACTCTATATTCAGTTACCCAATGTACAAAGAGTATAATGAGATTTTTCTATCCCATCTATGTGATTCGCCTCGACGAAAACAAACAACTAAAGAGAGGACGACTCGCTCGCCCCACAAGAGGTCGTCATCTAACCTGACAGACCTATGCAAGCGATCGCCCCCAAGCACAATGTATACCGTCGAGGATCGTCATTTAACATGGCGATCCGAGGTAGAAAAGTGCAGCCATGGTCCTGGAGGTCGATGGAACCGACAGCTTCGTCCATGCAAGGTTTCTTTGGGCTGCGATCGCTCGCCCTTTGTTTAAATACGAGGCGGGCGTAGCCGAAGGACCCTCCAAACAAATCTGTGGACACGCTCGCACGCCCTCAAAAGTACATCATCTAACATGATATACCCGGACAAGGCGACGCGTCCCTACCCCGTCACAACGTATACCGTCGAGGGTTGCCATCTAACATGGCGACCCGAGGTAGAAAAGTGCTAACAAGCCGTGGACATGGAGTTGAATAAACCGACGACGCCCCGTGCAAGGACTCCGCCAGACCAAGACCGCTCGCCTTTCGTTTAAACACAAGGCGGGCGCAGCCTAACGGAGGACCCTAACAATAAAGTGAGTCGCGAGACAGACTTATAGATGGAATGTCCCTCGCACACAAAGACACGGTTATGGAGGTCGTCCATCGAACTCCTAGACCGTGCGCGGTTCCTCAGAGTCGAAACAATCGACCTCCCTCGAAGAATCGGCAAAACGAAAGATAGCTCACCAAACATACTATTTGTGTTCCCTTACTTACACTAAGTAAACAAAAACAAGGGGCAAAGTGGAGCTATTCCTAAATGCGATCGTGAGGAAGGGACCATACACGATCGGCTTCGTTCAAACACATTCAGGATGATCGGTTTTGTTCAAGAAATTTACAAGTAAGAATTCTCAAGTGTACCAGTACGTTCGGATCCATTCAACATTCAAACAGTCAATCAGGCGAACAAGGCATCAGATGCAATTATATAAACACTTGTGTAAATTCATATACAAATATTCAAAAGAGACGATCGTACATGTAAAGAATCAGATGCGAAGAAGAAGTATTTTATTCCATCCAAAAGTTTTGTACATTCAAGCCCGAAGGCAATACAAGAGAAAAGCAGAAAATTACAAGCAAAGGAAAACAAAACAATTCCACCATCACTCATGCCGCCCCCGACTGGCCTTCGCCCCCAGCAGGCGGATCGGCTCGCGCTTCCTCACCGGCCTCGGGATAAATAAGTTTATCCGGAAACGGATACCAGCTCAGATAAATCCCTAAGTCGGTGAGATCGAGGATCGGAAGGGAGAAGTCCGGCTGCAGGGGATGCTCGAGTATGTAGGCCTTGAAGGTCTCCATCATAGGGCCGACCTCGATCCCTACTTTATTGGCGGCACGGATAGCGTCGGCGTAGGCCATATAATAGGCGAACTTGCCGACGTATCCCACATTAAGGTAGGAATCGGTCTCGATCGCCTTTAATTACTCCTTCAGCCCCGCAGTCATCTTGTCCGCATCCGCAAGCTCGGCTACCTTGGCGGCGAGTTCCCCCTTCGCTTTCTCCAGCTCGCCGTTGAGACGATCCACTGTTGCCTTCAACCCAGTCACCTCCTCATGCGAGGCCGCGTGCATCCGGCGAGCCTCCGTCATCTGGTCGCGGAACCGATCCGCCACCCCCCGGGACCGGTCAAGCTCCTGCTTCATCCGGTCGAGATCTTGTTTGGCTCGCTTGGCCGTTTCCAGATACTCCTTCTCCATGGCCACGATCCGGTTAGCGAACTCGGCATTCTGGTTTCGAGCAGCCTCAAGATCCTGATGCAGGCGAGCGTTAGAGGGTCGCCCCTCGTAATCCTTAACGGCTTGGGCGGCCATCGTTGCCGCCTGGAGAGTCAGGGCGAGCGTCGCCTGCATGGCATCTCCAGACCACCGACGAGCGATCGCGTCGAGGTCGGTCCAGGCCTTAGGAAGTTGATGGCCCGATAGACATAATAAGGGACGTCGAGGGACTGGCGCGGAGACTTGCTCGCCAAAAAATCCAGCACCAAACTGGACCCCTCCGCCATCGGAACAGCAGAGATAGGTGGCGCGGCAACCGGCGGCTCCAAAATGGATACCTCCGCGTCAACAGTCGGCAGGGACTCCTCCGGCCTCCGCCTCTTGCAGTTGCGCTGGAGTTGTTCTTCCTCCCGAGCTTCCGGCTCGACGGCCGGCACCGTATCAGGCCTCACCGCAGGGACGGGACGAGACGTCGTTGCAGGGGCACGACCCGTCTTCTTTCCCTGGTGAAGACGACCCAAAAGTCCGGGGTTCGACATAGAGATCTCTTTCGGTGGCTCGGAATAATGGAGAAAATAGATCTCTGTCAAAAAAAAAAAGAAGTTCAGCCAAGTTAGACATCTACTTCAATCAGACGATCGTCGTACAGGAAAAAGGGAGTAAGAATTTATACCTGGAACCTTCAGGTGGCGAGGGAAGCGAAACAATCGAGCTCCCAACCGATGAAGTTCGTGGTTGACAGTTCGAACGTCGATGTAGGAATCCGTCAGACCGCGAATTCGCTCCCAGACGATCAGAAAGTCGAAAGGAAGGTCGTCGATCGCTGGAACGAGGGAGCCTGCAAAAAGGAAACCAAATTAGATCAGTCCAAGATATATCCGATCGAAGGGAGAGTTAAAACCCTTACTCGGATTCCTCTCCCGAAAACTGGTGGGGATGGCCAACTCTTCCTCTGGCTAATCGCTCGACGCCGACCTCCACGCTCCACCGACCCAAAACCATTTCGTCAGGTCGCCCCGAGTCTTGTTCGGCACCCCGAGGACCACTCTGCCCATTCGACCTTGAATATGATAACCGCCGACCGATCCCTTCTGCGCAGTCAGTTTGAAGAGATAGTTCATTTCCAGCGCAGAAGGAAGATGGAACAACCGATGACCGCCAAAAATTGTCAAGGTGCTAATGATCTGTAGCCAGGCGTTCGGCGTCAGCTGGAGCGGCGCCAAATTCCAGGCGATCAGCAAATATGACACGGCGAACGGCAATGGGAACCGCAAGCCGGCCTCCATAATCATTTCGTTGACGGCAACCAGACCCTCGGGAGGTTGGTCGGAACGTTCGTTCTCCGAGGGCACGTGCAGCGAGACGTCAGAAGGGATATGGAATTTCGCCCTCCAGCGACCCAAGTCTTTCTTGGTCGCCGAGCTCCGGATCTGACCAAGAGTCCACAGAGAGGGGTCAACGACCCGAAATGCCGTCCGCTTCACAGGTTCATAGGGGTGAGCGGTGGAATATGCTTCGAAGTCAAACTCGGGACACGGTCCGGCAATCCCCTCCATAAGACCGGTGAAGTCCAAAAAGGCCCGGCCGAAAACGCTGTTCTGCTCCCAGTACAGCCTCACCGCTTCATCCTCATCCACCGGCGGGCACCTCTGCCCCGCCGCTGCCGCCGATCTCGCCGCATCGGCCTCGTTGAAAAGCTCTTCAATCTCCGCAGGTGCAATCCCCGCACGAATGGCCTCGACGGCCGTTTCCATATGAAGTGCCACGGGGGTTTCTTCCCGGTCAGGCGAAGCCGCGGCGGCAGAGGAGCTACCAGCCTCATGCATATTCAATCCTCCGCCAGACATGTTTCGAATCGAAGAGAAAAAGGAGAGAGAAAATTTTTGTTCTTACCTAGAAGGAAAGTCGGTCGGCACGAGAATCTTCAAAGAAATTCGGCAAAGTCTCGTCTGGAAAGCAAGGGCACATAAAGGGTTGAACTGAAGTGGCCCTAGCCCTTTTATAGGCGAGTGCAGGGACCTCTATGCAAATAGGCGGAATCCCAGGGGCTGGAGTGCAACCGTCGGGGGGACACATTAAATTCAGCTCATAACTTGGCTTCCATACTCTTGGCAACAGCTATCTCTCGGCCTTTCTTCTCTCTCAGCACCTCTTACACGAAAGACGATCGGCAGAGACGAAACACGCAGAGCTTCACTCAAGAGCTAGATAACTAGGATCTTTTACACTCATTGTATTTGCATCCTTACATTAATATTTGTACTCAAACGTATTCTTATTAATAACATCTCGCGAGAGCATTCAAGCCCGGGCCTAACACACCTGGAAAATCTTGTGTTATTTTCATTCCCACGGACGTGCTCTCGCAATTTGCTGTTGCTCGACCATTCCAGCAATATCTATCTTCGGATAATATTTTGGGCAACAACAGAAGTAATTGATAAATTCTCTGAGGCTTCTGGGTTAAAAGCCAACCAAATGAGGAGCTGCATCTATTTTGGAGGAGTGAGAAATGAGATATAGGAAGTAATGCTTAGAGCATCTGGGATGAAAAAAGGAGAGTTGCCTTTTAGATACTTGGGAGTTCCCCTATCCTCTAAAAAACTTATTATTAATCAGTATCAACCTCTCATTAAGAAGATCCTTGCTAGAATTGATTGTTGGTCAGCAAAACTTCTCTCTTATGGAGGTAGGCTCCAATTGATTCAAGCTGTCTTGACAAGTATTCAATCCTATTGGAGCCATGTTTTCCTACTGCCACAGAAAGTTATTAAAGTAATCGAGTCAGCATGTAGAACCTTCTTGTGGACTGGTAAAACTGGTGTCTCCAAGAGATCTTTGGTGGTTTGGGAGTACATCAACCTTCGTAAAACAGCTGGAGGATGGAATGTTATTTGTGCACAAGTGTGGAACAAGGCAGCTATCTTCAAGCATTTGTGGAAAATCAACCAAAATAAGGATACATTGTGGGTGAAGTGGATTCACTCCTATTATATAAAGAATGAACAACTGATGTCTATCATTATTCCAGCGCAGGCTTCTTGGATTGTAAGGAAAATTCTGGGAGCTGGAGACTATGTTTCCAACCTTCCAAATGGTACGCAGTTCCTAGTTCAGCCCTCTTTCTCAATTAGAGCTCTTTATTGGGCTCTTAGAGGACAATTTCCAAAAGTGAGTTGGCATAGAATGATCAGTTAGAATGGAGCTCCTCCTAAATGCTTGTTTATTACTTGGTTATCTATCCTCAATAGACTAGCTACTTGTGATAGACTTGGTAAATTTGGGGTGGCCTGTGATCAGCTTTGCAGTTTGTGTAGTAAGGAAAATGAGTCTATTCAGCACCTGTTTTTTTCTTGTGATCTTTCTTTTCAAGTTTGGTCTGAGTTACTCAATTGGAGTGGGCTTCAAGGTAGTAGAAGGAGTTGGGATCAAGAGATGGTGTTATGGCTTCTCAATGTCGGTCAAAAACTGGCAAGCAAAAGATGTACATGATGGTCTTGGCTGTGGTAGTATATAATGTGTTGTGCGGCGATTTATACGCCTCGATGGCGATCGGCATAATGGTCAGGAGCCAGCTAAAGAAGACAGATGTTGGGCAAGCGCCTAGCGGTCGACATCCAAGGCGATCGTCTATTGGCATCTGGCGATCGCCTCTAATGTCCGACTGGAGACGATCGTCCCATGCCACGTGTGAATCTGATACCCGTCAAAGTCTGTGAAGACCGAATCTCGGGTGAAGACCCACATGCAGATCCGCAAAAGGCGCCGCGAGGACAGGCCCTACTCTAGCCCATCAGCAGCTGTCAGTGATAAGGGCGGCCTCACCAACCGACAGGCCCGCCGAAAGGACCTAAGGTAGGACCGCCCAGGACAGCGAGAAGAGGCACCTGCCGCCTCCTCATTGGTTCGCGCATCTGGAAACCAGCAGCAGCGGCAGACTTTAAGGAAACAGTCCCACGTGCTGGGACGATCGCCCGCCTTATTTAAATACAGGAAAAAGGCGGTCGCCCGAGACGGAAAGGGACATCCCAGCGACCCTTTCTCCTATAAATAGGAGGCCTCAAGCATTGGCAGAGAGACAGTGAAAAACATTAACACAGTTATAGTTTACAATGTGAACACATAACACTAAAAGCAAACAATACGGAGAACTCTCTATTTTTGTAACAAGAACTCACAGAGCTTCAACTCTGGTTCTTCCGGCAATCTTCAGCACTCGATAGCTAAGATAACTAGAGTCTTTACACTCATTGTAATCGTACTCTAACATTAATATCTGTACTCACTAGTATTCATTTTAATAACATCTCGCGAGAGCATTCAAGCCCGGGACTAACAACCCCGACAAATCTTGTGTTATTTATTGCCCTACGGACATGCTCTCGCACTTTGTTTGTTACTCGACTATTCCAGCATATCATATCCGGATAATATTTTGGGTAACAACAATTGGCACTAGAAGGAGGGGATTTTAACCTTCATTTTTTATTCCGACCATCTCGAAGAACACTCACTGTTCTCTGGGGCATATACTTGAAGAAACACTCACTGTTCTTCAAAGAAAATCCTTCAGAATCATGACGTCTGCCGCGACCTCGAAAAGGGCCACTCTACGATCTGCCGGACACCTTATTCTGGCCCAGGCCGAGTCCCAACCTACGGCGGAAGGCGACCGCGGCGATGCCAGACTCTCACTCCCGCCCCTGAGGGACGACCCCAGCCTCTCACTCGATCAGTTCCAGACCGCGGAACAGATCGAGGAGGCCATGGCCATCCTCAGAGAGCGACGGAGAGCATGCGACTCGCCCACCATTACTCCATCAGCCATCCGTCGTGCGGGCAAGCGGAAGCTCAAGGGGCTATGTGTCGAGAAATCATCAGAAAGCCCCGAGCCGCAGGAAAAGATGCTCGTAAGGCGGGACGATTCCGTCTTCAGCCTCCTAGGGAGTGATCCCTCATGGAGACCCGAGCATTCGGGCCCCAGCCGGGAGACATCGGAGTCCGAATCCGTCACCAGGAGTTCGGCATACCCAATTCCCATAAGACAGGACGGCCAACGGGCTCCCACTCACCCCAGAATTGAGCTTGGTGGTAGAGAACTCGTCACCTACCACGGGGCCAGAAGATCGGTACACGATCGCTTCGGCTCCCGCCCCGAGAGCCAATCCGCGAGCAGTCAGGCTACGGCGATGGCCGCAATGCAGCGCCAGCTCGACGAAATGAAGGCGCTCATAGAAACTGGGGCAGGTGCCAAGAGATCGATCGCCGGACCGAGTGAGCCACTCGCGGTCCAGATCGAGCTCGCCCCCGTACAACCGAAGATTTCTCCTCCTCAAACACCTTTATATGAGAGGAGATCAGACCCTGAGACCCACTTGAGCAAGTTCCGGATCTACATGACCGGATGCGGAGCATCGGACGCAACGAAGTGCCGAATGTTCCCCTTAACACTGGGCGATCTTGCCCATAGGTGGTACATCTCACTGCCACCGCGTTCAATCAACTGTTTTGAGAAACTGGCGAATGACTTCACGTCGTATTTCGCCGCCAAAGTTGCTCGGCCAGAGGGCCCCCACCGCATGATGAAGATCAGGCAGGGGAAGGACGAGCCCGACGAAGACTACATCGACCGGGTGGATGAAATAGTCCTCACCGGCGAGCCCATTAGCGATGAGCTTGCCCTCTACTCGGTCCTAGGGGGATTCTATGGCCATTCACCCATGTTCAGGCACCTCACGAAGGACATCCCCCCGACCTACGCGATCTTCCGCGTCGCCCTTCGCTTAGGCAAGGGATCTACCGGAGAATGGAAGGCGCCATCTTCCATCCCGAAAAAGGTGGTCTCCAAGCCCAGAAAGGCGGTCGCAAAGCCGCCCGGTGAGTTCAAGGCCTTCGAGGATGTGGAAGTCCACCTCCTCCACAACCTCAATCTGTCTCCGGCCCATATATTCAACGCCATCAAGGGGCGCGAGTGGCTTAGCAAGCCAAAGCCGATGAGGGACAACGGTCATCTGGACCGCAGCAAATTTTGTGCCTACCACAAAAGTCCCGGCCACAACACCAGTCAGTGCCGCGACCTCCTCAGACAACTCTGGAGATTGTTCGAGGAAGGCAAGCTGGACAATTTGGTGACCAAGCCAGAACCTCGGGCAGAAAGGACCGGGGGGCGTGATCGCCGACAGAGCGACGGAATCCCTCCCAATCCGGTCGCCAGGATCGAGCAAAACGAGCCGGAGTACTCAGATGAGTCAATCCCTCCGATCAACCCCGGCGGCCGGATCAATATGCTTCAGCCGGGAGGTGGAAACCTCGGAGGCCTTTCCCCGGTTTCCACCATGTCGAATAGAAAGCGGAAGGCCGAGTTAAAGGCGTTTGCCGGGGTCCATGTCACGGTGCCTCCAAAGCCGACCATCTCCAGAGACGCGCTCATCACCTTCTCCAACAAGGATAGGGAGGGAGTGCAGTGCCCCAAAGAGGATGCATTGGTAATCTCTGCATGTATCCTTGGGAAAATGGTCGACCGCGTGCTGGTTGACAATGGGAGCTTTTGCAATATCATATTCAAATCTGCTCTGGACCGACTCAAGTTCATCAAGCCATTTGATACCGTGCTTCAAGGTTTCGGCGACAACACGGTCCAAGCCTATAGAAGGATCAAGCTCTCTGTCGAGCTAATATGCTACTATGATCCCAAGGTTAGGATCACTAGGAATCTCAATTTTGTAATCATAGATAGGCCCAGCATCTATAATGGGTTCCTAGGTCGCCCCTTTCTAGAGATCTTCGAGGTGGTCGCCTATTCTTTCTTTTATTGTATCAAGTTCCCCACTGCCGATAGGACGGTCGGGACTGTAAAAGGAGACCAACTAATGGCAAAGAAATGTTTGAATTACTCCTGTGTCGTGACTTCCATTTTAAACGCTTCCCACACCATTTATAACATTGAGACGATCGACATTCAACCAATGGAGATCGACGAGCCAAGCACCTCACACCAGCCCGACTCAATAGGATGGCATCTCACATCGATTGTCGGACGACATCGAGCCAAGGATCGGTTTCGAGCCAAGCCTCGACATTGATCCAAGGATCGAGTCCAGAAATCGTTCCAAACGAGAAGCGACCGTCCCCATTAAAGAGTTGGAAAGTGTAACGATAGATCCGGCTCGCCCGGAACGGGAGGTGCAGATCGGCACAAGCGTCGGTCTCGAGTTAAAAGACGATCTGATCAGTTTACTATGTAAGAACATCGGAATCTTTGCCTGGTCGCATTAAGATATGGTCGGCATTAGTCCTGAACACGCTTGCCACTATCTAAAGATCGACCCGACAAGGAAGCCTGTTCACCAGAAACGTAGGAAATTCGGTCCTGAGAAGTATGCTGCGCTCGACGCAGAAGTCAAAAGGCTACTCGACAATAAACTAATCGGAGTAGCTACCGACGAGCCACAGTGGGTAGCCAATGCGGTGCTCGTCAAAAAGGCGAGCAACTCCTGGAGGTTATGCATCGACTTCACCGACCTCAACGCGGCATGTCCAAAAGACCACTTTCCGATGCCTCATATTGACCACTTGGTCGATAGCACGGCAGGTTGCGAAATGATGTCGTTTATGGACGCCTTCGCCGGGTACCATCAGATCCCAATGACGGAGAAAGACGTAAAACACACGTCATTCCACACGGAAAAAGATGTGTACTTTTGGGTCCGGATGCCGTTCGGTCTGAAGAATGCGGGGGCGACCTACCAACGACTAGTCAACGGGATCTTCGCCAACCAGATCGGAAAAACCATGGAGGTTTACATTGACGACATCGTGGTCAAGAGCCTCAAAAAGGAAGATCACCTCAATGACCTTGCCGAGACGTTCGCCATCCTCGAGAAGTTCAACATGAAACTGAACCCCAAGAAATGCAACTTCGGGGTAAGCTCCGGAAAATTCCTGGGACACATCGTGAGCCAAAGGGGGATCGAGGTGAACCCCACCAATATCCAGGCGATCCTCGACATGCAGGAGCCACGAAATGTCAAACAGGTGCAACACTGTAACACCCCTGATATATTCGGGAATATTACAGCGCCGTAAATCCTTTACATAAGAATTTACAAGGCTGAATAAATGAAATGACAATAACAGATACCAACTTATGGAATCACTGAAATAAAATACAACCATCTGGTTCCATACCGAGAATACAAATATCCAATGAAGAGTTATTAATACATCAATAAAATCTAAACATCATAAACTGACGACGTACTCGAGTACTTATTGAAATCACCAACAAACAACAGACAATAAAACCCGGCCGGAACATCACTCTGCACCCTCGTCGTCATGCATCTCCAGTGGTTGTTTCCCCGCTCTCTTGGATCCTGAACATACACAAATGTTCACCCCCAAAGGGGTTAGCACAACGATGCTAGTACAAGTACAATAATCATACAGCAGTGATATAATCAACAATTATATCATAACAAGTTTCTCCAACGAGAAATATCCACAACACATATCATATCATAACAGTTTCAACATACTGATGGTATTCCAACGATCCAGCACACACAGCTATAGATTCCCATGATGATCCCGTCGGACCAACACATGGTGGAACTACCTGTCCAACGATCCAACGCACACAGCTATAGATTCCCATGATGATTCCCGTCGGATCAACGCATGGTGGACATATAATCACAACACATTTACACAATACAATCACATCATAACGGTCATAATATAAACAATTCTAGTTAGAGTACTTGCCTCGGTTCGTTGACAAGAATAAAACTTCCACGAATATCAAAATACTCGAAGGTCGTCCCCTTCGATCAATCACGTGTTAAGCTCGAACCTTAACAAAAGAAATAGCATAGAATTCATCTCATGCCGTACGAACGTCTAACAATTCAAAAATTACGGTAGGAAGTCCTTAATATGCAATCTGTCTGGATCGCTTAACGCACGCTACTAATCCTATGTAGCATACGTTAATGCTACTCGTTAGCGCATGCAGTACACACAGTCTAGCGTACGCTAACCAGGCATGGTCAGTGCCTCACTGATCAGCCGACTGACTCGCCTGATGACTTAACGCACGCTAAGTTCCAAACGTGGCGTACGTTAAACGTACTCGATAGCGCACGCTAATTCACGTAGCTTAGCGCACGCTAAGCGTGCATGGCAGTTTACTGGAGGGTAGCAGATTATACAAATGGTGATGAAGTAAGCGAATTCCTCATTGATTAATGTTTGTTATCCGACTTCATGTTATGTTCATAAACTTTATGAATGATCTCATGGATAATAACAACTTCGAGGTGCAAGTATACGTATAATCATCATAATACCATAATCCGTCTTGATTACAATTCTCATGCGAAGTTTGGTGATCTCCGGTTGATGTATCAGATTCTACTATCATTATACACATTCAGGCTTCATCTTGAGGTGAACTAACAATTCCAACATATACGAAAGAATATTTTCTAAGATGATTCTTCCTTTAAGTTCTTATAACCGAAAATAATATCACCTCCAATTCATGATCACAAAGATAACATAAATCATACGGATTGCTAACTTTAGAATGTTTCTCTCATCATTTGAAGTACTAGGATTCCAACTTCAAGGTTCCAACAATAATATCGTAATCGTAGTCATTCCAATCTTCTAAACATGATGTTGTTGAATAATTCACTACTGAAATTCAATATCTCATTAACATGATCATTTAATTCCTTAGGATCCAAATCTAAGGTTGGAGATGGATTGAACATACCTTAAAATGCCGAAATTACTGAACCGTAAGGTAAGATCCGACTCCGGTTGGTTATATGCCACTCCAAGGTGTTACTTCTCTTCAATGATCACGCACAAGTAATAACCAATTTTCAAGGATCAAGAAGATGTGTTCTAAGTGTGCTAGAAGGATAATTATTGCTCTCTGGCCTCTCAAGAATGAAGAATGGACGAAGGAAATGTAAGCCAAAACGGGTTGTTGTCTCATTTATAATATTATGCACTTTAGCTAATTAGCGCACGCTACAATACATAATTAGCGCACGCTAATAAGCGTTGACTCCAAATCTGTCCAGGTTCGTCCGCGGGAATCTTATCCAGACCCATGTGCCGGCTGGAGCATGTGCTAGCCGCCCAGCTCAATAATTCAGTGTCTAGCGCATGCAACTCCTACATACGTAGCGTGCGCTAGTAGTAGCCGATAGCGCGCGTTAAGCTACATTCTTAGCGTGCGCTATCACGAGTTTGCATGAGAAAATTTGCATGTTGCTATACTTATGTACAAAGATGCCATTGCAAGAAATGTGATACTCCAATAATCAAGACTACAAATCCGAATAATACAGGGTTCGAATACAGATGAAATACATAGTAATAAATCCGGATATTAGATACTCTCCTACTAAAAAGGAGTTTCGTCCCGAAACTCAAGACGAAAATAACTCGGGATATCTGGACTTCATGCCATCTTCCGTTTCCCATGTGGCTTCTTCCACTCCGTGACGTGACCATTGAACTTTGACCAAAACGATTGGTTTGTTCCTCAACTGCTTAACTCGACTCTCAAGTATCTTGACCGGTCTTTCTTCAAATGTCCCATCATGAGCGACTTCGATCTCGCCGAAATCAATGACATGACTAGGATCTGGTATATATTTCCGTAACTGGGATACGTGGAACACGTTATGAACATGGCACAATGACGGTGGCAATGCCAATCTGTATGCCAACTCTCCAACTCTCTCAAGGATCTCGAATGGTCCGATATATCTCGGACTCAGCTTCCCCTTCTTCCAAAACGGAAGATTCCCCGAGTAGGAGAAACCTTTAAAAGTATGTGGTCTCCAGTATTGAACTCCAATGGGCGACGACGTACGTCTGTATAAGATTTCTGGCGACTCTGGGCGGTCAACAGCCTTTCACGAATCAAGGCTATCTTCTCTCGAGTCTGTATGATCAACTCTGGTTCTGTCCCGATCAAGTCTGATGAATCGTCCCAACATAGGGGTGATCTACATCTCCTCCCGTATAATGCCTCAAACGGTGCCATCATAATGGAAGCATGCCAACTATTGTTGTAGGTAAATTCAATCAACGGTAGATGAACTTCCCAATCAGTTGACCAATCTAAGGCACAAGCCCTCAGTATATCTTCCACCGTTTGAATAGTCCTCTCAGATTGTCCATCAGTCTGCGGGTGATAAGCTGTGCTGAAGTTTAATTCGGTTCCCAAGGCCTTATGAACTGCTTTCCAAAAGTGAGACACAAAACGGCCGTCTCGATCAGAAACAATGGTCTTCGGCGTACCATGCAATCGAACTATCTCCGAAATAAATACTCGTGCCAACCTCTCTGGTCCCCACGTGTCCTTAATGCCTAGAAAGTGAGCTGATTTGGTTAAACGATCAACTATCACCCAAATCATGTTCATTCCTGTCTTGGTTCTCGGCATACTAGTGATAAAGTCCATCGATATGTCCTCCCACTTCCATTCAGGAATCGGGAGCGGCTTCAACATTCCGGCAGGCCGTTGATGCTCGATCTTAACCTGCTGACAAGTCAAGCATTTTGAAACATAGTCCGCTACATCTTTCTTCATGTTGCCCCACCAGAAATTCTGCTTCAAGTCCTTATACATCTTACTGGTGCCCGGGTGGATAGAATAGGGCGAATTGTGAGCTTCCTTCATAATTGTTTGTTTCAAAACATCGATATCGGGAACACAAAGTCGGTTCTGAAATCTCAAAACTCCATCATCATGAATTACGAATCCGGGGGCCTTCCCCTTGATCACTTCATCACGTAACCGAATCATCAGAGGATCATCTGCTTGTCTAGATTTGATTTCTTCGGTTAATGATGAAGTTATTTCCATCACGCACAGTTGTCCTTGGACTCTTTGTAACCACACTTCAATTCCTTCTCGAATCATCTCTCGTTGAAGGCTAAGTTGGGAGGTCAGCGTCTCCAGCATCTGAATAGAAACAGGCTTGCGGCTGAGTGCATCGGCCACTACATTCGCTTTGCCTGGATGATACAAAATCTCCAAGTCATAGTCCTTAATCAGTTCTAACCATCTTCTTTGCCGCATGTTCAACTCTTTCTGACTGAAGATTTATTTTAGACTCTTGTGATCCGTAAAGATCTGACAGTGAGTCCCGTACAGATAATGCCTCCAGATCTTCAAAGCAAAAATTACTGCTGCCAACTCTAAATCATGTGTTGGGTAATTCATTTCATAAGGTTTCAGCTGTCGTGAAGCATAAGCGATCACCTTATCATTTTGCATCAATACGCATACGAGTCCTTGGTTCGAAGCATCACTGTAAACTATGAATCCTCCAGTCCCTTGTGGAAGTGATAAAATTGGTGCTGTCGTCAATCTCTTCTTCAATTCATCAAAGCTAGTCTGACACGACTCGTTCCACTCAAACTTTTGAGTTTTCTACAGGAGTCGAGTAAGTGGGCGGGAGATTTTGGAAAACCCTTCCACGAACCGACGATAATACCCAGCAAGTCCTAAGAAACTTCGGACTTCTTTCATGTTCTTTGGAGGCTTCCAATCCAAAACCGCTTCGATCTTCTGAGGATCTACTCGGACTCCTTCAGCTGATACCACATGACCTAGGAACATTACTTCTTTTAGCCAGAATTCACACTTAGAGAGTTTGGCGTACAGTCGTTCATTTCTCAAAAGTTCTAACACAATCCGCAAATGCTGCGCATGTTCTTCTGGGCTCTTAGAATACACCAGAATGTCATCAATGAACACGACTACAAATTTATCCAAATATTCGATGAACACTCGGTTCATCAACTGCATGAATACAGCAGGTGCATTAGTGAGACCAAACGGCATCATTACAAACTCATAGTGTCCGTAGCGAGTTCTGAATGCTGACTTTGGAACATCAGATTCCTTAATCCTCAGCTGATGGTATCCTGATCTCAGATCGATTTTAGAAAATAATGTTGCTCCTTGCAACTGGTCAAATAAATCATCAATCCGTGGCAACGGATATTTATTCTTAATCGTCATCTTGTTCAGTTCTCGATAATCGATACACAGTCGAAGCGATCCATCCTTCTTTCGGACAAAAAGAACTGGCGCTCCCCAGGGCGAAACGCTTGGCTGGATATAGCCTTTGTCCAGTAACTCCTCCAGTTGCTTTTTCAGTTCATACATCTCAGTAGGTGCCATACGATATGGCGCCTTAGAAATTGGTGCAGCTCCGGGTTCCAGCTCAATGGTGAATTCTAAATCCCGTCGTGGAGGTAGTCCAGGTAACTCGTCAGGAAATACATCTGGAAATTAATTAACAACGGGAATGGATGAAAGTTCCATGATTTCGTCTTCTCTCTTCATTGCATAACACCAGTATCCGGTACAGCCCTGTTTCAACAATTTGACAACTTTCATTGCCTTGATCAACTTTCCTAAACTTCCTGGTTTCCATCCCTCAAACAGTACTTCGGAGCCATCGTCAGCGATCAGCGAAATATTCCTCCTTCGGTAGTTTACAATAGCTCCATATCGATTAAGCCAATCGTCTCCGAGTATCAGGTCGTCTCCTTGCATTTCTATCACAATTAGATTTGAGAGCCATTCCCTACCCCCAAATGATACAGGGAAATCTCTAGTCTCTAAGTTCCCAACAATCCTCTCTCCACTCGGTAAACCAACAACATAAGGTTCACAAGTATGAAAACCAGAAATATTCAAACGATTTACACAAGACAAGGATATAAAAGAATGCGTAGTTTCTGTATCGAATAAAACGCTAACTGGCTGGGAAAGGATCTGACGACTGCACGATGCGACAAAGAGATCGATCGTCTGTCCTCCTCATCTCGTACAGACGTGCGGGAACAGATCCGGCACTCGATGTCCCCTTTCGGTCCCATTGTCCAATGCCTCGTCCGCGGCCAAAATTTTGAGGCATCTGAACACTTTGCTGCGTCTGTTGGATACTAGCTTCCTTCTGAACTGGCTGCGATGAACGGGTTCCATTGTACTTGGTGGCATCCTTGCAAAACGTCGCACGATGCCCTTCCTGTCCGCAATCAAAACATGTAACTGGAGTGCGCAAACAATCACGCCAAAGGTGGCCTGGGCGACCACAGTTAAAGCACTTCCTAGCTGTATCCGTCGTAGCTGACATTGTTCCGAAATTCTTTCCGCTCTTAGATGGGTGCGGAGGTTTCTTGAAAGAATGAAAAGAAGACTGGGCCTTGCGGGGCCCACTGCTCTTGTGCTCTGTAAAAGTACCAGAGACTTTCTGCTTCTTCGACTCCATAAACTTCTCCATTGCTGCTTCTTTAATTTCGTACGCCAACGCCTTATCTTGGTATTGACGGAGGGTGGTACATTCAAAACCGGACATGTACCTCTGGATTTTTGGTTTCATCCTCATTTCAAAGTGAATCATCATCTCTGCATCTGTTCTGACCAGATGTCGAACAAATGCTAACTGCTGGTTAAACGTCTTAATTATCTGGGATACGGGTTTGTCTGATGGCTGAGCGGAGAAAAACTCTCGAATCTTGGCTTCCCTCACAGGACGAGGGCAATACTGAGCTTCTATCATCATTTTAAATTCCGTCCAATCGGCATCATGATCTGCAGGTCGGATAGCTTCCCACCACTCGGATGCTTCCCCTATCAGAAAGTACTGGGCAATAGAAGCTCTCCTGTCGTCTGGGCAATTAATTCCAGCAAAAATTTTCTCCAATTCCTTCAACCAATGATCCCAAGTGGGAGTCTCGGAAAAGCCGTCAAATTTGGGTGGTTGCATTTTCGCTACCTCTTACAACCATCGGTCACCTCGATTTCCCATTTCTGGGATCCTTTCATCCATCTCCTGCCGAAATCCGATGACCACTGCATTCGGTCCACGACCTGAGCGAACTGAGTCATCTGGTTCACTACTTGACGAAGGATTTCTGGTACAGCAGGTTCCGGTTCGTTATTGATGGATCGTTGCGGCTCGCCTGAGCTATGACTGGCCTGATTAGAAGGCGACGCCTCCCTTTCAGCATTCCTTCGTCCGCGTCCACGACCGCGACCACGTCCACGTCCGCGTTCACGACCGCGACCACGTCCACGTCCGCCTCTCAACATACTGTAAGCACAAATACTCAATATACAGGAAACAACATCGTTCTAATGTTCAAGTATAAAGAGGTACAACATGTAAAGAACGAGATAGAGTTTAGGAACTTACAACCACCGTTCACATGAAGACGTAGGCAGTGCAGTGATGCCATTCACGGCCGGTTACCTCAAAAGACGTAAATGACCCCTATTTTAACCCAATGGCCAAGATATCCATAATCTTAGCTCCGATACCATATTCTGTAACACCCCCGATATATTCGGGAATATTACAGCGCCGTAAATCCTTTACATAAGAATTTACAAGGCTGAATAAATGAAATGACAATAACAGATACCAACTTATGGAATCACTGAAATAAAATACAACCGTCTGGTTCCATACCGAGAATACAAATATCCAATGAAGAGTTAGTAATACATCAATAAAATCCAAACATCATAAACTGACGACGTACTCGAATACTTATTGAAATCACCAACAAACAACAGACAATAAAACCCGGCCGGAACATCACTATGCACCCTCGTCGTCATGCATCTCCAGTGGTTGTTTCCCCGCTCTCCTGGATCCTGAACATACACAAATGTTCACCCCCGAAGGGGTTAGCACAACGATGCTAGTACAAGTACAATAATCATACAACAGTGATATAATCAACAATTATATCATAACAAGTTTCTCCAACGAGAAATATCCACAACACATATCATATCATAACAGTTTCAACATACTGATGGTATTCCAATGATCCAGTGCACACAGCTATAGATTACCATGATGATCCCGTCGGACCAACACATGGTGGAACTACCTGTCCAACGATCCAACGCACACAGGTATAGATTCCCATGATGATTCCCGTCGGATCAACGCATGGTGGACATATAATCACAACACATTTACACAATACAATCACATCATAACGGTCATAATATAAACAATTCTAGTTAGAGTACTTGCCTCGGTTCGTTGACAAGAATAAAACTTCCACGAATATCAAAATACTCGAAGGTCGTCCCCTTCGATCATTCACGTGTTAAGCTCGAACATTAACAAAAGAAATAGCATAGAATTCATCTCATGCCGTACGAACGTCTAACAATTCAAAAATTACGGCAGGAAGTCCTTAATATGCAATCTGTCTGGATCGCTTAATGCACGCTATGAATCCTATGTAGCGTACGTTAATGCTACTCGTTAGCGCACGCAGTACACACAGTCTAGCGTACGCTAACCAGGCATGGTCAGTGCCTCACTGATCAGCCGACTGACTCGCCTGATGACTTAACGCACACTAAGTTCCAAATGTGGCGTACGTTAAATGTACTCGATAGCGCACGCTAATTCGCGTAGCTTAGCGCACGCTAAACGTGCATGGCAGTTCACTAGAGGGCAGCAGATTATACAAATGGTGATGAAGTAAGCGAATTCCTCATTGATTAATGTTTGTTATCCGACTTCATGTTATGTTCATAACCTTTATGAATGATCTCATG
This sequence comes from Orobanche coerulescens, assembly GCA_033398695.1. Taxonomy (NCBI): domain Eukaryota; kingdom Viridiplantae; phylum Streptophyta; class Magnoliopsida; order Lamiales; family Orobanchaceae; genus Orobanche; species Orobanche coerulescens. Next base: position 25,187,491 of record CM065818.1, on the reverse strand, counting down.
GATAATAACAACTTCGAGGTGCAAGTATACGTATAATCATCATAACACCATAATCCGTCTTGATTACAATTCTTATGCGAAGTTTGGTGATCTCCGGTTGATGTATCAGATTCTACTATCATTATACACATTCAAGCTTCATCTTGAGGTGAACTAACAATTCCAACTTATACGAAAGAATATTTCCTAAGATGATTCTTCCTTTAAGTTCTTATAACCGAAATAATATCACCTCCAATTCATGATCACAAAGATAACATAAATCATACGGATTGCTAACTTCAGAATGTTTCTCTCATCATTTGAAGTACTAGGATTCCAACTTCAAGGTTCCAACAATAATATCGTAATCGTAGTCATTCCAATCTTCTAAACATGATGTTGTTGAATAATTCACTACTGAAATTCAATATCTCATTAACATGATCATTTAATTCCTTAGGATCCAAATCTAAGGTTGGAGATGGATTGAACATACCTTAATATGTCGAAATTACTGAACCGTAAGGTAAGATCCGACTCCGGTTGGTTATATGCCACTCCAAGGTGTTACTTCTCTTCAATGATCACGCACAAGTAATAACCAATTTTCAAGGATCAAGAAGATGTGTTCTAAGTGTGCTAGAAGGATAATTATTGCTCTCTGGCCTCTCAAGAATGAAGAATGTACGAAGGAAATGTAAGCCAAAACGGGTTGTTGTCTCATTTATAATATTCTGCACTTTAGCTAATTAGCGCACGCTACAATACATAATTAGCGCACGCTAATAAGCGTTGACTCCAAATCTGTCCAGGTTCGTTCGCGGGAATCTTATCCGGACCCATGTGCCGGCTGGCGCATGTGCTAGCCGCCCAGCTCAATAATTCAGTGTCTAGCGCACGCAACTCCTACATACGTAGCGTGCGCTAGTAGTAGCCGATAGCGCGCGTTAAGCTACATTCTTAGCGTGCGCTATCACGAGTTTGCATGAGAAAATTTGCATGTTGCTATACTTATGTACAAAGATGCCATTGCAAGAAATGTGATACTCCAATAATCAAGACTACAAATCCGAATAATATAGGGTTCGAATACAGATGAAATACACAGTAATAAATCTGGATATTACAAACGCCTCACAGGTTGTCTAGCTGCCCTTAACCGTTTCATTTCTCGGCTTGGAGACAAAAGCAAGCCATTCTTCGCCACCATAAAAAATAAGAAATTTGCATGGACGAAGGAAAGTCAAGTGGCGTTCGCCAAAATCAAGGAGTATCTGTCTAATCCCCAAATTTTGGCGAAGCCAATCCCCGGCGAAAAGCTATTCCTTTACCTGGCGGCCTCGGAGGTCGCGCTGAGCGCTGTATTAGTGAGAGCAGAGGGGCAAGCCCACTTCCCGATCTACTTCGTTAGTCAAGCGCTCCATGACGCGGAAACACGTTACACGCCTCTGGAGAAGATCGCCTATGCTTTAGTCGTGAGTGTTCGCAAGCTGAGGGCCTACTTCTTCGAACACTAAGTGGAGGTCCTGGCGAATCTCCCCTTAAGGCAAGTTCTGCACCGGCCAGACACCAACGGGCGACTCCTCAAGTGGTCACTGGAGATCGCCCAATACGGTATTACGTACGCTCATCACACAGCAATCAAAGGCCAAGCTCTGGCGGACTTCGTGGTGGAATTAACGTTCCCGCCCAGTCCGACCCAGGTCGGCCACCTTGCTTGGAAATTGTACGTAGATGGCTCGGCAACCAACTCGCGATCAGGGGCAGGGATTGTCCTCATCAGTCCCGACGGCCAAAGTTTCACAAATGATGTGTGTTTCGGGTTCCGTGCGACCAACAATGAAGCCGAGTACGAAGCCTTGGTAGGCGGGCTCGATCTAGCACTCACCCTGGACGTTCGTCGCCTCCACATCTTCATGGACTCCCTCTTGGTCGTGAACCAAGTCAAGGGGGAATATGAGGCGCGCGTCGAACAGATGATCAAATACCAAGAGTTGGTCGCCGAAATGTGCACAAAGTTTGAAGAAGTGCTGATCGAACAAGTCCCGAGAGAGCACAACTCCCAGGCCGATGCCCTATCCAAACTCGCATCGTCAGATGGGGCGGCAGACTTCTCTAACATCCAAATCACGAAGTCAGCAAAGCCGGAGATCGACAGAAGCCTGATCACCACAGTTGCCATCGCCTAAGAGAACTGGATGACTCCATTCATTAAATACTTGAAGGACGGAACGGTCCCCGTCGATCGTATCAAAGCTCGCCAGCTTCAGCTCCGCGCAACCAGATACACCCTATTGGATGACCGGCTTTACAAGCGAGCTTTCAGCCTTCCTCTCCTCAAGTGCATTACGCCGGAGAAAGGCCGACTGCTTTTAGCTGAGATCCATGAAGGGATCTGTGGAAATCACGCTGGAGGACGAGCTCTCATCCACAAGACGACCAGGCAAGGTTTTTTCTGGCCTACACTACAAAAAGACGCGATCGCCTATGCCCGATCGTGTCACAGGTGTCAAGTGATGGGCCCGAACATCAAGCTCTCCCCCGAGCAGCTCACTTCTATGTACAGTCCATGGCCATTCGCCCAATGGGGCATCGACCTCATTGGTCGTTTGCCGACGGCGCCAGGGGGATGTAAATTTTCCATCGTGGGGGTCGATTACTTCACGAAGTGGGCTGAGGCCGAGCCACTCAACAAGATCGGCCAAGAGCAAGTAATCAAGTTCATTTAGAAGAACATCATATGCCGGTTCGGTCTACCCCAGGCTATCATCTCCGACAACGGGAATCAGTTCGATGGTTTGGAAGTCATGCAATTCTGCGAGAAATGGGAAATTAAAAAGTTGTTCTCGGCCCCTTACCACCCTCAGACGAACGGGCAGGTAGAGGCTGTAAACAAGATTCTCAAACACACGATCAAAGCAAGACTCGAATCTAAACAAGGACGATGGGCGAGCGAGCTTCCGGATGTTTTGTGGTCCTACCGAACGATGACCCGAAATTCAACCGGCAAAACCCCGTTCGCCCTCGCCTTCGGAACAGAAGCAGTGATCCCTTCAGAGATCGCCGTCCTCAGCCACCAAACTGAACAAGAAATGACGACGGACAATGATGTAGCCCGACGTATCGACTTGGATATGCTCGAAGAACGACGACTGACCTCGGAAATGAAGAACACGATCCACAAAAGGAAATCTGAGAAATTCTTCAATTCGAAGGTCAAAGAAAGGCAATTCCAAGTGGACGACCTAGTCCTCAAAAAGATCCAGTCTCACACGGGAGTATTTGGCCCGAATTGGGAGGGACCCTTCAGGATATCCAAATGGCTGACCAAAGGAGCTTACGAACTCCAACACCCAGACGGCACTCCGGACCAATATCCTTGGAATGCCGTACATTTGAAGAAATACTACCAATAAAAACTCTGTATTCAGTTACCCAATGTACAAAGAGTTTAATGAGATTTTCCGATCCCCTCTATATGATTCGCCTCGACAAAACAAACAAATAAAAGAGAGGACGACTCGCTCGCCCTACAAGCACAACGTATACCGTCGAGGATCGTCATCTAACATGACGGTCCGAGGTATAAAAGTGCAGCCATGGTTCTGGGAGTCGATGGAACCGATAGCCCATCAATGCAAAGGTTCTTTTGAGCAAAGATCGCCCGCCCTTTCGTTTAAATACGAGGCGGACGTAGCCGAAGGACCCTCCAAAACAAATCAGTGGACGCGCTCGCCCGTCCTCGGATCCATCATCTAATCTGATGGACCGAGGCAGGCGATCGCATCCTACCCCCGTCACAACGTATGCCCTCAGAAAAGTGCTAACAAGCCACGGTAGCGAAGTCGAATTATTCGACGGCGCCCCGTGCAAGGAATCCTCCAGGCAGAGACCGTCCGCCCCATCGCTACTTTGCGAGGCAAAACGTAGCCTACGAAGGACCCTTACAATTAAGTGAGTCATGAGAAGTTAACCATCAGACAGAATGTCGCTCACGCACAAGACATAGTCGTCGGGGTCGGTTCCATCAAACCCCACGACTATGCGAAGTCTGTCCAGGACGGGACGTTCGGCCACCATCGTGGAATCAACAAAATTGAAGATCACAAGAAACAAACTAAAGATAGCTCACTAAACGAATCATTTTCGTTTCCTTACTTTCACTAAGTAAGCAAAAACAAGGGGCAAAGCGGAACTATTCATACATGCGATCAGGAGGACGGAACCACACACGATTGGCTTTGTTCAAACACACATATGACGATCGGTTTTGTTCAAGATATTTACAAATAAGAATCTCAAGTATACCAATACATTCGGAGCTATTCATACAACGGCCGCTCTCCAAACAATTGTGTAAAGTCAAAATGATGTGAAACATTCAAACAGACGATCATACAAGCAAGGCATCAGGTGCAATTGTGTAAACACTTGTGTAAATTAGTATGCGAAACATTCAGAGAGGCGATCGTACAAATAAAGAATAAGATGCAAAAACGTATTTTATTTCATTCAAGTCGTTTGTACATACACGCCCGAAGGCAAAACAAGAAGAAACTGAAAATTACAAAGAAAAAAACATCATGACATCGGTCTCACTCAGGCCGCCCCCGCCTGGCCTTCGTCCCCAGCAGATGGATCGGCGTGCGCTTCCTCACCGGCTTCCGGATAAACAAGTTTTTCCGGCGATGGATACCAGCTCAGATCGATCCCGAGGTCGGTGAGGTCAAGGATCGGAAGAGAGAAGTCCGGATACAAGGGATGCTCAAGCACGTAGGCTTTGAAGTTTTCGATCAGAGGGCCGACCTCGAGCCCTCCCTTCTTGGCAGCACGGATGGCGTCGACGTAAGCCATGTAATAAGCAAACTCGCCGACATACTCCACGTTGAGGTAGGGATCGGTCTAGATCGCCTCCAACTTCTCCTTCAGCCCCGCGGCTATTTTGTCTGCATCCTTGAGCTCGGCAACCTTGGCGGCCAGTTCCCCCTTCGATGACTCCAACTCGCCATTTAGCCGGGCCACCACAGCCTTCAGCGCGGTCACCTCCTCCTGCGAGGCCACATGCAACTGACGAGCCTCCGTCATCTGGTCGCGCATCCGATCGACCGCCGCCCGGGATCGGTCGAGCTCCTGCCTCATCTGGTCAAGATCTTGTTTAGCTCGCTTGGCCGTCTCAGCGTACTCCTTCTCCATGGCCACGATCCTATCGGCAAACTCGGCGTTCTGGTTCCGAGCAGCCTCAAGGTCCGAATGGAGGTGAGCAGTAGAGGGCCGCCCCTCATAATCCTTTACAGCTTGAGCGTCCATCGTTGCCGCTTGGAGGGTCAAGGCAAGGGTCGCCTGCATTGCATCTCCAGACCGCCGGCGCGCGATCGCATCCAGGTCGGTCGTCCAAGCCTTCGGAAGGGAGGAGAGAGCCCGGGAGACATAGTGAGGGACTTCGGTAGGCTCGCGGGGAGACCTGCTCGCCAGGAAATCCAGCACCATCGGCGAGGTATTCGGGTCGGCAAGGCGGACCCTGCAACAAAAATGAAGGAGTTAGTATGCACCCTACACAAGTGGCTTAACTCAGAAAGATCAAACCAGTCTTACCTTTCGACCTTCTCGGGGTCGCGGCCGAGATAGGGCTTGCCCCGCGGAGTCTGGGCGTCAGCGATCGCCGTGGCCTTTAGGAAGGCCGCTGAGGGCGTAGGCCCCTCCGCCATTGGAACGGAGGAAATAGGAGGCGCGGCAACCGGCGGCACCACAATGTACGCCTCCGCCGCAGCAGTCGACAGGGGCTCCTCCGGCCTCCACCTCTTGCAGTTGCGCTGGAGCTGCTCCTCCTCCCGAGCTTACGGCTCGACGACCGGCGCTATGAGAGGTCTCGCCTCAAGGATATGGCGGGACATCGTTGCAGGGGCACGGCCCGCCTTCTTTCCTTGGTGGAGACGGTTCATAAGGCCGGGGTTCGACATAATAATCTCTCTCGGAGGCTCGGAGTAGCGGGGGAAGTAGATCTCTGTCAAAGAAGACATTCAACCAAGTTAGACATCTCTTTCAATCAAAGACGATCGTCAACCAGAAAGGGGATAGTAAACATTTATACCTAGAACCTTCAAGTGGCGAGGGAAGCGAAACAACCGAGCGCCCAACCAATGAGCTTCGTTGTTGACCATGCGAGCGTCGATGTAGTTGTCTGGTAGACCGCGGATTCGCTCCCAGACGATCAGGAAGTCAAATGGAAGGTCTCCGGACGCTGGAACAAGGGATCCTGCAAAAAGGAAACCAAATTAGATCAGTTCAAGGTGTATCCGAACAAAGGGAGAGTTAAAATCCTTACTCAGATTACTCTCCCGAAAGCTGGTGGGGATATCCAACTCATCCTCTGGTTTATCGCTCGCCGCCGATCTTCACGCTCCGCCGACCCAACACCATTTCATCAGGTCGCCCCGGACCTGCCCATGCGACCCTGAATGTGGTAGCCGCCAACTGAACCCTTCTGCACCGTCAGCTTGAAGAGGTAGTTCATTTCCAGCGCAGAAGGTAGACGGAACAGTCGGTGACCGCCAAAAAGAGTCAAGGTACTGACGATCTGCAACCAGGCATTCAGCGTCAATTGGAGCGGCGCCACATTCCAGGTAGTCAACATGTATGACACGGCGAACGGCAATGGGAACCGCAATCCAGCCGCCAAGATCAATTTATTAACGGCGACCATACCCTCGGGAGGTTGGTCGGCTCGTTCGTTCTCCGTGGGCACATACAATGAGACATCGGAGGGGATATGGAACTCCGCCCTCCAACGACTCAAGTCCTTACTGGTCGCCAAACTCCGGATCTGACCGAGGGTCCACGGGGAGGGCTCCGCGGCCCGAAATGACGTCCGCTTCACAGGTTCATAGGGGTGGGTGACTGAGTATGCGCCGAAATCAAACTGAGGACGCGGTCCGGCCAGCCTCTCCATAAGTCCGGCGAATTCCAGAAAGGCCCGGCCGAACACACTGTTCTGCTCCCAATACAGTCTCACCGCCTCATCCTCGTCTACCGGCGAGCCCTTCTGCTCCGCCGCCGACCTCGCCGCGTCAGCCTCGTTGAAAAGCTCTTCAACCTCCGCAGGTGCAATTCCCGCACGAATGGCCTCGACGTCCGTCTCCATGTGAAGAGCCACAGAGGTTTCATCTCGGGCAGGCGAAGTTGCTGCGGCGGAAGTGCTACCCGCCTCATATGCTTTGGATCCTCCAGACATGTTCGAAGAAAAAAGGTGGAAGAAAATTTTTTGTTCTTACCTAGAGAAAATGTCGATTGGCGCAAGAAGCTTCAAGGAATTTCGGCAGAGTCTTCGTCTAAAGCCAAGGGCGCATAAAGATCTAAACTCCAGTAGCCCTAGCCCTTTTATAGGCGAGAGCAGGGACTTCTGTGCAAATAGGCGGAATCTCGGGGGCTGAAGTGCAACCGTCGGGGGAGACACATTTAATGCAGCCCTCGAAACCCGCGTACGCGTCGTTTCGAGGGCACGCCAGAAAGGACCTAAGGTAGGACCGCCCAGGACAGCGAGAAGAGGCACCTGCCGCCTCCTCATTGGTTCGCGCATGTGGCAACCAGCAGCAGCGGCGGACTTTAAGGAAATAGTCCCACGTGTTGGGACGATCGCCCGCCTTATTTAAATACAGGAAACGACGGTCGCCCGAGACGGACAGGGACATCCCAGCGACCCTTTCTCCTATAAATAGGAGGCCTCCAGCATTGGCAGAGAGACAGTGAAAAATGTTAACACAGTAACAGTTTACAACGTGAACACATAACACTAAAAGCAAACAATACGGAGAACTCTCCATCTTTGTAACAAGAACTCACAGAGCTTCAACTCTGGTTCTTCCGGCAATCTTCAGCACTCGATAGCTAAGATAACTAGAGTCTTTACACTCATTGTAATCGTACTCTAACATTAATATCTGTACTCACTAGTATTCATTTTAATAACATCTCGCGAGAGCATTCAAGTCCGGGACTAACAACCCCGGCAAATCTTATGTTATTTATTGCCCTACGGACGTGCTCTCGCACTTTGTTTGTTACTCGACCATTCCAGCATATCATATCCGGATAATATTTTGGGTAACAACATAATGTTTGGAAGGAAAGAAATCAAAGAAGATTCCAAGGAAAAATAGGTTCCGTTGATGTAATGATCCAACAATGCAAGTATATGGTTGCTTCAAGATGCATGAAGGAGCCAAAGCTTGCTAAAATGCTAAGGAATTAGACAGTTTTCTTGCTTACTTGCTCTGTTGTATCTGAGATTCTGCTTTGTATTGCCAATTGAAAATAAAATTACTTATTTACCAAAAAAAAAATAGTTGGTCATTATTCCCCAAAAGAAAAAAAAGAGCTGGTAATTTTATCATGTAATGGGTCTTTGTGGTCTATATCTTGATATGATTTTAGAAAAGCCCATTTTCAAAACTGGCCTGCCTGACTGAGGGCTCAAACTCATAGAACGCGACCGTCTCGAGTGCCAGTATAACCCATCTTATTTCTTACCCTAATCTTAAAGTTCCTGACCTTTATTTTTTTCTATATTTCTTCGGCTAATTTGCGCACAGCTCTGAGATCTTTCATAATCTTGGTAATCGATTCTTTATATTTATTTGTGTTATTTCGAACAAAATTAAAATTTAGCTTTGAGTAGCGCCTGATTGTAAATAAGCAATTGATCCCGCTTTTTATACTAATTTCTTAGTTTCTGAGTCGTCTGATTTCATACATTGTATAGAAATTGATTCAAGCTGTGATGGAAGGGAAGTATTTCAAACCCAATTCGAATTTTCTGCTCAAGAAGGTAATCTTGGGCTCTTTTTTAAAATTTTATTCTAAGTGAACTTGTATTCTATTTAAATTTAAAATATTTTACATCGAGATGGAAGGCAAACGGGCGCCGCTACCCCCTTTTGGATAACAAAACTAATTCTCTTAAAAACTACGTCAATAGATTTTGGGGTCACAACATTATAGTGCATGACCCGTTGGATTCTGTTGAGGAGCTCCACGGCCTCTGGTGCTAGGAAACCAAAAGTATCAAACGTGAATGGTATAAACACGTGTTGATTATCTATGCATGATTGTTCATGTTTTGTCACTTTGCACGAGGCAGCTTTCAAAACAGCCTGTCCCACAATGAAACCCGCACTCCTCAAGCCCACGAGAGGGAAACCCCTGTAAGATCTACACATGCATGTTTCCCCCTATCTAACCGAAAACCAAAACATTCGCCGACCTGAGTGTTGATCGGCCTTCTGATGGGTCAGTCAAGAAGTTAACGTGCGCTTCTTTCATCGCGAAAACCCCGACGCGTATAGGCACATCAAACAGAATATCCCTAACCATATCGTGCCGGTACTTGATGTTGTACAAATCTATTTTTGATGATGCATTATATCAAAACATTTAAAAGAAAAACATCAAAGGCTCGATCATATATCAAAACGGCGTTCATTCTATCATAAAAGAAAAAGGTTCAAAAACAAGTCTCATTAGCGCACGTTATGAACTAATGTTAGCGCACGCTACACAATGAACTTGGATATATTCTGAAGCAGCTTAACGCACGCTACCTGCCCTCCGATATGCTAAATAGCGCATGCTATTTATATAAGTAAAGGAGGCTACCTGTTCCGTATGTAACAAAACAGAAAGGTCAGTGGAGTCTGCCAGCCGCAACTAGCGCACGCTACAATATACATAATGCACGTTATGAAGAAGAGGTAACACACGCTACAGATCATATTAACGCACGTTACCTGGTAGTTTATGCAAGACAGTGAGCTCTAGACTTCAAAAAAGTAGCAGTTAACGCATGCTAAGTATATGACTAGCACACGCTACATGAAATATTTTCAAGAGTTATTCACAAACAGTTAGCGCACGCTAACTGACTTAGCTAACGCACGCTAAAAGTTGATAGTACTACTGTTGGACAAAGATCTGTTGCATTGACCTTCTAGAACGTGTAAATCACGCTCAATATCAAAAGGATATGGACTACTCGCTAGCGCACGCAAAAGGAAAGACTAGCAAACTCTATATTCAAAATTCATACTGTTGGACGTATTTGTCAAACATAACTGCCATATTTGATTTGAGATTAGCGCACGCTAGAAGGAATATTAGTGCACGCTAATAGCCCTATGCAATAACGGCTACAAGGCCAAAAATGCCTATAAATACCATTCCACTTGGTGTGGATGGATACACAACTTCAAGCAAACATACATACTAGTGAGCTCTGATTGAATTGCTATATATTCTCTATTTAAGTTGTGACAAGAAAGATACGAGTGTTATTCTCATATTGTATTATTTCATATATGTCGTATTTTCTTCAATTGTTGTGAGTGTTGCATCACTCCTTCACAAGCTTGAGAGAAACGAAGAAAGAATTTAATCCGGTGTTATTAGGATGATCCGGCATTATTAGGATTAAATTCTAACGATCGTAAGTCAGGATTACCTAGTTTCTATAGAACACTAGAAATAAGATTTTTATTGAGTGTTTGGTTGTGCTTAGACCAATCGAAGTCAAGTATTGTAATCGGTTGTGCCTGGACCTATAGAAGACGAGGCAAAGTTGAGTGTGGTTTTTCTTGAGCCAATAGAAAAAGAAACGGAGAGAGGGCGTAAGCACATTGCTGAACCTCTATAATCTTTGTGTCTTTTATTTTCAGTATTTTCGTTTATCATTACCGAAGAAAATACAAACTTTATCAACTCCACTATTCAACCCCCCTTCTAGTGGAATTATTCACTATACACTTGAAACCCGGGAGCTCTCTACAGTGTACTGCATGTTCCACAAAGAGTCCAAACATGCTTTGCGACAAACAGGGCATATCTCATCAACTGAAAATAATGGAATCATGGGGCGATACTTAAGGATAAAGCGATACTCCACAGGAGACATGTGTTGGCCTAGCCCATCTATAGGGATAGCCAGAAGAAAATCCTGAGCATGTAGTGCTCCTAGACACTCAAAAATTGACTTTTGTCTAACGGTCATGTTGAAGTGAACTTCCGTGTATTGGACAATTTTACTAACAATGGCACTCGCCAATGCATGTTGGGCTTTAAGGGGGCAGCCTCCTTGTTAGTAAAACTGCTAAAGCCAAAGCTTGGGATCATATCACGAAGACAAGACAAAGCACAAACATAGTCAGAATCCATACCATATATGCCAGAGTTTCGTAAGATGTGGTCTTGTAACACCCAAGATTGGGCCCTGGAGGCCACAAAAGCATACGAGGAAGCCTCTACTGCCGAGTACAAACCCAAACCACCAAACAGAATGGGAAGGAAGCCACTCTCCATTAGATGTCTCCAAAGAAAGGACCTCCACAAACCACCATGTCCTCGATCGACCCACGTAACCCATTGTCGAAAAACAATTATACTTCCTCCAAATGCACATGTTGACACGTCCTCAAACCAAAGAAAAGTTAGGCAATACACATACAAGATCGAAGCAAAGGGAGCTCACTCCGTGGGTTGCCTAACTGTGGAAGAAGGCGTATCAACTCATCAGCTTTGCACCTCTCCTCATGGCCAACCCGCTAATGAATCCCTTGTCTCTGCTAACAGCCCCTCCAAGAAGTTTCACTCCCAAAGCCGGCCTCCCGGTGTCCACAGGGATTAAACCCTCACGGAGCTTCCTACCATCACATGAAGGCGAAAAAAGCTCAGTCTTCCTAATATTCAGTTGAAGACCCAATCCATGACCGGTCACCCGAATAATGTCCAACACTCTGGCTACCTCCTCCGAATCTCCAATGACAGTCCCATCATCAAGATACCATGCCTGGAGAAGAAGGTTGCAATTGTCTCTAATCTTATGAACAAGCGGATGCAAAACAAGAGCAAAAAGAAGTGGTCCCAAATGGTCGCCTTACGGAACCCCAGTGGTGGACCAAATATGTGTCACCCAGATACAACCTCGCAGCCTGCCCATATAAAAATTCTACCCATGAAGAAATGGAAGGGCACCTCAACCTGACCTCATGAAGTAATGCTGATCTATCCACCAGATTAGATGCATTCGAGAAATCCACTATAAGTATTGCGAGAGACCCATCACCATGACGTTCACTTAACAACTTGTTGACGCTATGCAATATGGCTTCAGCGCCGCCCGACACACCGACCCCGAATTGAAAATCATTAAGGTATTTTGACATATCCTTACCAACTCCTTTCATGCCAACCTTGGAAACCAGATGTCTCCATATAGTACCCACAGTAATAGGACGTATCCTGTTGTCTGGCTTAAGGAGCAGCGTAAGGGGTGCAGACGCAACAAACTCAGCCAAGCTCGATGGACATCTTCCCCCTAGCCACAGATTAACCACTGCAGTGATTGCACGTAATCTGCTCTAATAAGTTTGATCTAAAAAAACTATACCTTGATTGTTGGTTCTTGTTTTGTCTCCTTCATGCCAATTGATGCAAGTCTGCATGAATAGATCCAAAAAAAACTATATCTTGGCGTAGTTATTGCAACAATTAGAAGTTCTATTTAGTATTTACTATTTATGATTATTTTTGGACGATGACAACCATCATAATGATATAAATCATGTTATCATGGGAATATTTCGGCTAATTTGAATCTCCTATCACTGTACCGCGTGCTCAATAATTTTTGTTCATGTAAGATTTATTTTTGGTTTGATTTCTATTTCTCGTTAATGCACTGTTCTTAATATTTTTTATTCGGTTGTTGTTTTGTGCTAAAATCGGTGTCGTCGTCAATCTCTTCTTCAATTCATCAAAGCTAGACTGACACATCTCGTTCCACTCAAACTTTTGGGTTTTCTGTAGTAATCGAGTAAGTGGGCGGGTAATTTTGGAAAACCCTTCCACGAACCGACGATAATACCCAGCAAGTCCTAAGAAACTCCTGACTTCCTTTACGTTCTTAGGAGACTTCCAATCCATAACTGCTTCGATTTTCTGGGGATCTGCTCGAACTCCTTCTGCTGATACCACGTGACCGAGGAACATTACTTCCTTCAGCCAGAATTCACACTTAGAAAGTTTGGCATACAATTGTTCGCTTCTCAAGAGGTCCAAAATGATCCGTAAGTGTTGCGCATGCTCTTACAGGCTCTTAGAATAAATCAGAATGTCATCAATAAACACAACCACGAAACTGTCCAAATACTCTATGAACACTCGATTCATCAATTGCATAAACACGGCATGTGCATTAGTGAGACCAAACGGCATCACTACAAACTCATAATGTCCGTAACGAGTTCTAAATGCTGACTTCGGAACATCAGATTCCCTAATCCTCAACTGATGATATCCCGATCTCATATCGATTTTAGAAAATATTGTTGCTCCTTGCAACTGGTCAAATAAATCATCGATCCGTGGTAATGGATACTTGTTTTTTATCGTCATCTTGTTCAGTTCTCGATAGTCAATACACAATCGAAGTGATCCATCTTTCTTCCGGATAAAAAGAACTGGTGTACCCCAGGGCGAAGTGATCCATCTTTCTTCCGGACAAAAAGAACGGGTGCACCCCAGGGCGAAACGCTTGGCTGAATATAGCCTTTGTCAATTAACTCTTCCAGTTGCTTCGTCAATTCGTACATCTCAGTAGGTGCCATACGATACGGCGTCTTAGAAATTGGTGTAGCTCCTGGTTCTAGCTCGATGGTGAATTCCACATCTCGTCGTGGAGGTAGCCCAGGCAATTCATCAGGAAACACATCCGGAAATTCGTTCACAATAGGAATGGATGAAAGTTCTACTTTTCCGTCTTCCTTCTTCATTGCGTAGCACCAGTATCCGGTACAGTCTTGTTTTAGCAGTTTGACAGCTTTCATCGCTTTGATCATCTTTCCTGAGCTTCCTGGTCTCCATCCCTCGAACAATATTTTGGAACCATATTCAGCTACCATCAAGATATTCCTCTTCCGGTAGTTTACAATAGCTTCATATCGATTAAGCCAATCATCTCCGAGTACCAGGTCGTCTCCTTGTATTTCTATCACAATCAGATTTGAGGGCTAATCTCTACCTCCAATTGCTATGGGAAAATCTCTAGTTTCTAAGTTTCCCACAATTCTCTCTCCACTCGGTAAACCCACAACATAAGGCTCACAATTATGAAAACCAGGAATGTTTAAACGATTTACACAAGACAAAGATATAAAAGAATGTGTAGCCCCGGTATCGAATAAAATGCTAACTGGTTGTGAAAGGATCTGAACGGTACCTGATGCGACAACAGCATCCTACTCGTCTACCCTCCTCATCTCATACAGTCGTGGGGGAATGGATCCGGAACTCGATGTCCCCTTTCGGTCGAACTGTCCTCTGCCTCGTCCTCGACCGAAATTCTGGGGCAGCTGAACACTCTGCTGCGTCTGCTGAATACTCGCCTCTTTCTGAGCTGGCTGTGATGTACGAGCTCTAAAATATTTTGCAACCTCTTCACAGAACACCGCACGATGTCCCTCTCGACCACAATCAAAACAAGTCATGGCAGGAAGGGGGCAATTTCGTCGATAGTGTCCCGTCTGACTACAATTAAAGCACTTCCTTGTTACATCCGTCGTGGCTAATATTGCTCCAAAGTTCTTTCCGCTCTTGGATGGGTGCAGAGGTTTCTTAAATGAATGAAAGGATGATTGGGCCTTGCGGGGCCCACTGCTCTTGTGCTCTGTGAAACTACCAGAGACTTTCTGCTTCTTGGATTCTGCAAACTTTTCCATCGTTGCTTCTTTGATTTCATACACCAACACTTTATCCTGATATTGACGGAGAGTGGTACATTCGAAACCAGACATGTACCTCTGGATCTCTGATTTCATTCTCATATCAAAATGGATCATCATTTCCGCATATGTTCTGACCAGATGTCGAACAAACGCCAGCTGCTGGTTAAACATCTTAATCGCCTGAGATACTGACACATCTGAAGGCTGCGCGGAGAAAAACTCTCGAACTTTGGCTTCCCTCACTGGACGAGGGTAGTACTGAGCTTCTATCATCAATTTAAATTCTTCCCAGTCGGCATCATGATATATAGGCCGGATGGCTTCCCACCATTCGGACGCTTCCTATCAGAAAGTACTGGGCTATGGGAACTCTCCGGTCGTCTTGGCAGTTAATCCATGTGAACACTTTCTCCAGCTCTCTAAGCCAATGATCCCACATCGGCGTCTCCGAGAAACCATCAAACTTTGGTGGATGCATTTTTGCCACCTCCTGGAGCCATCGGTCTCCTCGATTTCCCAAGTCTGGGATGCCTTGCTGTCTCTCTCCCTGTTGCAATCCGACTGCCACCTGCATCCGGTCCACAACCTGAGCAAACTGAGTCATCTGGTTGACCACTTGACGAAGGATTTCAGGAACATCGGGTACTGGTTCATTGTTAATAGATTATTTTGGCTCGCCTGAGCTGTGGCTGGCCTGATTAGAAGGCAAAGCTTCTCTTTCAGCATTCTTTCATCCGCGTTCGCGACCACGACCACGTCCACGTCCTCCTCTCAACATACTGTAAGCATAAATACTCAATATACAGGAAACAATATCGTTATAATGTTAAAGTATAAAGAGGTATAACATGTAAAGGACGAGATAGAGTTTAGGAACTTACAACCACCGCTCGCACGAAGACGTAGGCAGTGCAGTGATGTTATTCACGGACGGTTACCTTAAAAGACATATACGACCCCTAATTTAACCCAAAGGCCAAGATATCCATAATCTTAGCTCCGATACCATATTCTGTAACACCCCCGATATATTCAGGAATATTATAGCGTCGTAAATCCTCTACATAAGAATTTACAAGGCTGAAGAAATGAACAAACAATAACAGATACCAATATATGGAAGTAACGGAAATAAAATACAACAGTTCTGGGCCAATATTGAAAACACAAACGTCCAAATGAAGAATATTAATACATAACCAAATCCAACATCACAAACGACGACGTACTCGAGTACTTATTAAAACAACACAACAACAGATAATTAAACCCGAACGGAACATCAATATGCACCCTCGTCGTCATGCAGCTCCAGTGGTTGTTTTCCTGCTCTCTTGGATCCTGAACATAAACAAATGTTCACCCCCGAAGGGGTTAGCACAACGATGCTAGTACAAGTACCAAACATATTATTCAACGATTCACGAAGAACAATACTAACATAAATAACAAAATACTAGCGAGTCTCTTCCTACGAGAAACTCATAATATCATACACAAATGATAATCACAACATGACATCACAACATACACGTGGTAATTCTGATGATCCAGCGTTCACTGCCTAGATCCCCCGATGATCCCGTAAGACCAACACGAAGTGGAAAAACATGTCCGATGATCCAACACACGCTAGCATAGATCCCCCGATGATCCCGTCGGACCAGCACGAGGTGGACATACAACAACAACATACATGTACGACAATATGTATAACATCAATATGTAAAACAATTAAAGTACTTGCCTCGGATGGATGACAAGAATAATACTCCGACAGGTATCAATATACTCGAAGGTCACCCCCTCGATCTATCACGTTGCAAAGCTCGAACCTTAAACAGAAGAAATAATATAGAGTTCATCTCACGTCGAGTAACTAACGTATGAACATCTAACATCCTAAGTTACGGCCGAAATTCCAACAAAACGTGACCTGTTTGATCTGTATAACGTACATTACGTACCAACCATAACGTACATTAAGTATGCTCGTTAGCGTACGTAAGCTACGAAGCCTAGCGTACGCTAATCATGCATTAGACAGTACCTCTCTGATCAGACGACTGACTCGTCTGATGATGTAACGTACGTTACGTACCCAACATAGCGTACGTTAATTCTGCCCGTTAGCGTACGTAAGCTACAGAGCCTAGCGCACGCTAAACATGCATCTGACAGTATCCTCCCTGATTAGACGACTGACTCGTCGTACGAAATTCTCAGTGTTTAACGTACGTTATCTTCATACATGTTACACTCATGCAAACTTGAATGATCTAATGATGTTCAATGTCTTCCAACTTCAAGGATAAGCATATCATCATGATGTCCTACTCCAATCTTGATTACTAATTCTCTTACGTAGTTCGGGTAATCTAAGGTTGATACTCTTGTTACCAATATCATCAATACATTCAAACTTCATCATGAAGGTTAATTAACCAATCCAACTTATAAGAAATGATACAACCTTCGATGATCCTTTTCTTAAGTCCGTTTAGCAAAAGTGATATTCATACCAAGCCTACGATTATTATGACAACACCATTCGATACGGATTATCAATCTCAGAACACTACTCTTATTGTTTGTCGTAACAAGACTCCAACTATAACGTTCTCAACAATGATAACTTAAGCATAATCATCCCAACCTCTAAACATGATGTTTGGTTGTATAAATCATCTATGGAACTTAATATCCTTGGTAGCAAGATCATAACATCCTTAAGAACACGAATCCAAGGTTGGAGATAGCATAACATACTTTAAGATGAAGAAAATATTGAGAAAATAGGTAGAATCCAACTCCGGTTGCTTGTGTCTCAATTCAAGATGTTTCTCCACTTCAATGATCAAGCATAAGTGATATCTGATCTCCAATGATCAAGTATAGATGGTCTATGGGTGTTTATGGTGGCTGGGAACTCTCTGGGGATGAAGGGAGGTGAAAGACAATTGAAGGAAACGGAATAAAATGAAATGGGGTGCTGTCCCTTTTATAATTTTTACTGACTTTACGTACGTTAGCCTTCATGCATAACGTACGTAATCATTTTAGCGTACGCTACCTGTTCTCCGTAGCGTACGCTATCGTCCAATGATAGCTTACTGTCTCGTTCTGTACTCGCTTACGTACGCTACACCATCAAGTTACGTACGTAAGCAACACCCATTAGCGTACGCTAGTTACATACCTTAGCGTACGTTAACACTCGTTGACTCCAAACTGTCCAGGTTCATCCGCGGAATCTTATCCGGACCCATCGACCAGCTGGCGCATGTGCTAGCCGCCTTGCTCCATTATTGGCTGCCTTACGTACACTACCCTTCATTCGTAGCGTACGCTAACCTTGGAAAATAACGTACGTTAAGCTTTCTTCTTAGCGTATGTTATCACGTACTTGCATGTGAAAATTTACATGTTGATATTATCACGCACATGGATACGAATACGAGAAAGGTAATACTTCGATTATTGATATTGTAAATTCGACTAATACAGGGTTCAATACAGATGAAATATTCAACAATTAATCCGGATATTATAAATATCAACTCTTTAGTGGACTGATTTGATATTTAATAGACTCAATATATTAGGAAATGGCCTAATATGGAAATTTGAGGTCTATTAGGAGTCCTTTTCCTAATCCTCCTTAAGATCCCTAGAGTAACCCATAACACCTATAAATAGGACATAGGGGTCGGCCGAAATTGTGTTGTAACAGTCCAAGAAATTTCAATTTTTTCTGTCTTGTGTTTGATTGTGGATCTTGACTTGTGTCTTCAATTCCATAATTGGATAACACAATATTTTTCTAAAAAATACCAATATATTCAAGAAAAATAGAGAGAAAATCGTAAGGTGATTTTTTGGAGGAGCTCGACCGATCCCAGTTGGTGTTCAAGGAATTCCCGATAGATTGTTGCCTACACAAAATCCGGATATAGGCGAGATATACTCTAGAAGATCTAAAAGTAGAAATACAAGAAGATCAAGGAGAAACTCAAAGACTTTTGCTTCAAAGGTAACGTATTCTAAGATCTTTTAGATCTAGGTAGAATACTACAAATTATTATAATTAGACGCATAAATATATATTGTTCGTTTAAATTGCTTATTAATCTATGTAATTAATTATTTGACGAGCCTAAATAAATCTGATTCTTGAGGGCCGATTTTAGTAAATCCAAACCCGCCGCTTCCCCTGCGTTTTATTTCCAACACTATGCTGGACTCAGGGCCGGCCCTGGGCTAAGGCGAGTGAGGCCTGGGCCTAGGGCCTCACATTTTGCAGGGCCTCCCAAATTTTGTAAAGTATATATAAGCTTGATAAAAAAATATGTGTTCACCTAACAGCCCATTATAAAATCAACCCAGCCTAGGTTTTGGACCATTAACCCATTTAAATTGTTATCCCACCCAATACCCCACATTTCAACTAATTTTAATAAAAATAACAATTAAACAATATATTAAAAGATCCTACATCACTTTAACTCTTCTCCCAAGTGGCCAAGTCCCAAACGTCAAACTCTAAGGGGACGTTCTGTTTGTATTTTATTTTGTATTTTCATTTTGCAAAATGTTTTATGTTTTCTGTTTTTATTTTTGTTTTCAAAGTTGTTGAAAACGCGTTTTGTTAAATTTATTTTGCAAAATATTTTTTTGTAATATTAATATTAAATTCATAAATCTTTATTTTAGACTTAGTTTCAAATTAGGATAATCCAAAAAAAAAAAAACTCAAAATGCATTTTGAGCATTTTGAAGATTTTTTGTTGAAATACACACAAAACGCTCAAAATGAGGTTTTGGGCATTTTGCGTTTTGTGTACAAATATTTTGCTTGTTTTCCAAAATGCATTTTCGAAAATGATAAAAAGAACACGTTTTTAGTGTTTTCAAAAATAAAAGCAAAAAATGACCTCAAAACAGCAAAGAGATCGGGCTAACTTTTTTCGTTTTCTCTAGGCCTGGGACTTTTCGGTTCCTAGGAGAAAAATACAGGAATCGGAACCGAACCGCATAGTTTTTTCGCGGTTCGGTTTTTCCAGTTTTTTTGTCCGAACCGCACAGGAACCGAACCGGAACCGAACCGGAACCGATTTTGTATGGTTTGGACGAAATATATTATATTATATTTTATTTTATTAAGAATATATTATATTATTTTATATTATATTAATTATGTTTAATAAGAATATATTATATTATATTATATTCGGAGGGTTGGTTTCGATTCGTGCGTTCGGACGGTTCCTTGCAGTTCAGACGGTTCCTCTTTAAAATGCAGAACCGCAAAACCGAACCGAACCGAATACTAACAAGATTTAACCGAACCGAAAAAATTTATTCTAGAATCAACCGAACCGCCGATTCCGATGCAGCTTCGACCTGGCTCATGCTCCTGCCCAAAAGTCTCAGCCCTAGTTTTCTCGCATTCTCTGCACAGCCCCAGCGTGGTCCCCTCCTCCCCAAATTGAAAGCTCCGTTTCCAATCCCTAGCTAAAAAATAAAGGTACATCTTCATTATGCATATAATATATTTATATTTGTTTCATATTCATCTTAATTGATGGAAGATGGTTGGTATACTCGCATCCCTTCATATTAATCTTCATGGTTGCATTTAATTCGGTCAAATAAAGACAATAATGTAGTAATCTGACATTAAAATTCAGTTTCTAATACTTCACATTAATTTTGGGACTTCATCTTGAGTGTCTTGATTACTCCATATTTAATTAAGAAACTCAATCTTATAATATAACGAGGCCTTACGAACCCGTGCGATGCACCGGCTTTACTTTTGGTTGAATATCTACGTGTTTTGTACGTAATGTTTGTGGAGATATTTATATACTTTTTATCAAGGTTGTGTCAATATTTGTAATATAAGTTTTATATAATCAGTTATATGTAATGTATTAGGTTGTTTATTTTTTTTGTTCAATAAGTCTGTGATTTGTGTTTGTTATCACGGGATGAGGCTTTAAGAACCCGTGTGATGCACCGGCTGTGTTTTGGTTTAATATCTACGTGTGTTTACGTAATGTTGGTGCAGACTCTTGGCCTTCATAATTACTGTCGTAATCATCTTTCATCACCTAACAATCTGCATCATTGTTAGAAGACGATGATGGCAAATAAGTAGCAACATTTGGAAAATCGATAAGACATAGAACAATAGAACTTAACTTTATCCCCCACAATTTTTTTTTAAGAAAACGAAATGAATGAATTTGAGTTGGCCACCCCCTCCTCATACATGAGGGGTTAAATAAAATCAAATACATTTTATGTGTGTATGTGTTTGCTTATATAAATATATTTTGTAAAAGGGAATGAAAGAAGACATACGGTTGTTGGCGAAGATATCATCTCCTACACCATCTTCTTGTCCAAACCTATCATGCAATAACAACAGCACATATAAGATTACTAATAATCAATCATTAACAATACAATCACAAACAAATATGTTTGCCAATGACGTTAATCATTTTGGAGCTGCTCATTACACACGGCAACAATCAAAACTAAACTTAGTACCATATCACATTACCAAAAGAAACAATTCAAACAAATAAAATATACATCACAAAGAATTTTTCAATAACCTTCTTCATCAACGACTCATGCATGTCATGATGACTAAAATGAGATGTGTTGAACTATACTATTTATACTTTGTAATGTGTAACTATTCGAATACAAAGAGATTGTAACTACGAAATTGGTTACAACATTTACCCGTGATCAATATTCATAAATTGATTTCATAAAGGACTTCAATTCGAATTCCCAATATTTATTTGCAAGAACAATTCGCATTCCCAATCCCAACATTTATTTGCTTACAACTCTCATTTAAAATGGACACTGCTCGCATTTTCTAAGCCATTGTACAATGTTGTTAAGCTTCCGATGCCAATTCCCGATTGTGTTTCTTCAAGACTCTCACGATCGTCCCCAATGGAAGCGTCAGAAACTCAACAATACCTTCGCAAAATCGCGTTGGCTTCGCATATAGTTACTTCGTTTTTTGTTTATTAGTGACGACTTTCAAGTTGAACTTGACATAATTATTAGACATCTTGTATGTATAATATATATATATATATATATATATATATGAATGTTGAAAAACAACACAACTGATGATATCTGAATCTGGCCTCGGTATTTATAGATAATAGACACAGCAATAAACCAAGGGTCAGTCTCTCCAAATCACAGTAGACCCTTCATCTTCCCCAAGACTGACTGACTTCAAACTTCTTCATGCGTGTCTATTAAACTGACTTGAGAAATGTACCGAAAGTGACATATGTGACCCTTCATCTTCCCCTCATTAAGGTATTGCCCTTTGGCATGGAATTTTTATCATAATAATTGGTGTCATTACCCCTCATCAATGAATTTTTTAGGTGAATCTTTCAATATATATGATAGATAGATGATATACAAGTTGAACTTCAATTTTTAAAAGTCTATTTAACACCCACATCAAACTAAAACTACTTCTTTCACCGAAAGAAATGAAAAAAGTAAGTATTTATTAGTTTTTTCATTATAGGGAATATTCTTATAAGTAGGCATATATATATATATCTATACTATATAAAACTTATCCCCTTTAATTTAATGTGGAAGAGGGATTTATGTCACTTATTCATGTTAAAGGATTACATATGAAGAGACTATTTTAATTGTAACTTTTAATGTAAATAAACTAATTTAAATACAAAAGTTATGATAAACATCACAATGCAAATGCACCTTCTAATACACAAGGTGATTAAAATGAACTTTTAAATGATAGTATAAATTACAAGATGGTTGAATTTTAGTTATGAAATATTAGATACAATCGGTGCATCGCACGGGTTGAATAAACCAAAAACAACTCCGGGGCAACATACAGGTTAGTAAAGCCTCATTTCATATAACTAATTACATAGACTAAAATAAAAGGTCAATAACAATAAAAAAAAACATATAAACTTCTCTAAAAGGCATTTAAATTCTGCCATCTGCTCATTCAACCGTCTGCCCCAACATTACGTACAAAACACGTAGATATTCAACCAAAGATCGTGCATCGCACGGATTGGATAATGCCTCATATATATATATATATATATATATATATATATATATATATATATGCTTGTCTCGTTATATATTACGATAATGGATTTTTATATGTGTTAGTAAGTAAATATGTCTTCTTTTTTAAGTTTCAATAGAAAATGTCATCTTTTTGTAAATCATGCACCCTATACCAAAATTTAAATAAAAGGTTTAATATACCTTTAATATTGATGGATTGTATATTATGTTTGATGGGTCTTTTATTGTTTGAGTCCTAAAATATTTATATAAATTGAGTCCTAATATGCTTAGTCCAGCCAGGGCCGCCCTGTGAATTTGGAGGCCTAGGACGATAAAATTTCTTAGGCCCCAAAAAAAAATAATTTAAATTTAAGAATTAAGAGTAAATTTTTGAGGTCCCGTGAATTTTCATTTTCATTCACATCTTGACCTGCTTCTTTTTTTTTGACTACCGAAGTACTTATTAAGAGAACCAACTTGAGTTTTATGTAGGACTTCCCTTCTCTCTCTCTTTTCTTTTCTGAGCCCCGGACTTAAACTTTCTAATGGGAGCCATAATACTCCAAATAAAATTCTATATCATCCATTCTCCATATTTAATATTTCAAACCTAAAATATTAAATATATATAAAAAAATCAATTCAAGTGTCACAACAATTATTCAACTACAAGATATATTCAAGAATATATCAAATCCCATATCACAACACTAATATTTATCATAAATTGCAAAAACTATAAATTAAATAGATGAACTAAAATAGTAAAGAAAATATAAATACATGAAATATACAAATTGCACAAATTAAAATGTATGAACTAATGTTATAGGTATTTAAATTTAAACCAATACATTTTTGATTTTACACACACACACACACACACACACACACATATATATATATATATATATATATATACACACACACACACTTCAACTCTTCAAGGAGGATTAAGGGATACATAAACAAGTGTTCTGACTGTCTTGAACAGTCACAAATCCAAATATTTGTGATTGTCTTGAGCAGTCATAAACTTTTCAGTTTTATGTATAAATACATTTTGGCAATCAGAAGTTTATGTATAAACTTATTTATATGTCTGATATTTTTAATATTTAATTTATACTTTAGAAAAATAAAAAACTCAGATATGGAATGGAACTTACCCTAATCGCAATCGGCTAATACCACTTTGTTCGCTTTGCAACGCCGTCTCCCTCTCACTCTCTCAGACTCGCACCTGTTGGAAATACTTTGGTATCCAACGTCCTCACCTTCGACTCGGGAGAACGTAACTGGCCGGGCTTAACATCCCGACCCGCGGCATCCTAGTGGTGCAGCCCCTCATGTCCGCCTGTCGCTTAGTACGGGGCTCTGCACTGCCACTAGAGAGTGGTTAAATGAATTGATTTGGACTACTCATACCAACAAGATGCATCTTCTTTTCTGGTAGCCATCTCATAGAAACTCCAAAGTTAAGCGTGCTTGGCCTGGAGTAGTTATGGGATGGGTGACCCCCTGGGAAGTTTCTCAGGTGCGCGTGAGTGAGGACAAAACGCGCTAGAAAAGACTACTGTTGGTACAGTGAGGACAGTCTTCATCATTTCTGGGACCAACAGCACCCATCAGGCCATCACCACCGATCTCGTCTCTCGCTAATGCCATGCCCATCGGCGTCTGTGGAATCGACAAAGTGAGCTAGTGAATGTGATTATTGATTACCGATTTTGTCTCATCTTCCCTTTCTAATTTTGTCTCGGCATCGAAGGGCTTTCACAGCACAGGTAAGTCCAATTTATGATTTATCTCTCTGATTTTGTACAAGTGTAGTTAGTATTTGCTTAATCTCAGTTTGCTATTTCATTTTGCTATTTGCTTAAACTCATATTAGAGTAAGTAACTTAGTATCTTTCTCATTACCAAAATTTCATGTTGCTATTTGCTTAATCTCCGTTAATTGTGAGTTCATATTTACTATATGCTTCTATAAAATAGTGACAAACAATTTCAATTTTCCTTGCTCAGGAAGATGGACCTCAACTTTCAACCAATGTAACTGAACTGCTCAAATATGGAACGAATCTTTTTCAAGTTGTGGGGCAGTTTAACGGTTCGTAATGGTTCTGCTTCTTATATTTTTTGCCGGTTTAATTTGTTCCCTGAGACCACTTATACTTTTGTGAAGGTAATTATGTAATAATCGTCGGTTGTATGAGTTTGGGGACACCTCCTGTTCGTCCCTCCTTGCAAGATTATGTTTAGCCTACTGTTGCTTTACTAAATTCAGGTCCTACCTCTTGACTTCCCTTGTTGATAATATTTATTAATCTTAATCATGTATGTTTCTTGTATTATGTTTCTGTAGTTCCCCATCCTTGTTGCAATTATAATAATTATTATTGTTTACATAGATTTGGAGTTGATTGAAGGGCCATCTCGAGTATCACTTAGTTGTCCAATAAGGTATGCCTTTGCATTGTTATATTTATATCCCACCTAAAATGTTTAGTCCTTTTAAAGTAATTGTGGGCATGGTAGAATCCTATATTGACGTACGTGTGGAAGTTGTTTAGCGAGGGTAATTCCTACTTAACCTTTTGCTTCAAGGTTAAATTAAATGCTAAGGACTGAGTAGTATTTTTGTTGCACTACATGCATGTCTTAGCAACACAATCAACCACTTCTAGATTTTATTCTCGTGCATCTCTGATTTTCTATATAGATTCCTGAATTTTAACTAATTAGCACATCAACCTCTAAATTTGAATTTGGTCCATAGCTAAATTGCTGAATTTTTTAATTGATTTTTAATGTCAACAGCATGACGCGTATCAAAATTCCTGTCAAAAGTCATTCATGCAAACATCATCAGGTCAGTCTCCCTGTTGTCTGCACATTGATAGAAAACACCTGTTAATTCTTAATGTAAGAGGTAATTTTGTCCACCACTTGCAAATACTAGAACCTCATTTGACTGTGTTTGCTGGACTATTTTCAGAGATTTTAAGATTATGCTTGTGCGTTTTGGTAGAAGTAATAAATTAGTAATTTAATTAGAGAGTTCCTCTCATGTGAGTGTATAACTTTTAAGTGTGTATGAGGCCAAAACTTTGAGTTAGCTAGCAATGTAGCTGCCTAGTCTTAAAGTATTATAGTGCAATATTAACTTTAAGGAACCACGCTGTTATAGTATTCAAAGTATGCAGGTTGCTAAGGCAAATGATAATTAATCTTGTGATAACTGCAAGCTTTGGGAAGGGTCTTGATTATGCTTTCGATTTCTTTGTATCGTGCAGGAAAATGAGCTACTCGTCAGAAGAGGAAACTGATATAAGTGATTCTGAGATGGAAAGACTACTCTGAGACATGTTACCTCTGTGTGTGGTAAATAGTGTGTGTTTTAAACTAGTAATCTAACATTCTGCAAAAACATTAAGAAACAGAGTAAACTGGTGTTTGTATTACCTGCCCATGTAGAAAAACAGAGGGGTTTAAGATAAGGGGGACTTTGGGGATTTTTCACACATGGGACTATACCAATATATAATCCGTGTTTAAGGGATACAATAATAATTTTCTAAATTTGCTAAACTCTGTTTTTTCTCTCTACAGGATTAGGGGTGATCAACAGCATTTTGTTCGGAGAGATGAACTGAAGGTACACAACTGAATCTTATGATCTGCATATGAAACATCTGGTGCGTTAGGACATTGTAATTAATCTTCATTTTTATTATACATCAGGCGGCCTGGGAGATCTTTACTCCTCTTTTGCACAGAATAGATAACGGCAAGTTTAAATCAATTCCATACAAGCGGGGTAGTAGAGGGCCAGAGGAGGCTGACAAGTTACTTGAAAAGGCAGGTTACGTGCAAACACATGGATACATCTGGATCCCTCCTACCTTGTAGAAATCCTTACTACATAAATGCGACTACATGTTGCATTACATTGTGATTTTTATATGTCTTGTAAAAACTAATTAGAGTGTTGTGTGAATACTTTGAGAAATATGTTTGAATTGTATTATGAATTCATTATGAAAAATAATTAGATTGCATTCACAGAAAAATGGGGTTTTACTATTTTTTTTTTGTATTTTTTTCAACATCTGTGACTTCTAAAAACAGTCACAAGACAGTCAAGAAAAATGATATTTGTGACTGTCCATGGAAGTCATGAAAGTTGAAACTCGTGACTACTAATGACTGTCACAAAACATGAAGTTCGTGACTGATAATGACAGTCATAAATGATATTTATGACTGCCATAGAAAGTGGTATTGTAAAGTCATATAAATGAGGTTTTGTCACTGTTTTTGACAGTTACAAAAAAACTTGTGACTAGTGATTTTATGACAGTTATTTGTGACTGTTTTTGCCATTTGTGACAGTTTCTGACAGTCACAAAATCGTGATTCTAGTGTAGTGCACTCCTTGATGATATGAATTAATTCTACAGTTCAATTTTGAGTTTTGAGCAAAATGGAGGTTTGGAGGCTGAAAGTCGAGGGAGGAAGGATTGTGGATCGAGTAGGATGGGTTTGAGGTTAAAAGTCCCATACTAGGGATGCATACATATCGTTCTGGATAAGTTACACACATACTTTTAGATATTACGGCCTTCCTATAGATTTTGCTGTCAGTACAGTCTTTACTATTTCCATCATAACTCTCTCGTACAAACTCAAATGACTCGTTGTTTGAACCAATAGAATGCTAATTCAATATTTTTTCATACTGTTAAGTTTAAAAAAAATGGAATACTCAAGAATTTAATAGTGATCTTTCAAAGCCGATCCTTGAGCGTAGGCCTTTTCAAATAATATCCAATCATATCTTACCAACACTTTCGGTAGCCTTTCGTATTTAAATAGTTCTAGACCATAATTACATCTCAGTCCATCGATCCATGACAACTCATGTCATATATTTAGTCTTAGTAATTTCTCTAATCATCATTAAACAATTAATCGTAAAATACAATGTTGGCAACCGTCGTATTTTTACGAATAATTATTGTTATTAAAAAATATCACGCGGCATCTTACTTCATCTATTATTATCACTACCATACTCGAAAATAAATTCACCATGTCTCTAGAAAAATAAACGATAAAAATTATCTTTAAAATTCAGGATACTACATTGTCCAACCAGGTACAACCAGACGAGGTCTCTGGGATGCGCGCTTGTGAGCGTGGGACCAAGATAACTTGTGGGCATGTGATGTGATGATGTTGGATCATGGACCTAGTATTTGTATTCTGAATCTTGTTAATATGAAATGAGTGTTGGGCACAGACGCTAGTTGATTTTGAAATAGTTTTATTAACTAAGTACTTATGGTCCCAAAGAGTTTTTATTTATAAAACTCACGAGATTTCTGAAATACTTTTAAGGACTTGAGTTGATTTCTAAACATGAATATCTCTCGAGAATTCTTTATAAGTAAGTGGCATTATCACGACTGGTGTTTACGTTATGTATCGTACATCTTTATACTGTGCACTAATGATTCCAGTACTAACTGTAACACCCTCAGAGCCATTCAGGAATATTACAGCGCCGTGGGCCCCGAGATGGAACCCACAAGGCTGAAGGAAATTTTCGAAAACATTTACAAACGCCCAAAAGGCTAACGACGGTATTTTCTATTTAAAACATTCGAAGACTTAATAAAATCCGTTTATCAAAACCGTCGTAAAATCTCATTTGAAATCACAAGGCCTGAAATGCCAAAATTCAATGGTTTAAAAAAACATACGTTAAGCTATCGCTTACACGTACCGACAAAATAGTTTAGAAAACGATTGCCAAAGTAACCTAAGTTACCAGATACCAATAGGCCATTTAAAAATACTCACGCAGCGGAAAAAGACAAACAATTAAAATACTCTAGCAGCGGAATACAAGAACTGATCAGGAAACTCAATACGCAAATACATGCCCTATCCAGTATCCTCCGGGAAGTCCATCTCTCCACGACCGCTATAAGCTTGATAATCCAAGAACCTAAAAAGAAAGCCCACGACGGGTCAGCCTAATATCTAACAATTATAACCATCACATCACGTCAATAATTACATACCAATGAGAATACTAAGTAAGAATACGACCAATGTAATCTTACCGCCATAACTTTACGAAAATCCATGATCATTAACAACACAATAAACCCATACCCAAACATTTGTACTGTATTTTAGACAATACTCAAAGTTCTCAAATCATCATCATAACTCAGTGTTACGAAATCTACAAATTCTGTCCAATTCAACCCATCGGGTATCATTATCAAATCTCAACATGAAAACCGAATGTCCATACCAAGGGAAATATGGAACATACCTCAGGATATGCAATGCCACGACGAATCACGTCGATCTAATCCGAGATCAGATCAATACAACATACGGATATGGTCCTAACACAAGACCTACAAATGCATACTCATATGACAACGTCAATATGCTCACATCAATAACGACATTGTATACTTATGGCAACCCGTAATATACATATACACAATAATAACACACATGGTAATCCATCGATCCAGCACACACAGCTATAGATCCCCATGATGATCCCGTCGGACCAATGCATGGTGGCATTACCTGTCCAACGATCCAGCACACATAGCTATAGATATCCCATGTTGATCCCGCCGGGCCAACGCATGGTGGACATATGACAACAATGCACAACTGCACAAAACAACAGTACACAATGTACGACAACAACAATGTACAAACGCATGACAACAACGATACATGAATGTACCATAATATGATCGACACAAAAGACGACAATGATTAAAATACTTGCTTTGAGTCTTTCGAGAGCAATCTTGATATCTAAACCATCACCAACCATTATTCTGAATATTCGACGATCCAAAATGCCAGGGACGGTAGATAATTCATGTCTTCGTTTATCCCACAATGTATCCTCGATACCAAGTATACCAACAACAAATGTAAATCATGTACATTGTGATTTAATTCCCAAAAACTCGAATACAACTTATAATCTCAAATCTCCTGTGATTACGATGATAACCATTGCTATACGAATTATAAACGAATGAAATGGAAACCATTCATTAAATATTATAAACTAGGCAAGTAATAACTTGCCTCAATACCGATGAAGCCGTTACCAATTCCTTGTCGTCGTCTACAAGTCCCTCGGCCCTGATCAATGCAATTCGCGAATATTCTCGAACACGACCGCAACGCATGGTTCTAATCACCGATCAATAATCTCAACCTATTACAATAATCGATAAACAACAAGTTGGATAACAATCAACAATCGATATAATCAATTCACAAACCCAACGGCTCAACAATATCTTGGTTAACCACAAGTCTGATCAAACCAACTTAAACGATCACGATTTCATAACCGAAACAGGATATACTACCCTGCATGTTGACTTAGGGCACGTTAATAATTTAACGTAGCGTGCGCTAAGTCGTTCCCGTTAGCGTGCACTAGACAATAACACTAGCGTGCGCTAATGACATGCAGTTGCATGCATTTCAGATACCGATCAACATATGGCGATTATCAAGAACACTAAGTGATTCTAAACCATGTTCATAGCTATCAAAACAACAAAATCCGATATCCTTTAACATATAGGTAATCATCCAACTCTTAATCCAATTCATATATTCACATATCATCTTCTTCCTCAAATATCAACATCATATCATATTATTCAAGAGTTCTTCAAGAACATGAAATATCCAAAATCACATTCAAAACTACATAGCCCGATGTATATATCATCATGAAGAAGATATCAACGATGTAATATCCGCGATTTCAATTTTTGGTAAATTTCTTTTTTCGACGGGAGTCCGTTTTGACAATTCTTTCGTGACCGTTTCATCATTCTGAGAGTATTTGATTCTGCACTTTTTGTCATCCGAGTTCATTTCGGTATCGTTTTGTTGAGTTCCGTGTTCTTAAGCGGCTTTTCCGCACTTGAGTTCGATTCTTGCGAATCTCGTCCGAAACTATTGTTTCGAGTTTCTCGTAAGTTCATTAATGTTATTATTCATGTTGGGAGCTTTGGCTTGGTGTTTCGATCGTGTATCGTGTATTTCGGACGTTTTGGGCCGTTTTCGTAATTTCCCAAAGTTTGGGGTAATTACTTTCCGTTGTCGAATTTCGAGCCTTCGGGTGGTCGGAATCGTGTATTCTCTTAGCGCTTAGATTTGTCTTTGCGAGTACTTCGTAACCGTATCTTCGATTCATATTCAAGTTTAGATTTCGAGGTTGTCCGGGCCGTCGGAAGTGGCCACGGCCTAGTCACGGCCGCACTTTGTGGAGCAGGTACTGGCCTGGCCGCGTTACGGCCGTAAGGTGCCGGTTACGGCCGTAAGTGACCGGCAAGCACAGGTTGGATGAAGGCCGGTTACGGCCGTAAGGCGTGCTAGTTACGGCCCGTCGCAGTCTTGATTCTACGGCCGTAAAGGGGTGTCGATTCACGGACTCGGCCAGTTTGATCGGTGACCCACAGGAGTTGATTCGGCCGTAAGGCTATGCCTATTACGGCCGTAAGGATCGATAGTTGCGTCGCAAGGCTTGGCCATTGCGTGAGCTATCGGCGATTAATGACCGAGTTACGGCCGTAAGGCACCGCGATTACTGGTACGTAACAACTGCCATATATAGGCCAGGGACGGGCCAGACCTCATTTTTACCCCATTTCTTCACCCGGGTGGCAGCTGGCGACGGGAGAAGTCGAGAAGTGGAGCTTTTGGTCGATTCCACTCAATTTCTAGGCGTTTTGGAAGATTCTTGTCGATTATATCATCATCTAATCTTTGTTCTTCGTCGGATCGAGGTAATTTCTTGAAATCTCCTAGGATTGACTTTCGAGATTTCCTTCTTGATTTTCGTTGTTCGTCCGATTTTGATGAATCAGTTGATGTTATTGAACATTATTAATCGTGTTCTACGGGTTGTATATCCGTATTTCGAGTTTGTTCAACTCGATTGGTGATTCGAGTGTTCTTGGGAGTTATCGAACGTTGAGTGTTCGATTAAATGTCCTAATAAGTTTCCCTTCGATAGTTTGACGAGGTTTCCGTTGTTTTCGGTTTTGATTCTCGTTGTAATCGTATCCTCGTTGTTTTTGCCGGAGGATTGTAGGTGTTTGGGGTTTTTTTTCGGGTTGTGGCGTGTTCGTAGGAATATTCGGGCGCCGACAATCGAGGCAAGTATCTTATTATACGACTTGTATCTTGCGACTAGAAATCACGTATTAGGTTAATGATGATTTTGCTTACCTTCGTAAATATGTTCCGTTTGAGTTGGTTGTGTATTCCAAAATTTGAAGGCTTTGTGATGATAGTTGTTGTGAGTGTTGAGATTGTGTTATGTGCGCGTGATGTACGATTTTGTGGTGATCAATGTGATTGATTAACTGTGCTCATGGTTGTATGAACTATGAATGTGAATATGTGTGTGACCGCTAAGTTCACTCGTGATGGTTCGACGGGACCTACGAGGACTTGTGGCAGTGGACTACGGGGTCAGAACTTAGTGAGGTACTGAGATCCAATCGTGCTGGTCTGACGAGGCCTACGATAACACATGGCAGTAGACCATGAGTTTAGGGCACAGTGCGTCCAACCGGGTGAGCTCGATGGGGCTTACGGTGACACGTGGCAGTAGGGTGGACTCAGTTCCATTCGGTTCGATTTTTGACCGAAACCGAGAATCGAACCAAATATTCTGTTTCGGTTTGGTTCAGTTCTTTTTGAAGTTCGGTTCGGGTAAGTTCGGTTTTATAAATATTCGGTTCAGTTTCGATTTAGTTTGATGTTTTTTCGGTTCTTCACAATATAAATTCAAATGTTATATGCAATAGATTAAGTTATATATAACAACAAGCCAACAAGAGTTATATATAAGTTCAAGATAAAAGCTAGAGTTGCATAGCAATTTACAAATATCTCAAAACATATAACAATCGTAAATCACAGTAGATCATTCTCTCAACCTAAATTAATTGAATCATAAATTACATGAGCATATTATCGGTCCTCCTTGGACCCATGAGGGTCTTTCAAAAGGAAAGCGAATTATACTAAAATTCGAAACACACCAAAATCACAAAAACAAGGTAATTTTAGTATGTTGAAATTTGACTTCGGTCCATTTCGGTCCGGTTCAGTTCCGCCCAACCCCGAACCGAGAACCGAACCAAATTAGTTCGGTTCGGTTCTGTTTTTTTGTTTTTCGGTTAGGTCTTCTTCGGTTTCGGTTTTTCGGTTCTTTTTTCGGGTTTTTTTTGTTCGGTTTTCGATTTTCGGTTCCGAAATGCCACCCCTACGTGGCAGTGGACTACAGTGTTGGGACTCTGTGTGTGATTGTTGTGATTGATATAGTCTGTGTGGGTTGTTGAACCTACGGAGACACGTGACAGTGGATCACGGTGTCGGAATTGGTTATGTTTGGTTATTTGTGTGTGGAATAGTCCGTGTGGGTTGTTGAACCTATGGGGACACGTGACAGTTGTTGGAACATTTTGTTCCATACATGTATTAATAATGTTTTGATGATTAAAGTTGATAAGCAAAACAAAACAACGAAGAGGCGAAGCCAAGAATCGAAGAAAACGAAGACTCAAAATGGTGTTTTGTGCAAGCTTAACGTACGTAACGAAGGCTGCTTACCGTACGTAAAACTGCAAGTATAACGTACGTAAACTTGAGTGTATAACGTACGTAACACATGTTCAAACCAAGTGAACGTTGGAGGAGTCAAAGTCAGAAAAGCATGCAACGGATATATGACGTCAGCAATGACATAAGCCTTAACGTACGTAATGTATGGTATGTTAACGTACGTAACCAAAATAACGAAACTCCCTGAACCGATTTGTGAAGAGGCTTACGTACGTAACCTGTCTAGGTTAACGTACGTAATCAAGCTTACGTACGTAATGTAGATAAGATAGCGTACGTAATAATGGTTCTGGCAGCTAACGGCTAGTTTGATGATGGAGCCTATAAATACCATTCTATGGTATTGTTTCAAGTACAACAACTTCAAGCATACGAGATAATCATCTGATATTCATATTGATATTATTGTTGTTTTAATATTGAGCTTACATTGAGTGATTCAGTGTTATACACAAGATCATACATGAGTGGTAAAAGAAAAGACACGATTGGATTCGGTGTTATTAGGATCAAGGATCCGGCATTATTAAAATCGCAATCGCTACCTAGTGAGGTTTATCTAGTACCGATAGAAAGCTAGAGAGGTTGATTCCTTGTCCTATGAAAAGGAAAACTGTTTAACTTGGACCGACACAAAGACAAGTACGAGTGGTTTATCATGGACCAATAGAAGACGTGATTATAAACGGTTATCCCTCGACAGATAGAAGAGAGGTGCAGAGGTTTTTATCTTGAACCTATAGAAAAAAGATACCGAGAGAGGACGTAGGCTCGTTTATAGCCGAACCTCTATAAATTCGTGCGTCATTTAATTTCTGCAATTTTATTACGTTTTCGCAACACGGTGCATATTCCGATCTTGATCCAACAATTAGTATCGGAGCAGTACCTCCAATACACAGCTTAACATCCGAGGAGTCGATCCAAATGGTGTTCCAATTTGCTCCAGTCGAAGGCCTTGCTCTTAACCGACCACCATTTTTTGATGGCGCAAATTTCATAACCTGGAAGAAAAAGATGTCTATCTTCATTCGTGCCTATGATATAGAAATTTGGAAGATCATTTGTCTTGGCCCGAAAGTTCCAATCAAATCCGACGGATCTCTTAAGAGCTTCAAAGAATATAACGACGAGGATTGGAGAAACGACCATCTAAATTGTAAGGCTACTCAACTTCTTTATTATGCCTTAAATCCGGAAGAGGTCAATCGAATCTCATCGTGTGAAAGTGCTAAAGAAATATGGAAAATTCTTGAAATCACATACGAAGGGACAACTCAAGTCAAGGAGACGAAGATCAATATGCTTCTCCATGACTACGAGCTATTCATGATGAAAGGTGACGAGTCCATCACCAATATGCTCGACAGATTTTCGGTCATCACCAATGGACTAGCTTCATTTGGAAAACCATTATCTAGTAGTGAAAAAGTCAAGAAAATTTTACGATCACTACCTAGCGAATGGGATGGCACCGTAACTGCGATCATGGAATCTAAAGATCTCAATACGCTTGATTTTAGCGCACTCGTTGGTTCGCTAATTAATTATGAGATAGTTTTAAAATCACGAAGTGTCAAGCCAAAGCCGAAGGAACGATCTATAGCCTTGAAGGCTAAGATGTCTAAGAAGGAAGTAATCCCGGTTGAAGAAAGTGACGAAGAATCGGCATATTATGCCAAAAATATTAATAAGTTCCAAACCTTTTTAAACCGGAGAAAGAAAGACATCTCGGGAGAATCTAAGAAATTCGAAAACTCTTGTCGATTATGTGGAAAACCAGGCGACTTTGCTAAGAATTTCCGAGCTAAACCCAAGAAGGAGGTTCTCGTTGCAACATGGAGCTATGACGACGAAGATGCTGATTTTATCAATCAAAATAATCTCGCTCTCATGGCCCAAAGTTCACTCGACGATAGCGACGGCGAAATCCGGGTAAGTACGTCATCTCAAGATGAGTTATTTGAAGCATTCGAGTTATTACACACTGATTTCCAAAATGCTTTAAAAGAAATCAAATCCCTTCAAA
The DNA here is from genome assembly GCA_033398695.1 of Orobanche coerulescens. Classification (NCBI taxonomy): domain Eukaryota; kingdom Viridiplantae; phylum Streptophyta; class Magnoliopsida; order Lamiales; family Orobanchaceae; genus Orobanche; species Orobanche coerulescens. The sequence goes on along the minus strand of CM065818.1, from coordinate 25,151,869 downwards.
CGAAAAATAAATCATTGGAAAATGAGATTTCCAAAATTCTTGAAAAAGGGAAATTTATCGAGACCGATCATTCGAAATGCGTTGAAAATGAAAATATTTTAAAGAATGATCTCTTGAAAACTCAAACCGAGTTGAAAAATTTAACAAAGAAATTCTCGTGTGGAAACGAGAAATTTGAACAAATGCTCTCGGTTCAGAAATTTACTTTGAATAAAGAGGGGTTATGATTCAAATCACGTCTTAAAAATGAATCCGCAAATTTCAAAATACCCCGGTGTGAAAAATGTTTGAAAATTGAGCACCATATTTTAAATTGTAAAAGCCCAAGACGGACGATTAAAATTAAAAAGATTTGGGTTCCTAAAGTAATAATTTTTCAAATATCGTCTATGTCTCAAATGAAAAACCAACTATAGGTTGGGTCCCCAAAAATTGATTTTTTTAAATATATTTTACTTAGTAATATTTTTTAAAAGGAGATCATATTTTCAGGGGGAGTTTATACCCTATTGTTATATTTATCATTTGGTATCATACATATTTTATTTTTGGTATCATTATATTTACACTTTTTGATGAAAACAAAAAGGGGGAAAGAAAGGAGAAAAATGGGATTAACCATGAAAGGGGGAGAAAATCGAAGTTGAGTCGAAAAGATGAAATCCCAAAGAAAAATGGAAGTTGAAAGGAGAAAAGGAGAAGAAAAGTCGAAAAAGAGAAGTTGAAAAGAAAAATGAGGAGACGTCGAAAAGATGATGAAAATTTGAAATGGCGAAAAGGAAAAGAAAAGGAAAGAAGGAGTCGAAAAAGAAATAGGAAAATAAACTAACAAAACGGACAAAGTCGAAAACTTTGGTCTGTACACATATACATATATTCGTAATTTTTGCAGGTAAACCCCATTGACAAAGTGTTGTTTTGTAATCATCAAAAAGGGGGAGATTGTTGGAACATTTTGTTCCATACATGTATTAATAATGTTTTGATGATTAAAGTTGATAAGAAAAATAAAACAACGAAGAGGCGAAGCCAAGAATCGAAGAAAATGAAGACTCAAAATGGTGTTCTGTGCAAGCTTAACGTACGTAACGAAGGTTGCTTACCGTACGTAAAACTGCAAGTATAATGTACGTAAACTTGAGTGTATAACGTACGTAACACATGTTCAAACCAAGTGAACGTTGGAGGAGTCAAAGTCATAAAAGCATTCAACGGATATATGACGTCAGCAATGACATAAGCCTTAACGTACATAATGTATGGTATGTTAACGTACGTAACCAAAATGACGAAACTCCCTGAACTGATTTGTGAAGAGGCTTACGTACGTAACCTGTCGAGGTTAACGTACGTAATCAAGCTTACGTACGTAATGTAGAGAAGATAGCGTACGTAATGATGGTTCTGGCAGCTAACAGCTAGTTTGATGATGGAGCCTATAAATACCATTATATGGTATTGTTTCAAGTACAACAACTTCAAGCATACGAGATAATTATCTGATATTCATATTGATATTATTGTTGTTGTAATATTGAGCTTACATTGAGTGATTCAGTGTGTTGTTACCCAAAATCGGAAGGGATTGCTGGAATGATGAGTAACAAACAAATGCGAGAGCACGTCCGTGGGAATGTAAATAACACAAGATTTGCCGAGTTTGTTAGGCCCGGGCTCGAAAGCTCTCGCGAGATATTATTAATACAAATACTTGGGAATACAAATATTAATGTTAGAGTACAATTACAATGAGTGTAAAGACCCTAGTTATCTAGCTATTGAGTGCTGGTGATTGCCGGAAGAACCAGAGTTGAAGCTCTGTGAGTTCTTGTCTCGTTTCTGCCGACCGTATTTGGGTTAATAGGTTTCGAGAGTGAGATATAAAAATATGTCCGAGGTTTATAGCGTGGCCAATATAGAGAGGCGAAGTCAAGAGAGAAGCAGAGAGAAAAGCAGAGAGTTTTCCAAGTGCAGGAAAACTTCTATTTATAGGAGGAGCTGGGACGTCTTCATCTTGACGGGCGATCGCCTTTCCTATATTATAATAAGGGGGCGATCGTCTGTAGCACATGGGCTGATTGCCTTAAAGTCCGTGGCTGCTGCTGGTAGCCAGCTGTGCGAACCAATGAGAGGACAACATGCGTCTCTTGTCGCTATCTAGGGAGGTCCCACCTTGGACCTTTCGGCGGATCTATCGGTAGGTGAGAAGCTGGTGAGAGGCTGGGGTTAAAGGGCCTTATCCTACGGCGCCTTTTCCGGATCTGCACGTGGGCCTCTATCCCGAGGTTCGGCCTTCACAGACTTGACGGGTGTTGGCTTTACATGGCATGAGGCGGTCGTCCATGATCGGGCACTTGGGACGATCGCTAGTTGCCGGGAGACGATCGACTTGGCAGTCGATCGCTCGGCGCTGGGTCCTGATCTGGGTCCTTCGATCAGCAAGTCTGGCTTGGTCTATTTTGACTCTGGTTCGGTCGCCCGGTCTTTGTGCCGATCGCCTGTTGAGGTGTATAAATCTCGACACAACACAGTGTTATACACAAGATCATACACGAGTGGTAAAAGAAAAGATACGATTGGATTCGGTGTTAATAGGATCAAGGATCCGGCATTATTAGAATCGCAATCGCTATCTAGTGAGGTTTATCTAGTACCGATAGAAAGCTAGAGAGGTTGATTCCTTGTCCTACGAAAAGGGAAACGGTTTAACATGGACCGACACAAAGACAAGTACGAGTAGTTTATCACGGACCAATAGTAGACGTGATTGTAAACGGTTATCCCTCGACCGAAAGAAGAGAGGTGCCGAGGTTTTTATCTTGAACCTATAGAAAAAAGATACCGATAGAGGACGTAGGCTCGTTTATAGCCGAACCTCTATAAATCCGTGTATCATTTAATTTCCACAATTTTATTTACACTTCCGCAACACGGCGCATATTCCGATATTGATCCAACAACAGTGGATCACGGTGTCATGAATATGTTTTGACAATCAAAGTTTTGAAAGGAAAAGTTTTATGGAGAACTGTTGAGTTATGAAACAAGATTTGGGTTAAGACCCTAAAGTTTTTCGAAAGGTTTTGTGAATCAGGACTTGAGGTCTTAAAGGTTTTGAAATTCTAAAAATTCCCGAGATGATGATCTTATTTTCGAATGCTTTATAGCTTATTTTCCTTTGTTAAAACCTCCCAGGAATGTTTTGGTACTTGGTTATTATATTTGATTCGTGATTAATGTTTGCTCGTTACATTACGTATGATTTGATACTTGCACTAGTAAAACAGTGGAGTTTTACTAACCCTCGAGTAATCGGGGGGTGGATGTCTGTCTTGCGTCCAGGTACATGCAGGTTCAGGGGAGCAGTCACAGGATTGGCACAGGAGGATGATGAGCTGCGACACTAATCAAGAGTTGAGAGTTGGTAGAGTTTAGTTGTATTGTCATAGTTGATTTCAGTCTTCCACTGTATTGTGTTTCGACCCCTGTGTGGGTAATGTTGTATAAGTAAGTTTTGTTGATTGAGTTGTGTGACCTCATCGGTCTGTGTATTCACGTGTAAGTGACCTTAACGGTCTGTATTATTTTATTGTTTGACCCTGGACGGGTAAACATTTGGTCGTTTTGTAAGGTCTAGCCTGGTAGATCCTCGTGAAAAGGGGTCTACAGCGTGTAATGTTTTGGGGGTGTTACATTTATGGTATCGGAGCTTAGGCTGCGAAAACCTAGGTTGTCGGGTCAAGTTGAGTCGTGATTAGTCGAGTATTGCGTTGTTTTATCATTCGAGTTCTCGGGTGACAGGTTGAGTTGTGCGTAGTCACAACGTGTCGGATATGTTGTCAGGCGAGATTAGTATCGTGGACGACTGTCATCTCCGTGCGGCCTGTGGATGTACGTCTCCTCTTTTATACGAGGTACGTGTGTATCATGATTTTATCTAAGTGAGTTAATTGCGGTGCATAATTTTATTTGCACGATGTTGTGTAATATAGTTGTATTTAATACTTGTGGCACATAGTATATGTATAAAACTGGGCGTATTGTTGTTTTACCTTTGAACCACCGTGTGGGGTGGTATGGAGTGAAAGTTGTAAACCTTGATGGGTTTTGAAAAGGTATGGACGGTAGAGTTTGTGAGAAACTCCGATGAATGATTTTGTTGTGTGTTTAAACTTGGTGCCACGAGATGCATTTGATTGAATTGGCGACCCTGGTTGCCGATTGAGCATGTGGTTTTAAATTCGACTGTTTTTGGAATGTTGTAATTTTGCCCGCTAAGGGTAGGTTTGAGAATGTTTTCTGAAGGACTTTACGGTTTGAGCATTTTTGTAGAAATTGATTTTTGGAAAATATTTTGGTGGTGCGGTCAAACCACGGTTTGTATGGATTTTAAAATCGGTTAAATTTTGACAAATGGGTCGTGTATTTTCAAATGACACCATCAGACGGTATTTGGAAAATGTGTTTTGAAGTACTTCGGACATTGTAAAATATTACCGTCGTTTTTGGTTATGAACTAAAGGATTTGGAAAATTTTATTTTGCAAAACGTTATGGGTTTTCGGAATTTTAAACGCTATGTGTTTGTGTGTTGGGACTAGTAGTTGCGGTAAGTTGGTTGTGTTGTTGTGCTCGCCGGAGAATGTTGTAGTATTTTCTAGATGTTGGGATACGTTGTTAGGTATCGTTGCCTAACTCTCGGAGCGGTTTCGGGGCTGCTGGGTTACTTCAGCCGTCTAATAGCTAATAGTTACGGCCGTACGAAATCTGTGTTACGGCCGTAAGTTGGTAGTTGCAACGGCCGTAAGGTGTTGGTATTACGACCGTAATCTTCTAGTTGTTACGGCCGCAAGTTGTGTGTTATTACGGCCGTAAGCTTATTGCTGTCACAATCGTAATCTTATTGTTACAGACATATCTGTACACTTTACCGGTCGTTCGATTCCTATGGATTTAGTTGTGTGGTCCGCTGATGACGATTGTGAACTTTAGCTATTGCATCAACAATGTCGCGCTCGGTTGTTTATCCTGTTTTGATATTATTGACATGTTGGCTATCGTTACCCTTCTTGTTAGCAAATTTGATTGTACACCTAAGTAGGGCTGGAATTTTTACCCGAAGAACCGAATTTTAATAAGAGCCAAACCGAAAAATTCGGTTCCGGTTCCGCTTGTTTTATTATTAACCGGTTCCGGTTCTTAATTCGGTTCCTTTTTAATAATTCGGTTCCGGTTCCGATTCCTGTTTTATGATGTTAGAAAAAACCGGTTTGGAACCGGTTCTATATATATATATAATAATAAAAAAAATAATATTATATATAATTTTTTACATAATATAGGTAATAAATAAAGCAAATTAAATATATTTTGTTCAAAATATTACACATTGAATTCGGGTTTTTTTACAAAATTCAGTTTTTTTGCAAAATTCGGTTCCTAAAAGAACCGAAAAACCCGGTTTTTACACATTAAATTCGGTTCTGGTTTCTAATTCGGTTCCTGAAGAAAAATACCGGTTTTTTCGGTTTCGGTTCCTAATTCGGTACCTGAAAAAAGTGGTCAAAAACTGAACCGGTTTATGTATTTAAAAACCGGTTCCGGTTCTTTAATTTTTTACTAAAAACCGAACCGGTCCCAGCCCTACACCTAAGTGTTGTGACTGCATAGTCTAATTTAATTGTATTGTTCTATGATGTTATCCTGGACATGATAACTTATCTATGACAATGATTAGCGTGCTGGCAGATATTAATAAGGTCATTTTGCTGACATCGGTTATAGAGTGGATTTGATATTTCAATGTATTGTTGTGCAAGTGATTTCAAATCAAAGCAGTTTTGATAATGGGTCCATGGTTTTGGTTAAATGACCGAGGTATTAATCAGAGTGTTTTCAAAATTTCATCCTAGCAAAATCTTTCAAACTTGTGAATTTTAAAATATTATCATTCGAACAAATACCTCGAAAAACTTGTTTTTAAGAATATTATCCATGTTGGACCACAATGGTATGCTTAATGTTTTAACCGTGTATGCTGAGGTATAAGTCGTACATCTATGTCGATGTGAACGTGTGAATTACTTTTAAATTTAAGTTCTATTATTGCAAGTGTTAGTTCGTGTATTCAAGTAGTGAATTGGTGTGAATATTGTATTGTGATGTTGTTTGTGGGTTTATGTTGATTATGTGAGGTTCGTTTTATCCTGTTATTCTGAATGGTTGTCCGTTCGGTATGCTGAGGGGTCGAGGCCGAGGCCGTGGTCGTGGCGGTAGTCGTAATCAGGAGCATGAGAGGGCGACTCACTCCTTGTCGAGTACCAATCAGCTCAGTATAGATGGTCGTGATGACCAGTCGCGAGATCAGGGACAATCAGCCAGCGTTAATGTTGACGTTGGCGCCGCTGCCATCCTTCGTCAAGTGGTTGACCAGTTAGTGCAGATGAATCAGGCCGTACATCGGAATGAGAGGCCAGATGGGGATAACGGGGCTAATAAGTGGTTACGAGATGTGATGAGGATGCAGCCGCCCCGTTTTGTAGGTTCTTCTGACTCGTTAGGTTGGGAGAACTGGCTCTTCCACTTGGACAAAACATTCGATGCTGTAGATTGTCCCGAGAAAAGGAGGGTACCCATTGCTCAGTACTTGCTCGACAAAAAAGCTGCAGACTGGTGGCAGGCTGTAGTGCCTGCAGATCGTACACCTACATGGGCTGAGTTTAAGACCGCCATGGAGGCATAGTATTGCCCGTTGCCTATCCATGAGCGCAGGATCGTTGAGTTTTTCTCGGCTACGCCCCAGGATGTGTCGATATCCCAGGCGATAGTCGATTATAATCGGCAATTGGCTTATGTTCGTGATCAGGTGAGAAGTGAAGCGGACAAGGTCTGATACTTCAATATGTACATGAAGCCCTATATCCGTGAGAGTATGGATCCGCTTATATGTACTACCTTTAAAGAATATCACGACCGAGCTCTAGCCATCGAGATGGCTATTTCCATGTCAAAGGCTAGCTCGGGAGGTAAAAGGCAGAAGACCTCGAGTAACTTTTCAAGAGGCCAGAGAAGTGAGATCCGTGAGCCTGTTGCTTCGCATTTTCCATCTGGGAGCACTCCTCGTTCGGTTGACCAGTCTAAGAACCCTACTCCGGAGGCAAGTAAGACGAACAGTATGAAGACTTGCTTCAACTGCGGTCGTGTGGGCCATGCGAGACAGAATTATCGTTCGCCACCGGTTAATTATTTCAAGTGCGGTCAACTGGGGCACCAAGCGGTGCATTGTGAGACCGTTGCTAAGATGTTCGGGAATCGGGTTTTCATTCCTACTCGGGGAGGGGCCAGTGGTGTCCAGTGATGTAGTTGTGTGTCGTACTTTGTGCTGCAATTTGTGTAGAGATTGATATTTGTTGCGTGAACGTTTTGGTTTCGTTTGTATTCTACCCTGATGTTTTAGTTTAAGTTTCAGGACGAAACTTATTCTTAGTGGGACAGAATGTAATATCCGGTACTCTCGTTTTCTGTTATCTTGAATTGTTTGTGTTTTGACGTCGGACATTTTCTTGTTTATGAGAATCGGAGTGATTTCTATCGTGATACTCTATTTTGTTTCTATCGCATAGCCGTTTTAGTCGGGTGCGACTAGTTGTCGCGTGCGTTTCTTTGATTAAATGTGTGCATGTGATGTGGTATGTGATGTGTCGTTATTTGCTCGTTAATGTTTTGAATCATAGCCGGTGGCGTTGTGTTGTTCGTCGTGAAGCGTGCTTTGACGCCGTATATTCCTTTGCGTTGCTTGTAACGTTTCGCCGTTGGGAGTAAGTTACGCATTTCTTGTGTATCTCGTTGAATTTTCGTGGCGGGATATTGCTTCTCCCTACTTGTTTTATGTTTCGGGACGAAACTTCTTTTAAGGAGGGTAGTATGTAATATCCGCGATTTCGATTTTTGATAAATTTCTTTTTTCGGCGGGAGTCCGTTTCGACAATTCGCTCATGACCATTTCGTCATTCTAAGAGTATTTGATTCTGCACTTTTTGTCATCCGAGTTCGTTTCAGTATCGTTTTGTTGAGTTTCGTGTTCTTAAGCGGCTTTTCCGCATTTGAGTTCGATTCTTGCGAATCTCGTCCGAAACTGTTGTTTCAAGTTTATCGTAAGTTCATTAATGGTATTATTCATGTTGCGAGCTTTGACTTGGTGTTTCGATTGTGTATCGTGTGTTTCGGATGTTTTGGGCCGTTTTCGTAATTTCCTAAAGTTTGGGGTAATTACTTTCTGTTGTCGAATTTCGAGCCTTCGGGTGGTCGGAATCGTGTGTTCTCTTAGCGCTTAGATTTGTCTTTGCGAGTACTTCGTAACCGTATCTTCAATTTATATTCAGGTTTGGATTTCGAGGTTGTCCGGGCCGTTGGAAGTGGCCATGGCCGAGTCACGCCCGCACTTTGTGGAGCAGGTACTGGCCTGGCCGAGTTACGGCCGTAAGGGGGTGTCAGTTACGGCTGTAGTGACTCGACAGGTTTTAGTCAGTGACCCCTGGGAGTTCGGTTACGGCCGTAAGGCTATGCCTATTACGGCCGTAAGGATCGATAGTTGCGTACGCAAGGCTTCGGCCATTGCGTGCGCTATCGGCAGTTGACCGAGTTACGGCCGTAAGGCACTGCCGGTTACGGCCGTAACACTGTCGGCCATATATAGGCCAGGGACGGTCCAGACCTCATTTTTACCCCATTTCTTCACCCGGGTGGCGGCTGGCGACGGGAGAAGTCGAGGAGTGGAGCTTTTGGTCGATTCCACTCGATTTCTAGGCGTTTTGGAAGATTCTTGTCGATTATATCATCATCTAATCCTTGTTCTACGTCGGATCGAGGTAATTTCTTGAAATCTCCTAGGATTGACTTTCGAGATTTCCTTCTTGATTTTCGTTGTTCGTCCGATTTTGATGAATCGGTTGATGTTATTGAACATTATTAATCGTGTTCTACGGGTTGTATATCCGTATTTCGAGTTTGTTCAACTCAATTGGTGATTCGAGTGTTCTTGGGAGTTATCAAACGTTAGGTGTTCGATTAAATGTCCCAATGAGTTTCCCTTCGATAGTTTGATGAGGTTTTCGTTGTTTTCGGTTTTGATTCTCGTTGTAATCGTATCCTCGTTGTTTTTGCCGGAGGATTGTAGGTGTTCGGGGTATTTTTTCGGGTTGTGCCGTGTTCGTAGGAATATTCGGGCGCTGACAATCGAGGCAAGTATCTTATTATACGACTTGTATCTTGCGACAAGAAATCATGTATTAGGTTAATGATGATTTTGCTTACCTTCGTAAATATGTTCCGTTTGAGTTGGTTGTGTATTTCGAAATTTGAAGGCTTTGTGATGATAGTTGTTGTGAGTGTTGAGATTGTGTTATCTGCACGTGATGTACGATTTTGTGGTGATCAATGTGACTGATTAACTGTGATCATGGTTGTATGAACTATGAATGTGAATATGTGTGTGACCGCTAAGTTCACTCGTGATGGTTCGACGGGACCTACGAGGACTCGTGGAAGTGGACTACGGGGTCAGAACTTAGTGAGGTACTGAGGTCCAATCGTGCTGGTCTGATGAGGCATACGATAACACATGGCAGTGGACCATGAGTTTAGGGCACAGTGCGTCCAACCGGGTGAGCTCGACGGGGCTTACGGTGACACGTGGCAGTGGACTATGGTGTTGGGACTGTGTGTGTGATTGTTGTGATTGATATAATCCGTGTGGGTTGTTGAACCTACGGAGACACGTGACAGTGGATGACGGTGTCGGAATTAGTTATGTTTGGTTATTTGTGTGTGGAATAGGCCGTGCGGGTTATTGAACCTACGGGGACACGTGACAGTGGATCACGGTGTCATGAATAAATTTTGACAATCAAAGTTTTGAAAGGAAAAGTTTTATGGAGAACTGTTGAGTTATGAAACAAGATTTGGGTTAAGACCCCAAAGTTTTTCGAAAGGTTTTGTGAATTAGGACTTTAGGTCTTAAAGGTTTTGAAATTCTAAAAATTCCAGAGATGATGATCTTATTTTTGAATGCTTCATAGATTATTTTCCTTTGTTAAAACCTCCCGGGAATATTTTGGTACTTGGTTATTATATTTGATTCGTGATTAATGTTTGCTCGTTACATTTCGTATGATTTGATACTTGCACTAGTAAAACAGTGGAGTTTTACTAACCCCCGAGTAATCGGGGGTAGATGTCTGTCTTGCGTCTAGGTACATGCAGGTTCAGGGGAGCAGTCACAGGATTGGCACAGGAGGATGATGAGCTGCGATACTAATCAAGAGTTGAGAGTTGGTAGAGTTTAGTTGTATTGTCAGAGTTGATTTCAGTCTTTCGCTGTATTGTGTTTCGACCCCTGTGTGGGTAATGTTATATAAGTCAGTTTTGTTGATTGAGTTGTGTGACCTCATCGGTCTGTGTATTCACGTGTAGGTGACCTTAACGGTCTGTATTATTTTATTGTTTGACCCTGGTCGGGTATGTATTTGGTCATTTTGTAAGGTCTAGCCTGGTAGATCCTCGTGAAAGGGGTCTACGGCGTGTAATATTCCCATATGGTTTTGGGAGTGTTACAAACGACAACATCAATAATCAGACCAACCTGATAACAAGGATCATATCATACTTAATCTGGAATACAACCTCATATCATGATTCATATGAAATCAACATACTTCAGAAATCCATCTTTCATCGGGTTAAACGAAACACAATTCTTAAAGTATGGAGAATCTTAATTAACATCCGAGAACTCTTAACAAAATCCCATTAAATCTCATATAACATCATCACAAGATAATCCAACTCGCTTCCTCACAAGTAGTCATCCTTAAAAACGAACCACTATCAAAGGGATACGAAATTACCTTGTATAGATGAACCAAGAAGAAGAACAATTGAACTCCTTCCCAAGAATCATGAATAACTTCAAGAACAAGGCTTTAATCCATACTCTCCACCTAAATCTTGTTAAAGATCATCATCTCTCAGTGTTTGGGAACCTCAAATACCTCTCAAGGCTCTCTCTATCGGTTCACATGAGGAAATGGATGGGAATGACGAATAATGGCCAACTGCACTTATATATATACTGTACATTATTAACATACGCTAACATCTTCATTTAACGTACGTTACACGCTTAGCGTGCACTAACTGTCTTTGTTAGCGTGCGCTATCGCAGTCCAGAGGCTACTGCCTTACTGCATGAAATGATTTACGTACGCAATACCCATGCAATAGCGTACGTAAAGGCCTATATTTAGCGTACGCAAACCTTTCACTGTAGCGTGCGCTACTCATAGTTGACTTGCTACAGTCTGCACCTACCCTCGTGTCCCCACATGCCGAAAGTAACCTGACAAAGCCAAGATTCCTTTGGTCCGATCTCATTAGCGTGCGCTAACAATATACATTAGCGTGCGCTAATCCTTCATAACAGACATCCGTTGACTTCGTCGGCACATGCGCCGAAAGTGTCCGGGTCCACACATAGATTCCTTCTGATCTGGTCTGTACTAGCGTGCGCTATCCTTTACCATTAGCATGCGCTAAAACTGCACGGTAGCGTGCACTAGGCATGTATATTTGCGTGCGCTAATAATGCTACACTTAGCCATTTTCAGCTATTCTTGTCCAACGTATCGACATGCAGAATACGAACATACGGCATACTGAATACGTATACTCAACACATTATATCCTTAAATGCAATTGTCGACCAAATACGACAATTATACCAATACTGACATCTCAGTCCTTCATTTATTTTATCCATACTGTACAGATTCCACGCTATACATTATAACTCAGATAAAATAATATTAAAAAACCGTAGTAGAAATTCCGGATATTACACTAACCTCTTCGAGGGAAAAGTACCTTTTATATAATTTCGGTATTCGTAGTTTGAGGAAGCAGTCACATGCTCGGCATAAAGATTACAAGATGCAATGCTAATCACATAAGTTTGAGATATTTATTATGTTGTCGAGTTGTATTTTCCATTTCTATTGATATATTTTGTAATCCTAATAAGGGTTTCAATTGTATGGGAGAATATCCAAGTGATGATGAATATTCATTTTGGATTCTTCTATCTTTATTCGTTATTCGGCCTTGTCGGTCGGTTCTCTCTAACTTCCTTGCCGGTCATATATAGTGTCGTTGTTGTATGGTTTCCAGCCTAATATATCTTTGTGAAAAAGATATATGTCGTTGTAATAGTCCCGATCGAACAGGGGTTATTACAAGTTATCCCCGTTAATAATACCAATTGACTCTGTTTATTTTTAGAAACAATGTATTAAGTTGAGCATCTATTCAGTAACCTAAAAGCAGACAACATTCGATACTAAACGATGGTTCATCCTATTGCAATCTAAATACAGTGTAACCTCTTTAAATTAATACTCGATAAATTAATAACCTTTATAAAATTTAATATTTTTTCCGGTCCCGACTTGGGCCCCAAGCGTAAATTCATAATTTCGATAAATTGATAAGATAATAATTTTTTTGAGACCCCTTTATAAATCATGGGTCCCATCAACATCATAAATTAATAATCTTAGAAAATTACAAAGATAACTAAGACAACTTAGTAAAATATGAATCTAGTGTTGATTGTTTTCTATTGAAATTCAAATCAAAATGAAACTCTCCTCTCACTTTTTTAACGGCACTTAAAAGCTCTTGTGTGGTATACTCTGACTGCATGAAAAAATTATGAAGGATTTTCGATGCTTCTATTGCTTCTTTTCGCGTAACCGGCTCTAATGGTATTGTATCATCTTGCGCTTTATCCTCAATTGGATTTTCAATTATAGTATCAACAATTTCTTCTAAGCTTTGGATTTGTGAACATCCTTCATTTTCACCCGGATAATCCAATAGATGATTGACATCCATTTGATTGTGATGATGAAAATTTTTAATCAATGCAGCGAGTTCATGAGTACCTGCTTCAGTATCCGCATGTAAATTTGTTGAATCTTCTTCATTCACTGAACGAATTTTACAAGCCGATGCAAGAGTTCGTGTCCAACAAGAAAATGTCTGAAACAATTGGCTATTGTGTAACACCCCAATTCACAAATGGGACATTACACGCCGTAGAACCCTCGTGAGGTCTACCAGGCTAACACATGACACATAAACCACAATGTAATTCCAAACGATGCACTCAAAAGTAAATAAGGCCGTGGCCTCGGCCAAAACAATTTTAACGGAGTACATGAACATAAGATAAATACCAATTCGTTGCCCACGCAGGGGACTTAAACCAAGTTTAAAAGTAGACAGTTTAATTCCAGTACTCGACAAATGCAATGACAAAACATAAAATTACAGACTCGAGCCACATCATCAAGCCAGCCCATCCTTTACGTGCGTGTCTCGTGCCTGCTCCTCAGCTCTCCCGGTACCTGAAATGCATAAGACGCATTTCCCCCATTTAAGGGGTTAGCATTCGAATAGCTAGTGCAAACATTATATACAAAATACGGTTTTTAGCACAATCATCTCAATCAGAAAGCATTTGCCATAAATATTCCGGAATACTACATTGGCAATCAAATCAGTTCCAATCATCATGATATCACAAAATCACAACTGGTATCCCGTGGCCGTACCCCTTAGTATCGACCCCCAGACATCCCGTCGAACACTCCGGGTGGGATACCACTTCCGCGGCCGTACCACTTAGTATCGACCCCCAGACATCCCGTCGGACACTCCGGGTGGAAGTTCAATCAGACACGCACCCAAGTTCCCTTCCACGGCCGTACCCCTTTGTATCGACCCCCAGACATCCCGTCGGACACTCCGGGTGGAAGGAACACAACTCACGCACCCAAAAATCACAAATCATCATTAATTTCGAAAATCACAACATACATAACGAAATGTAATACATGTACTTGCCTTGAATGAAACGAAACGAAGGAAATGACGAAGGAATAGGTTTCGGTCCGAACAATCCTCCCAAATCCGTTCCTAACACAATAACGGTATACACAAGTCTCAATAATGCGGAAAGGTAAGAATAAATCCTAATTCTACCCGCTGGAACAATTTGTCGGTCATGACTTGGGTATCGTCGACTATAAGTGACGAACAATGGAAAACTTGAAGTTCAAAACCACAAATCATCAATAAAACGAAGGATTACAAGTACATGATCGAAGTCTAGCGATAACCCAAGGATAATTTGGACTAAAAGAGTCAAATCCCAAGAAATCCCCAAAATTTCCCCAGAATCTCAAAACAAGGGTTTCGGGAATTCTTACCTTGATTCGGATGGTGGAAAGTGTTAGGAACTTGAAGAATTCACGCAAGGAATGCACGGTGGTAGTGAATGATGATCTACAGTCGGAATCGGCCCTAACCCTTGTCTGGAATCGCTCAAAGCCGAGAAGGATAAGAAATGAAGGAAAAATGACGAAGTTGACTGCTGCTGTCCTATTTATATTAAACAGTCTTAGCGCACGCTACGCACAAGCATTAGCGTGCGCTAACGGGCGTGGAAGAACATCGCTCTGTCCTCCGGTTAGCGTACGCAAGCTAACATGGTTAGCGTGCGCTAATACTAGGAATTAGCGTGCGTTAACGCCGAATTAGCGTCGCTACACGGTCCAAGATCAAATCGAACCTCATCCCCTGCATCAAATCGTTAGCGCACGCTACGAACCCCAGGTTAGCGTCGCTAACCACACGATGATAGCGCACGTAAGTAATCCCGGAGTAGCGTGCGCTACTCGAGCGGCGATTGATCTTGCCACAAAGACAAAAGTGTCGAAATGCGAAGCAAGACCAGAATCTGGAAACAAAAACACGTAATAATCAAGATGACAGAGCTGAGCGTTGAAAGAGAATATAATCCCGATCACTGGAGAGTCCGAAATGAAGCAAACAAAGCGAAATTCCCCAAACTTATGAAAATTACAAAAACGGCCCAAGTGCCCGAAAAATCGCGATACAACGTCGGATTAACGAACCGAAAGTTTCAACACGACCAACTCATCCATAAAAACTTATACAAATCAAGAAACAACGAAAATGAACAAGTTTTACGAGAATCGAACGTACATGCGGCAAGATATAATTCAAGATGAAATTATGCAAAAACATCCTCGAAACTCGTCCAGACGGAAAAACTCCAAGAACAAAATAGATTCAGAATTCCAAAACAGTGCTAAGCGAGTTGTCCAAAACGAACATACACCAAAAATAGAAATTACCGAAAATAGAAAACACGGATATTACATATTGTCTCTTGATGCACATTTATAGTCCAGGCTGAGACTGCAAGATTAATGGCGTATAGAACATTAAGCTTTTATGGATCGGATTGTCCCAACTCATGGCCTTCTAGTATCATACGATAGAGCCTCTTACGATAGTGCATCTTGAAAGCTCTTATTATCCCAGCATCACAAGGTTGAATCTTTGATGTCATGTTAGGTGGTAGAAAGAACAACTCAATATTTTCTAGTCCTTCAACAATTTTGGGATGGGCAGGACAATTATCTACCACCAACAAAAATTTTCTACCATGCATTTTTCGATCAAGATAACGAACATATTCATCAAAAGGCACAATAGTCATCCATGCTCTCTTGTTAGCACGATATTCACAATTTAAGCAACTCATTCACATTCTTGAAGCAACGTGGTTTAGCATACTTACCAATAATCCATAAAGGAATTTTTTTCTGATCCATCTTCATTGCAACAGATAACAGCGGTAAGCCTTTCTTTATCCTATTTTTTTCATTCCAATTGCTTTGTTGCAAGAGAATGATCGGCTTGTAACCTATAAAACAAACTAGTTTCATCCATATTAAACACATTTTTCATAAGAAACTGGTTTTTTTTCTCCCTTATAAACTCCAATTGTTTCTCCATTTCTTGTGTGTCAACAAAGCCACTTTCTCCGAAACGACGAAATAACTTGATACCATGTCTCATCTTAAACTTCTCAAGCCAACCTTGAGAAAATTTGTTCGACCCAGCAAGTTTGAGGATATAACATCTTCATTGTCTCTCTCGCCTTCTCCAAAATGAGCTCTCCCGACATATTCACATGATCTTGGTATTGCAGGAACCACTCATAAACAATCTTTTCCATATCTGGAAACTTTGCTAGTTTGTGCCTCTTCGTTTCTCCTCTTTTTTAAAGTTATCATCAAGATACTCAGATGACCTCCTCAGAGTGTTTGAAATAGTACCTTGACTAACTTTCAAATGAAAATTCTGATCGAGCCACTGTTGCAAGTCTTTTTGGGTAAGGGTGGGATGATCTCTCTTGTACTCACATAGTGACTTGCGTATTTGATCGGTCGTGGTTTTTTTTCAACACCTTTTAAGTGAGAAGTCATTGTATTTGTTGGTATATTTTTACAAATTTTTTGTTATATATAGTAATTCTTTCATCTAACATTGAACATACCATACGTATGAATCTAGTTTTAAAACATTGAACATACGTATGATCTAGGTTTAAAATATTGAATTATTATATTCAAGTTCCTAACATTGAATACTAATTAGATTGAAGTTCCTAACATTGAATACTCATTAATATCTCTATGTAATTAAATTTAAATTCGTAGAATTTTGGTGTAATTAATTTTAAATTGGTTGAATATAAAATACCTCCCTAAATTAATAAATTCTTAATTTATCGATTAATTAGTACCTCTCTAAAATTAATATTTTTCGGTCCCAACTGTATTAATTTATAGAGGTTCTACTGTAACACGTAGAATAGGCAATCCTACTACATACCCTCGTATGTGGTTATTTGACCTATCTCATGGATTTGTTAAATTGGTGCTCCTTGTTTAATAGATGGATTTAAAATTGTTAAAACTATATATAAAAAATAAATCGGAAACTAGAATTAGAAATATAGTAAAACCTCTATAAACTAATACTCTTAGGATCATGAAATTTTATTAATTTAGGAAGATATTAATATATCGATAAATTATAAGTTTATTAATGAAAAAAAAATTCTCAATTCAGCAAATATAACTTTCATAAAAATATGCAAATAAATTGTAGATAATATTTTAATTAATTAATAATAAGTAGATTCATGTATATGTTGAAAATATTGAGGAAATTGTGACAAATATTGTTGAAAGTTTTACTAGTGATGAAGTTGAAGATGATTCAACAACACCTTCAACGAGTCACACGAAAGGAAGTATTGAACGCGACAAAGTTTTTATTGCAATTAGAGAGCTAAATGCTGGAACTTTGAGAGTGTTTTATAAAAGTTAGATGAAATTGAATTAGATTTGAATTAAAAAAAACAGATTACAATATATTCATATTTTAGCAAGTGTCCATAGTGGTAACTAGTGTCCAACCGGTCGAAATTTGACCGAACCCACATTACGTTGTAATTTATAAGTATAAATCAAATAAATAAATTAATATTTAGCTAGGATTTCGTTTATCACGATGAATGGCAATGAATCGAATAATAAGGTTAGAGTTCGACCATTAGAATTCGTTTAGGATTTATATATGCGTACCCATCTCAAGTCCAATTAAACGGTGACTTACTACTCGTTTGTGTTTTAAACACATACACTAATTACACTAATATTCAAAATAATGAGTATACGGTTCAACCACTTAGACTCTTTTAAAAATTTTATACACGTACTCGCACCAAATCAGATTGAAATGTGATCTTATTCTTACTACTCATTCTCATCTCAAATCCATATAGTAGGATTCACTAATTATTCAAATTTATTAAAATTTATAAAATATCTAAACAATTTAATATAAGTTGTTACGATAATTGGCTTTCCATCTTGATAAAAATTCGGATATTAAGAATAGATAGTATAAATAATAAAAAAATAAAAATTAAATTTGAATTGCTAATTTTGAAATATACAATCTAGGAAACTCGATATAAAATCCATATACTCGTATGCGTCCCATACCCAGTTAAAAATTAATTTTGTTACCCATTTCGTCTGTAATTTGTATTGTTAATACCTACTATTTTCTGAACTCGTTTAAAGATATGAAATATTTAATTACCTGATATGAAAAGTACAGGCTTATATCAAACTTTTTGGTCCAAGTTGATTTTGAAAAAGTTAAATATTTTACCTAGAAATAATACTAACTGTCCAAGCTCACTCAAATTTACAAAATATCTATTACTTTTTTTTTTTGATGACCCAGGTTGAATCCTGGGGGTTGTAGGTCCGATCCCTCATTCCTACCTCCGGTTAAATCGCAGGTTATGCCTCAGCAACCCGGTTTTGAGGATGCTTCAACTGAATAAACATACAAGGTTTAAATCCCTGAAAAGAGCGGATGCTCCCACGAGGATTCGAACCCACGCTGCATGCCACCAGCGCGAAAGAGATCTATTACTTGAAACGAGAAATAGAAGCTTATATTGTTTTGATCCAAAATTATCATTTTATTCCAAAATAATAATTTTGTCCTAAAATGACCAAAAATTATCTCTTATCTCAAGGACTTCAAAGATTTTATCATATTGCATAAAAAGCTATTTATAATACTAATTTAATGTTTATCTATTTGTTTATTTGTTTATCTACGAGGAAACATGATGGCTCACACGACGGGCATCGATCGTGTGCATGCCATCGTGTGCAAGGCAGAAGACTTTGATCTTCTTGCCCACGACGGCACACACGATCGACGACCGTCGTGTGTAAACCATCGTGCCCATGAAAGACCATCGTGCACACGATGGTGTCATCTTCTTCAGCACCATCGTGAGACGATGAACAACCGTCATGGCACGATCGTGTGAATGAAAATACACTAACCGACGGCTCATTGACGAATTCCTCTTCAGATGGAGTGTCACTAGCGTGTGAGGAACTTCTGGCGTCTTCAGATTCTCTGTGGTAGTCGGAGTTCGACATTTTCTGGCCGGCTAAAGGGTTTCACGACGGGAGAGTTTTTTTGCAGAGAGATACAGCAAAGAGTTTTTTTTGCAGAGAGAAATATTGAGTTGTGGAACCGTTTAGATTATTGTTATTTGCTTTTAATAATTTTCTTTTTTTATGTTTTTTATCTTTTAGTGGTAGACTTTAAGAGTAATAAAGTCTTTTAACACATTTTGGTATCAAAAACTTATAGTTTTATGAATGAGGATATATAACTTATTACTTTTGTGATTTGGTACTAAAAAAGAGAGATCCCTTAACTTTATCCGTATTTTTATCTATTAGAAGTAAATAAAAATAAATGTTAGCATGTAAAATATTGTTCGAATTATCTCAATATATATTTTCAAAATATTATTTTTTTTATAATTTTTATTTAACATATTTAATATAAATAGTTAAAATTATAAGTTGAACGACGTAAAAAACAAAATGTTACAACTATTATGAAAGGATGACGTATTACTACAATCCAAATCTCTCTAGTATTTAAGAAGAAAAAATAAAGGTGTTAAAAAATAAGTCCGTTATTGTTGAAGACTATCCGGAAGGGGACACCCACATTCCCACCACAATAGTCAATGTAAGCACGTCTACATGCAGAAATTTGAAGAAAACGCGGTAGCTTAGGTATTTTAGTTGACATTTTTTGACTTTCTGTATTCAATTTTTTTTATAATACAGAATACATTCGCTGTTTTTCGAGTGCACACTGAATAAATTTTTGAATTTGATGTAATAGTTTGCAAATCATAGTAATCTATCAAATCATACTAGACAAGTTATGTGTGACAAGTTCAATCGAAAATGTATTGACAGACAGAATCGAATTCGTAACATTTCAATCCAATACTTATCTATTCCACCAACTCAATTATCCTTACGAGTGACTTTCTTATATTCATTCTCTACTATGATGGTTGACATCTTACTTATAAATACTTATCTATATCACTAACAATACAGACTAGCTCATTCTACCAAAAAAAACAATACAGACTAGCTCTGGAGATTGGACAGTAAGATTCGATTTGAAAATTACGGAAACCTTTAAAAGTCATACCGGCATTAAACACAAAATGAAAAATTAAAAATATAGAAATTAATATTGCATGTTGAGATTTGGTTTCTATTTACAATAGGTTGACTTCGAATATTCACAAGAAGTAATGGCGTGATCCTAAGATATGAAAACGTTAAACACGAACTAACTAATTAAATTTTTGTTTAAAGGTAACATATGACATTACACGTTTCAACTTCGGGTTTATTTAATTACTTACTACTTTGAGGTGTTCATGAATCTTACATTTGTACTTCGTTAATGGTGTTATCAAAAATTAGTAAGGGGGAGGGAGTGGGGCTCGGGTAAGGGAATCGGGTACCCTTACCCGAGCGGTAACACCGCCGCCGGCGCCTCGGGTAAGGCAAGCGGTGTTCAATCTCGGCTTCTGAAGTCGAGCGGTGAGGCTGCTTTCTTTTTCAAAAAAATGGCCGTTGAACGGCTCTTTTGAGTAAAAAAAAAAAAAAATTCCCTTTAAAATCAAATAACATACACTTATTATTTTCAAATAAAACACACACTAATCTCTCAAAAACAAAAAATAATTACTAAAATGTCTTCCGATTCTTCCGAATTCGAATGCATTATTCCGTCTTCGTCCGACGAGATATCCACGGGTAGCTCGTTGCAACTTATGCTTCAAGTGGCTCAGTACCTTGAAGACACGGCAAGCTCTAGCCGAACTAGCGTAAATCGTCTACGGGAAATATGTCTTCAAACGTTGGAGAATGATTGGTTCGTTGAAACACCAAAGTACAACGAAGAGTACTTTAAAAAAAAATTCGAATGGAGAAAAGCATGTTTTTGCAAATAGTGGGCGACATTGAAGCGAGATTTAAGAAGTTACAAGAGGGGGCGAGAAAGGATGTCGATCGAGCTTTTGGTGCTCTCAAAGGAAAATGGAAAATTCTCGATCGGCCTCTCCGAGCTATGACCAAAGCGAAGATTGCCAATCAGGTTCATGCGTGTGTTATTTTGCACAATATGATTATAAAACGCGAAGGGAGGGCAATCTCACCGGTTCATATAATGGATGAGCCGGTCCAGCCAGTGTTCGACGACAATGTGATAGCGGAGTTACTAGACGAAGTTCTCCATGACCGACTTCGATATGATCTCACGGAGCACGTAGCACGTCAATACTTGCCGCATCTCGATGATTAGTGGGTTTTTTATTTTAATCTAGTTATTTTTAAGTATTATGTTATGTTTCTTTTTTTTAAGTATTATGTAATGTTTTTATTTTTAATGAAATGGTATGTTTTTATGTAATGTTTTTTTTAAGTATTATGTAATGTTTTTATTTTTAATGAAATGGTATGTTTTTATTTTAATATTGTATGTGATTTTATGTATGAACAAAAAAAAAATCGGGTAGTATAGGTGACCACTCTCTCCACTTAGGGTAATGTTAAGGTAGAATTGAGTAGTTTTGAGTTGGAGGGTTTTTATTAGATAGAGGTGATGTAACACCTAGGGTATTAGGTGACCACTCCCTCCCCCTAACATCGCCTTCTGAATAGTAGAAATGACAAAGGAATAATATCACTTTCTATATTAGGAGTAAGGTAAAATTTCACTATCCGCTTTTTACGGGGAATATTGTTGATTAAATATAAAAAAAATTACAAAATTTGCTCATTAATTATAGGAGGTGTCACTTTTATGTTCAATATATTTAATCGTGAAATTTGTTTTATATAGCAATTTCGTGTAGTTTATATTCAAAATGCAGTCGGAAATTAAAAAACGATACGTGACATGTCACGCGATCCGGCTAAATGAGTATAAATTACACATCGAAAAAAGTAATGGGCACGTTTTGCCAAATACGAAGAAAAATTAAACTAATATTGAAACAAAAAGTTAAAAACTTATTTCTAAAATTATTTTGAGAATTCTAAAAATACATCTAGAATTCAATAATTAAAAAGAATTATTTCTAGAATCAACAACTGCACCTTATCGGTGATATAAGGATTATAGTTGCAGTTAATTATCTGAAATTAATTAACACTACAACTCATGCAAAAATAATAAAGTGGCAAAGTTTACACCAGATGCTCTTCCGGTTGCAACTTTACATGAAGGAGAAATGCGATGAAATATCGAAACCATCAACATTATAGGTTTTTCAGTTACGTGGAAATATCATAAGACTTTGATGAGTCGAGATAATTGCTATAATCATATCATATTGTATAAAATCAACACGTAAATTATAGAACATTACTGAAAAACTACTTTCAGAATAATTCAAAATAATCTAATATTTTTCAAATAACTATAGAAACAAATTTTTTATTTTATACACTTTTATAATACTACATATATTGCGCGTGTAAATTCATAGGTCGAGTTATATATATATATATATATATATATATATATATATATATATATATATATAGATGGATAGATAGATAGATAGATGTTGGATCAAATGAGAATGATTTTTTGAGTAAAAAATAAGAATAAATCTGAATAATTGATCTTTGTGATATGTACGGTCCAGATTGACTTATGCATGATATGCGCATCAAACTTGCAATGCATTAAACTCTGCATTATATGCATCAAAATATCGATGCACTAAAATATTACATTCTATGCATATATTTTTGTGAGAATAAATATAGGTCATTCATTTAATCAAGATCTGTGGATCAAATTCATTCTTATTTCTTAACTTAAATATCATTCTCACCAGAACTCACCCTTTTATATATATATATATATATATATATATATATATATATATAAGATTACATCTCAACCCTTGATTGCATGTGATAGATGGTCTGGATTGTGTTGGATGTATCTTTACATGGCAAGGTTGATTTTTATAATTATGCTCGTTCAATTTTATACATTTGTTCAAATGCTGTTTGGTTACCCCAGACCTTTTGGGAAAAATATTTTTTTAGGATCATAATTTTAGAGAGTTGTGTCTTAAGTACAATATATTTCTGGACATGAAAATATAGGACAATAATTTCAAAAATCTGTAAATCTAGGTCAATTGAGCCCGAATTAGGTCTGATTGGGCCGAATAAACACATGACTCGCACATGGTGCATAATTTCGGGCTTCTATTCCCGATAAGCGCCACATTAGTTAAAAAATTAATAACTGACAATTGGTAAGACGGAATTCTATGAAATTAAAATTGTAGGTTCACAACTCTGATGTAGTTCATTATTATATTTTTTATTTGATTGACAAATTTATTTAAAATAATATATAAAGATCAAGTATGGTGTGAGTGTAAACAAGTGGACTTAGACATACTACCACTTATGAGAAAGTCCAAAAACAGCACATCATAAAAGAATAGACAAGACCGTATATTGTAAAGAAAGATGTATGTGTGTATATACCTTCCGTAGCAAAGTGGACTTTTTGTGAAGAATCATCGAGTACCACGGGATGCTACCAGAGAGCACCCCGTATATTATAGCCGCCCATTTGCACCACACCTGTCGGTCAAAAATCCTCGGGCGCTTCATATCAAATAGAAACAAACAATTAGTATGAGTCAACACTTCATTTTGTTGAAGCAATTGTCTCATTTTCTTTTAATCGTAATATGTTGATTTTTTTCGATTACAAAACTAAATCCGACGGAGTCCACTACTCGATCACCAAAGTGACATAAACCGAGTAGATCAAGCGCAATGTGCGTTTGGTTCTCGGGATAATGCTGCCATCAAAAGGGCCACCAAGCATCTCTTCCGTAACGATCCAAGTTGTATCATCCTCTTGCCTATGTCGTTTACTACTGCTCGACCCATAAGTGACAAACACCCCACCTCTCCCCTTCCGAACCCGACACAACGGACGAGAAGTCATCATCACCACCTCGTATATGTCCTGATCATCGTCCTGGTCATGCGAATAAAATGCGCTAGAATCATACTCTATGTCCTCGTCACCAACGCCACTCGAAGCTACGTAACTCATATGCTCCGCCTTCCGCTGTCTCCAAACTGAAGCATCAATACGAGTTTTGGTGTGACGCGGTCAAGACTCTATCATCTCTCTGACTAGTGGCATAGATTTCCCTACTCCTCCTCTCATCTACATTTAGCATAATACAACTAATGAGAAATTATAATACCAACACTAACAAGACACTAATTATTAATTAAAATAATAATTATAATTAATTAAAATTAATTATTTTGATTAAATTATACTAATTATATTATTACAAATAATTATAATTATGATTTTAATTTATAATAATTATTTACTATAATATGTATAATTAATTATTTGTAATAATTATCATAAATAAAAATTATAATTATTATTGATTGTAACAACAATAATTTTATCACAATTAAATTATAATTAATTAGTAATTATAAAAATTATAATTATAATTATAACAATTATTTATTATAAATATTGAAAAAAGCGGGGGCGGACGTCCGGACCATGGCTAAGCGTCCGCTGATTCCGCCCAGCAAGGAACTGGGCGTCCGTCGATCCCGCCCTGGCCTCATGCGAAGCGTCTGGTCCAGACGCCTAGACCATTGCCCAGGCGTAAGCTCCAGACGCCCACCCATGGTCTAGGCAGATTTTTTAGACGCCTGTGGAAAAAAAAAACTTATGGGTGTTTTTTTTTTGCTCGACAAGGTTCTGCGGCGACGGTGGAGCGGGAGTGGTGCATCAGCAGCAGAGGGATAGTAGTGAGAGATAAGTGAGGTAGAGAGTGAGAGTTTATTTAAAGGGCAAAATCGTAATTTTTTGAGGCGATAGCTAGTAATTGAGGGCGGTGTTTAGTAATTTAGTTTTTAAAACTTTTTGTAAAAATAGGGAAGTTTGGTGGGGCGCCACCAATTCAACTCACATGCACCAATTTTTTTTTTTTAAAAAAAGTTCACTTTAACCCTTCAAATATTACATAATTAGTCCTTTTATTTGTTTTTTGTATTTTGTTTATATCTTTTACTTTTAAATGTTTTACTTCTTATCTTTATCATATATTATAAATAAATTTATATATTAAAAATATGTAAAAAAATAAATGTATCATTTTTAGCCTTTTAAATCGATTTCATAACGAGATGGATATTTGTCATCCTGACGAACCACACAGATGTGGACTATGCCACCGACCTGGTCATAATAAAAGAAATTGCCCGAATTCTTAACCAAGATTCAATACGACGCGAAGTATGTGATTCTTATTGGTCATGTAATTTTCAGTTTCATTTCTCTTGTAATTTCGTATATGGTTTATCTTGTAATTTCATGTTTAGTTGATCTTGTAATTTCTTAATATTGTAGTATATTCGATATTGGTATCTATTGAAAGTATTGATAAGATGATATAACTACCTAAAGAATACATTTTTATTTATATATATTTTCAATATACAATTTATTTATAATATATGATAAGGGTGAAAAATAAAACATTTAAAAGTAAAAGATACAAATAAGATACCAAAAAACAAATGAAAGGGTAAATTTGAAGGGTTAAAAGTGAAATTTCTATTAAAAAAATTGGATTACTAAATACCGCCCTAAATTATTAGTCACCGCCCTTAAAAATTACATTTTTGCCCTTCATTACTATTGAACCTCTCTCTCTTCTCTCTCACTATTTTTCTCTCTCACTGCTGTATCTCACTTCTCTCTACCTGCCATTATCATCGCCACACCGCCGCTGTCGTGTCACCACACCACCGTCGTCGTGTCGTCGCACCGCCACACTACTCTCACTTCGGTGAAATTGACGCAGGCGTCTGGAATTTCCGCCTGTACCATGGTACGGGCGGAAATTCCAGACGCCTGCACCATGGTGCAGGTGGTGCAGGCGGAAATTCCAAACGCCTGTACCATGGTGCGGGCGGAAATTCCAGACGCCTGCGTCAATTTCACCGAAGTGAGAGTAGTGTGGCGGTGCGACGGCACGACGGTGGTGGTGCGGCGACACGACAGCGGCGGTGCGGCGATGGCGGGTAGAGAGAAGTGAGAGATAGTAATGAGAGAGAAAAATAGTGAGAGAGAAAAGAGAGAGGTTCAATAGTAATGGAGAGCAAAAATATAATTTTTAAGGACGGTGACTAGTAATTCATGGCAGTGCATAAGTTGAATTGGTGGCCCCCCACCAAACTCCCCTACTCTAAGTACCCCGCGTCCCATCTACTCACTCTACACACGAACTGCTGGCCATCATTTTGCCCGCTCCTATTGGGCCTTGCCAACTTTGTCCAACTTTCGTCCCAACTCAACTTGGGTCCGCCTATTACGACCAATATGATTCCCATGCAACGTGCAGATAAACCACCTACGCCTCGGACCCAACCAATAAATAGCCCGCCCCATCAGCACATTCGAACTCTCAATCGCACCACTCATCTAATGGAACTTCAGGCCAAGATTGGCACTTTTAAACCCAAACATAATGCATGAAACTAAGCTTATTTCAGCACTTTATGTAACACCCCAAAAATAATGGCTATTACAGTGTCATGGATTCCACACTGGGACCCACGCGGCGATACAAACCAACCAACCAACCAACCGTAATATAGCTGCAGTACCGAACTACATAATCATACCCAATACTCTGACGTGGAGTTTATACATCATACGGCTATAGTTGCGCCATAGTACACATGATCCAAAATACAAAAATCATATGAAGATGGAGTATACCCAAAATAACCCAACTGAAAAGAAATACAATAAAGTGAAAGTAAAAATGCATGGTTCAATCATAACTGGAGAAAAGAAGACTCGGGCCCCAAATTAGTATCTTTCAAACCCTTCACCGTCACAATGCTCCTCTTATGTCTTAGCCTTCCCTCGACCTAAAATAGGATAACAAGTATTTCGTCCCAAATCAAGAGAGAAACAGAGTTCCCTTCACCCTCACATCTAGTCGCGGCATACATAGCGTAGTGAGAAGGAGGAGATTTTTTCCGGGTGCTACAATCCGACGCGTGTGAAGTAGAGGCATCATACTTTTGATGCTGGATCTGTTCAAACTTTTGGATTGGCGGAAGAAGTTCATCAACATCTAACTCATCAGATCGGACGATTCGTTTTTCTTCTAGTAAGGTTAAATTTCCCCGGTCTCGTTATTCTTCAAGTATACGATCGTAATCAATCCCTCTGGATACGGATGAGCACATGGTTTATTGTGCAAAAATCTTATTTTTCCGCTGCGTTTTTATTCTGGCCTGAATTCAACAGCGAAAAACATCACCAACTAGCATGGACGAACGGTCCAACAGTACTTATTCGCTCGTACATTGCATCGAGATTTTTTATTCTCCAACATTAACAAAGTTTGTGACGGATTGTTGATTCGATGACATATTCATGGTCAGAGAGATCTCGTGTGACAGATTCACTATGTCAAATATGAGGCTCATGTGCTTCTGTTCGTCTTATTTTTCGAGGTTCGGTTTCCTTACTATCCACTTGGCCTTCCCCCTCATTCGAGCAAGGATAAGAGTAGATGAAGCAGTCGTCCCACCACCAAGGGCGACGCGAGGGGCATCACTCCTTTGGGAGGCTGAATTTTGCCCCATTAATGGGACTTCTAACCTTTCAGGAACATTTACAACTGGAATGGTAGATCTTGTCACCTTCGCAGTATCAATAATGCATATAACTGAATTATTCCCTTGGTAAAGCATACCACTTTGTTTCTTCCAGTTTCCTTTTGAAAACCCGGTTTAAAATATGGACCAATAAAAGTCCGACCTAGGTTCTTAGATAAGGGGATGCCAACCTCAAGGTCCTTTAGAAGGTCGCCGACCTCGGAGGCCCCACTGAGCTGTGACATTTGTTAGAGGGCGCCGACCTCGGAAGGCCCCGCTGACCTATGAGATCTGATAAAAGGTTGCCGACCTAAAAGGTCTCTCGACCTACGGATTTGAGTAGGAATGACCCGACCTAAGTAATCTTTTATAATATGAGCCGAGCTAAAACCACCGAGCTCAGGAAGGTCGAACTCTTGGGAAAGAAGATTCTGACTCACCTGACAGAATCCCTGAGATCCAGGAATTGAGAGCCCATACCTTGCAATCCCGGAAATCCAGAGATGGAAAATCGCAGCCTGAATCCCTGGATATCCGGGATTTTCTCCGGAAATCCGGGAAAATCTCAGACAATAAGGCACCCCTCTCCTATAAAAGGGAGAGATGGGGTTTCTCAAAAGAGAGGGACACACTCTGAGAAGATAGCATATTTTAGAGAGAGAAAGAAAAGAGAATACTTCATACATTTTGGGTTTTCTTAGCTAAACTCCTAAGATTAACCCGGTTCTTGGTGACCGATCAGCTCGGTTACATCAAGTGGCGCCGTCTATGGGAAGTGTGACATCGAGTCACTTTGAGTTGAGACGTGAGGTTAGTGATGGCGGAAGAAATGAACCAGAAAAGAATAGGGGAGTTAATACCCAGAAATCTAGAAGAGGAACTAGCAGCTACGGGTGGAGAAGCGACTCTGGAAAAAACACCCGTCACCCCTGTAGAAGAAGTCGCACCAAGCACAATTACACTGACGAAGGAAGCCTTAGCCGACATAATCGCCAGTGCAATCCAGAAGAGTCGGGAGGTCGAAAAACAAAGGGTACCACGAAAAGTAATACCCATCCTTTCGGATGGGCCGGAGGAAATTGATCAGCAGGAAGAGCATGGGGAGAGTTATCCAGGAATATGGGAGCGATCCAGACAGGAAAAAACGTAGGATCCTTTGATATCCAGCATGCAGGACGAGCTGTAAGAGTTGCGACAGAGGGTTGCGGGGAAGGACATGGAGAGTCATCCCGGCCATCCCTTCTCAGAAGGCATACTGCAGGCCGAGCTCCCATATGGGTTTAGGGCTGTCACCTTCACCTACGATGGACTCTCAGATCCTACCCGACATTTATACCGATTCGAGAACATGGCGGTACTACATCGATATTTGGATGCCGTGAGTTGCAGAGCATTCTTGGCTACACTGACAGAGTCAGCTCAGGATTGGTTCCACCAGATACCCCCTGGGTCAATTACCAGCTTCGAAACTTTCAGCTCCGCGTTCTTGACTCACTTTGCCAGCGCCAGGGCGCACCAAAAGACCTTCATGTCCTTGTTCAGTATCAAGCAATATTCTGGAGAAGCGCTGAGAGCTTATGTGACCCGATTCACGAAGGCATGTCTGGAGGTACCCTCGTCGTCAGAAGAAGTAAAAACCAGTGCCTTGACGCAGAGACTGAGGTCGGGGTTGCTACGCACCTCATTAGCTAAAAAACCAGCCAGAACATATGATGAGGTCTTAGCCCGATGCTCAAAATACATTAATGTTGAGGAAATCGAGAAAGATATGGAGGAATTGCAAGAAAAGCCCGAAGATGGGGAAAGGGGGTCCAGCAGATTGATACGACGGGAGGAGTACACCTTTCAAGGAAATTTACCTCGGGAAGAAATGTCGCGGGGAAAAACAGATCGAAAGAAGAACGATATCGTTCTAAGGCGACCAAGATTTGACCAATACAGCCCACTAACAATGAGGAGAGCTCAGGTTTTGGATGCAGTTGAGGTTAAGATGAACAGGGTTATCGAGTGGCCTGCATCTTGTCCTAATAGGCCCACCCAGCCGAAATCAGAGCTTTATTGTCGATTCCACAATGATTACGGGCATAAAACAGATGAATGCAAGCACCTTAAGGATGAGATCGAGAGGCTGGTCCGAGCGGGACATCTGATGGAGTTCACATATCAGCAGAGAAATGGAGGTCGGAGGCAACCACCCATGTCCCAAGGAGGTGCGGGAGTGAAAAGAGAAGCTCCTCGGGGACCCGCTGCTCCCCCGGCTAAAAAATGAGTGATCCACATGATATCAGGAGGACCAACCGACGGAAGTTCTAATCAGGCTAGAAAAGCCCACGCGCGAAAGGCTAGGTGTCATCAGCTCAAGAAGGTCGCCTCTGTAGGCACTGGGCCTATCATTCAGTTCAGCCCCATGGATTATAACGGGATACATACGCCCCACAATGACGCGCTGGTCATCACCGCGGAGATCGCCAGTTACGATGTGCAAAGGGTGTTTATCGATACGGGAAGCTCGGTAGACATCTTATTCTATGACTGTTTCAAATAGATGAACCTGGAAGTGGAATTGAGAAAGGTAGATACCGCGCTCTATGGGTTCTGTATGACCGAGGTGCAACCAGTCGGAGAAGTGGTGCTTCCGGTAGCACTAGGTCGGATGCCCCATCGGAAGGTCAAGACACTCAGATTTTTAGTGGTGGACACCAAATCGGCCTATAACGCCATTATAGGACGACCAGGGCTCAACAAATTCGAAGCAGTGGCCTCTACCGCACACATGAAAGTAAAATTCCCCGTAGGAGGTGAGGTAGGAGAAGTAGCCGTAGATCAGTTTGTAGCCCGTTCTTGTTATCAGACAACGGTAAAGCAGGGAGTGCAGCGCGGAAAGAGGACACCCGAGCTCGGGGGTCCGGATCCGGAGTGTAAGAGGAATAAGCAATCGAAGGCGCCCGAGGAAGCTGAGGAAGAAGGCGTCAAGCCCAACGAGGAGTTGCTAGAAATAGAATTGGTTCCAGGAAAGCCGGAAACAAAAACTCGCATGGGAAGTCGGTTGGACGATGGAATAAAGGAAAGCCTCATCAGCCTGCTAAGGAGATTCGTGGACATTTTCGCGTTCGCAGCTGTGGATCTGGTGGGAATCAGCCCAACAGTTGCGAACACAAGTTGAACATCGACCCAACCATAAGACCAAGAAAGCGAACAGGAGGCATTTCGGGCCAGAGATGGATGGGGTCATTGGGGAAGAGGTCGATAAGCTCCTCCGAGCTGGACACATAATGGAGATCCAGTTTCCGGAGTGGCTATCCAACGCTGTGATGGTGGGGAAAGGCCAGGGGAAGTGGAGGATGTGCATGGACTTCCGAGACCTAAATAAAGCATGTCCAAAGGATCACTACCCGTTACCCCGCATAGATCAGCTAGTGGATTCAACCTCGGGGTGCGAGTTACTCAGTATGATGGACGCTTCCCAGGGATATAATCAGATTCCTCTAGCACCCGAGGACAGAAAGAGGGTTAGTTTTGTGGTTTCAAAGGGAACTTTTTGTTATGTACGCATGCCTTTTGGATTAAAAAATGCAGGAGCTACATATCAGAGGATGGTCGACAGAATCATTAGATCCCAAATCGGCAGAAACATGGAGGTATACGTGGATGATATGCTAGTGAAAAGTGTGAAGGCAGGGGAGCATATCAGAGACCTAGAAGAGACGTTCGAAAACCTGCGCGCGTACGGAATGAAGCTCAACCCATCAAAATGTTCTTTTGGAGTCAAATCGGGAAAATTCTTGGGATATGTGGTCACAGAACAAGGAATCAAGGTCAACCCGGAGAAGGTCAAGGCAGTGCTGCAAATGAATCCTCCAAAAAATATCAAGGATATACAGATACTAACAGGAAGAATAACGGGGCTGAGCCGTTTCATATCACGCTCGGCCGAGAAGGGATTCCCATTTTTTAAACTCTTAAGAAAAGGGAACAAGTTCGAATGGACCCCAGAAGCGCAAACAGCATTCGGAAAATTGAAAGAGTATTTGGCCGAGCTGCCCCTGCTCACCAAACCAGTACCAGGAGAGGATCTTGTACTCTACTTATCCGTGGGAGAAGGAGCGGTTAGCTCGGTCTTGCTAAGAGAAAAAATGAATAAGCAAAAGCCCATTTATTATACAAGCCGAATTTTGCAAGGAGCAGAACGGAACTACTCCGAGCTAGAAAAAGGGGCGCTGGCGTTAGTGGTTACAGCGAGGAGACTGAGGCCCTATTTCCTAGCCCACCGGATAAGACTGCAAACCAACTTGCCCTTAAGAGAGATATTAGGGCGACCTAATGTGTCAGGTCGTCTGGTGAAGTGGGCGGTAGAAATGGGGGAGTACGACATGGAGTATGAGCCGAGAACGGCGATTAAAGCTCAGGCCCTAGCAGACTTTATCCAAGAGGGGGCCATGCCATCGCCACCAGAAGGACAGTGGCTGTTACATGTGGATGGATCGGCAACAACCAGTGGTTCTGGGGCAGGGATAATCCTTACTACCCCGGAAGGTGAGCAATTAGAGTATGCCATAAAATTCGATTTGAGGGCATCTAACAACGAGGCCGAATATGAAGCCCTGGTTAAGGGAATGCAGCTGGGAATAGACTTGGGCGCGCGACGACTTACTGCTTACTCTGATTCCCAACTGGTCACACAACAGGTAGAAGGAAAATTTGAGATAAATGAAGATCGGATGAAGAAGTATGTGGAGGAAGTGAAAGAGGTTGCCAAAAAACTAGGGGAATGGAAGTTAATCCATATCCCTAGGGCGGAAAATGCAAAAGCTGATTACCTAGCAAAAATGGGAAGCTCCTTAGTGGATTGCCGCTCGCGATGCGATTCAGGAGCGGCCGGAGCAAGATCATGAAACAGGTGATGGAGGTGAACGAGATAGCAGATTGGCGAACTCCTTTGTTGGCGTACCTAAGAAGGGCAGAACTACCCAAGGAGAGGCAAGAAAGAATGAAAATTGTGCGAAGAGCATCAAGGTTCTGTTGCATTAATGATGAGCTATACAAGAGGTCCTACCTCGGTCCATACCTACGATGCGTTTCGGAAGAAGAAGGGCGGAGTATATTGGAAGAAATCCATGAAGGGTGCTGCGGAGACCATACCAAAGGAAGAGCGATGATTAGCAAAACGCTAAGGGCTGGTTTTTTTTGGCCGATCATGAGCAAGAGAGCAGTGGAAATGGTTAGGCGATGCCAAAAATGTCAAGTGCATGCACCCTTAATTCACATCCCAGCCGAGGATATGATCACCATGGGAGCACCCTGTCCATTCGCTAAATGGGGAATTGATATCATGGGGCAGTTTACACCTGGCTCGGGAGGAAGAAAGTTCTTAGTAGTAGCCATAGACTACTTC
Source organism: Orobanche coerulescens (assembly GCA_033398695.1). NCBI lineage: Eukaryota > Viridiplantae > Streptophyta > Magnoliopsida > Lamiales > Orobanchaceae > Orobanche > Orobanche coerulescens. The sequence goes on along the minus strand of CM065818.1, from coordinate 25,118,849 downwards.
AGCAAGTGGGTAGAGGCCGAGCCCGTGGCCACCATGACCGAGCAAAGAATCATAAGTTTTCTGTTTAACAACATTTGCTGCAGGTACGGAGCGCCCCAGATACTCATCTCAGATAATGGAACCCAATTCAATGGGAAGAGAACCCAGTCCTGGTGCGAGGGTATGCATATCAAGCAAAGGTTCGCTGCGGTTGCTCACCCGCAAGCTAATGGGCAAGTGGAGGTAACTAACAGAACAATCTTGCAGGGGATAAAAACCCGCTTAGACAAAGTTGGAGGAGGATGGGTGGATGAACTTAGCTCGCTACTATGGTCGTACAGGACCACACCTAGATCGTCAACAGGAGAAACACCCTTCAGCATGGTATACGGATCCGAAGCCGTCATCCCCGCAGAAGTCGGAGAAATGTCCCACCAGGTTCGATGGTTCAACGAGGTGGAGAACGAGGAAATAATGAAGGAGGCGTTAGATACCATAGAAGAAAGAATGGAAGCGGCGGCAGCACGAACTGAAAGATACAAAAGCTTGACAAAAGCAGCTCATGACAAAAGAGTCAGGAAGAGACAGTTCCAGGTCGGTGATTTGGTGCTTAGGCGGTGATGCCCTCGAAAAACAGGAAAGCTGGAGCCGAATGGAAGGCCCTTACAAGGTAATCCGAATTTATGCGGGGAGCTTACGAGCTTGAGGATATGGAAGGGCACCTCATCAAAAGACCTTGGAACATATGTCACTTAAAAAAGTATTTTGTGTGAAGAGGTGTGGAAAAAAGCTTATGTTGTTTTAATAAAAGTCTTACAAAAATATCTCTTTCTGAATGTGTTGATCAAGTAAAACTAGAAATGACATCTGATCAGGCGAAACGCCTTCAGATCCGAGTAAGGGTGAACCGCCCTCTGACATCTGATCAGGCGAAACGCCTTCAGATCCGAGTAAGGGTGAACCGCCCTCGACATCCGATCGGCGAAACGCCTTGTATCCGAGTAAGGGTGAACCGCCCTCGACATCGATCAGCGAACGCCTTGAGATCCGAGTAAGGGTGAACCGCCCTCGACATCCGATCGGTAACGCCTTGTATCCGAGTAAGGGTGAACCGCCCTCTAACATCTGATCAGGCGAAACGCCTTCAGATCCGAGTAAGGGTGAACCGCCCTCTGACATCTGATCAGGCGAAACGCCTTCAGATCCGAGTAAGGGTGAACCGCCCTCTGACATCTGATCAGGCGAAACGCCTTCAGATCCGAGTAAGGGCGAACCACCCTATGAAGCTATGACTAAGGGAAATACCCAACCTACACTAAAGATCGGTGAAAAAGTTAAGTCAAAGTGGTCGGGTTACATTTAAGATATTTCGAAATTTAATAGTCGGGACTATACTAAGAAAAAAGGCCGGGCCATGTTGGAAAGTAATCATATCAAATCAAACAGGCACAAGATACATCAAGGTTACAATCAACACCGAACTATATCAACTTGTCATACAAAGCACATCACTATCATACAAACCCCAAGTATATTCAACTCAAAAATTTGTCATTCAAAATAGCTGTGCCAGTACAATAAAAAAAAAAGAAAAAAAAAGAAACAGAAGAAAATATATATACATGTCTACACTAAACTACAGGCTCTGAAGACGGAGGAGGCAACGGAGGAGAAGCATCACGGTCGGTCCCAACCACATCGGGATTAGGAGTGCTGGCCTTAACAGGTGAGCTAGGAGGAGTAGAAGGTAGCTCCAAATCCAGGCCAGATTGCTTTATGGACTCCTCAAGGGCGTCCTTCCACCAGGCCGCCTCCAGAGATTCTTCCACGTCCCCGGACCAACCCGAAGGAACGGGAGCCCCGTCCAATGCAGCATCCCGGTCCAGCTCGCCCGTAAAACCCAAATAAGCTAGCTGCTCACGGGCACGAGTTAGAGCAAAATCAAAATATTGTGTCGCGGCAGGGACTAGCTTAACCAGGAAAGCGGTAGAATTGTGATACCGGGCCAGGAGGGCGGAACGGTAGGCCTCCAGGAAAGAGTGACCAACGTCACTGGTCAGAAATCGACGTCGGCCATCCGTCGCCCCGCGCTCATAAAACGATCCCTCGGATCTAGCCTCGGCTAGTTGAGCTTCCAGCTGGGTCACCTTTTCCGATTCCGCTCTAGCTTGAGCTTCGAGTTGGGTGACCTTCTTCAACTCAGCCTTAGCCCGGGCCTCAAGTTGAGCTATCCTCTCGGATTCGGCCCTAGCTTCCGACAACTGAGCCTCGAGCTGGCCCACCTTCTCCGTTTGTAGACGTGGTCTTCCAAAATTTCAGCTCTTGGTTCAGCTGAACATTGGCCATCTGAGCCCGTTCCAAAACCGCCTCCCGCTCAGAACTTTTCTTAAGGGCAGCATCTAAGCGATACTCCCTCTCCTGAAGCTGAGCCGAGAGATCGGAATTAGCCGACAAGGCGGCCTCCAGGTCGGCTTGCATCTGGGTGAGCTGGGAGGAAGACGTAGCGCCGAGCTTATGATCCTCTGCGAAGGTCACAAAGGTGGCGAAGAACTGCACAAGAAAGCAAGTTATATCAGGTCGGCAAAGGGTAATAATAAACATAAAAATAGCCAAAAAGGGTATGAAAGCGAAAAGGGGAATACCTTCCCAAAATACATCATCATAGCATCGAATTTAGGGTCCTCCTCGGCATCTCGTAATCCCAGCTTATCCTTAGCCGGGACCATGGAGCTGAAATAGGGAAGAAATCTCTCAAACTCCTTGCAACGGAGAAGAGTCTCCATAGCCGGACCTGGGGGACCCGCGGTCTTCGGACGTTTGGAAGTGGGGGAGCTAGGAGAAGGGGCCCTCTGAGTGACCTGAAGCTGCCGAGACGAGCTCGCAGGGCTTCGTCCGGTGGTCAAGGTAGGAGCCAGGTCGGAGGGGAGAGTTACCCCAGACTTGGGGCGAGAAGGGAGCTTCCGTTTACTTTTGGATGAGCCCTCTGCTCTCTCCTTGGGGGGATTCATCGACTTAGGGACCTTCTCTTTCGTTGGTTCAGCCGGCTTGGAAGCATCCGACTGGCAGGTCCGCATGAACCGATCTACAAAAAACAATACAAACGGTCAGGGAAATAGCTAAAAAACAAATTAACAAAGATCTGGAAAAAATAGATAAAGCCTACCGGTGTCAGGGATAGCCGGGTAAGGATTCGAGCTCAACCCACAATGGAACAGAAGATCATGGAATTGCGTCAGCTGGAAAGCATTATAGGGAATGGCATTCCATTCCCGAACTTTCTCGACCCACGCAGCCCGGATGGAATTGCGCCTCGGAATGGGATCCTGGCTCGGAGTAGCCTGCGTCCATTCCGTAGGAAAGCCCCAAGAATCAGCTGTAGGGAGCCGGAGGAAAAAGAAGCGGGACCTCCAGTCCTTCACATTGGAAGGGAGGTGGGTGAAGAAATGGGCGTTGTTTCGGGAAGTCAAGTAAAAGGAGCCTTTAAAACTCTTTAGCCCAAAACAAAAATAGAAAAAGCCCAGGTCGGGTTCCTCATGTCTGTAATGACACATCACGAGATAACCAACCATGTAACGAAAAGAGTTAGGAGAAAACTGGTTGAGGGGAAGATTGTATTTAACGGAGAGAGAGACAAGGAAGGGATGGGGTGGAAAGCGAAGACCACTGCTCACCTGATCCACGAACCAGGTAATATGCCCCGGGGGAGGATGATCAGGGGTGTCACTAGCCTGAGGCGTGACAAATTCCCACCCCGGGGGAAGTCTAAGAAATCTTATAAAACTAGCCAGCGCGGCTGGGCTAGTCCTCGATAGAGGATGAGGAGGGAGAACTCGAGTCACTCCTACAACCGTCTGATACGGATCGGCTAAAAGGCCGGTCACAGTTACTTCGTCCATATGAGGAGGGGAAGGAGGATCTACAATGATTAGGGGGATGCCAGAGGGAGGGATGTCACCTAGCTCGGACCAGTCTACATCACCTAAGGGCTCATCCCTAAGACAGAGGGAGGAACCAGTAGCTCGCCCCGACCTACCCCCTGAATCCCCATCAGAAGAGGAAAGACCTTCTAAAAAAGAGTTCACGACCGATTCGCCAGAAATATTTTGAGAATCCGATGCAGACGACATAATAAAAGGAAGAAAAGGGAGGAAGAAGAAAAGGAAAATATCTGTAAAACAAATCAAAAACTAAAGAGGTGTTTAGATGAACATACCCATGGGATTGGGTGGAAGATCGCCGGAGAAAGGTAGAGCAAGCGCGTCGCCGGAGACAGATAGCTCTGATCGCTAGTGTCGCCTGAGAATTTTCGCACCAGAGGTTGAGGATATAAAAACGCGGAAATGACAAAGGAAGAAGAAGACCTCCTTTTATAGGAGGGAGGGGCGAAAACCAAGAAGGATAGGGACGATCTGGAGCGTCCGATGCCTATTCGAAAGAACGGTGGGATTTGGCACCGCCTTATCCGACCTATAGCAGTCGACACACGGCTTTGACCATCGACGCGACGTTTGGGAGGCGGGGAAAGGAAAAGACAGTTATTATAGCGCACGAAGTCCGAAGAGCCTCGTTATCCGGGAACGGAGTCCCAAGGATTATTGCGTCAAGGTCGTCCGATTATAAACAAATCTTACTCTACTCGGTCTTACAACTCGACTAGAGTAGGGGGCACAGTTGATAGGGCCTTGAATGTACGCTCCCGAAAACCCGGTTTAAAATATGGACCAATAAAAGTCCGACCTAGGTTCTTAGATAAGGGGATGCCAACCTCAATGTCCTTTAGAAGGTCGCCGACCTCGGAGGCCATTGAAATGTGACATTTGTTAGGCGCCGACCTCGGAAGGCCCGTGACCTATGAGATCCGATAAAGGTTGCCGACCTAAAGGTCTCTCGACCTACGGATTTGAGTAGGAATGACCCGACCTAAGTAATCTTTTATAATATGAGCCGAGCTAAAACCACCGAGCTCGGGAAGGTCGAACTCTTGGGAAAGAAGATTCGACTCACACAGCGAGAATCCCCGAGATCCGTGAATTGAGAGCCCATACCTTGCAATCCTAAATCCAGAGATGGAAAATCGCACTGAATCCACGGATATCAGGATTTTCTCCTAAATCCGGAAAATCTCAGACAATAAGGCACCCCTCTCCTATAAAAGGGAGAGATGGGGTTTCTCAAAAGAGAGGGACACACTCTGAGAAGATAGCATATTTTAGAGAGAGAAAGAAAAGAGAATACTTCATACATTTTGGGTTTTCTTAGCTAAACTCCTAAGATTAACCCGGTTCTTGGTGACCGATCAGCTCGGTTACATCACCTTTAATATATATATATATATACTCAGTCCGACTTAAATTATTATTTTATTAAAAGTATCTTTCTATAATTGCTACATTTCATTAAATACCTCAAATCACATCAAATCATCGTACTTTTTCTTTTAATCTACACCACGCACTTCCCATCAGTACCTTTTACCTAATTATCTATGCTATATACTTACTACCAATATTTATAAAAATTATACATCTATTGCATTCAATCATTCACCTAAATGTTACGATCCGGCTGTAAGGGTGGGTAATTTTCTTCTCTGTTGGTCCCCTTCCTCTAGTACTCAGCAGCCCCTCATTCTTGTTATATAATTGTATGTATATTCCATAGTAAATGATATTAATAGTTTGTATATTTAAATTATTTGTTGTGTGTCATGAATGCTTCCTTAGCTTTTCTGTAGGGCCATCAAAGTGCATCAGTCTCCTGGACCATCAGCCCAAGCCCCAGATCTGTTAATGGTTATATATCTAATTTACCCCCTCTTATTGTTCTTAGTACCAATCAAAAACTGTGTTTGGACTTTACCCAAAAGTGCCAGTAGATATTTATAAAGCAGACCCTGTATTTTTTCTCCACCCCCACCCCCCAAAACCCAATTACTACATTTCTTCATCATCAGTCCCCAACTCCATTTTTCTTGGCATTATTATTTATGCCATATATTACATCATTTTATTTATGTCCATATCATCATCATCATAATTCATATGCATGAGCAAATCTTTCATTCTGGATTTTGTGCCAGAGATTTCATCTCTCTCTCTCTCTCTCTCTCTCTCTCTCTCTCTCTTTTTGGAGCCGCCACCTATTTTTTCTCCTCAAATCTAGTAGTAAAACTTTTCAACCCAAAAGCGTTTTTAAGCAAATGCTTAATTCTTTTTATCTTTTTAACCTCTTTATAGAAATCTAGTCATTTAAGAGTTGAAGTCAAACCCATAAGCGCTTTTCTGGCAGAGTTTGTATCTGGGTATGTTTTAGCAGCAGACTTGGAGCTGAACAGTATCTGGTCAAATTCCAAGTTGGCTTATTATTATTATTATCATTATTAATAATAATTATTATTATTAATAATATTTTTGTTTTCCATAAATGGTAGTCACAGAGAGGGGGACCAGAGTTCAAGAATGGCAGCTACTGGAAACCAAAACCAACTTGAAGTGCTAAAGAATCTAAGGAAACAACTTGCTCTTGCTGTTAGAAGCATTCAGTGGAGCTATGCAGTTTTCTGGTCCATTTCATCCACACAACCTGGGTAAAGCTTCAATCTTTTTTTGTTTTCTATTGATTCCACTGGGAAAATAAATGGATGTATATAACTATTATTATTATTATTATTTTTATTATTATTATTACATGGACTGAATCTTTTTCTTGTGTTGCTGCCTCTGAAAATGATTGCATAAGCTTTTGAAGGTAAGTAGAGATTCAAGAGCTTCTTTCCCTCTTTTTTTTTTTTTTTTTTTTTTTGAGGAAATATAAATTGCAAGTTGATTTTTAATTTTTTTTTATTCTGTTTTTAAATGGAGTAGCTCCCCATAAAGGCACAACAGTACTTTAGAATATTCACATGTGCATCTGATTTTGATAGGGCCATCTGCTTTAGACTTGCAATGTGGAGTTTTTTCTGTTGGCTATTTTTATCAATATTCAGTAAATCTGTATTTTAGATCCCATTTTAAATCAAGAGAAATACATTTTAGTGGCTTATTGATGATTTTGTTTCACAATTTTTACTGTTTTTTTTTTTTGAAGGCTATTTGGTCATTAATTAACAATGTTCTGAAATGCATCTTTCTGGTAACTGCATTTTGTCTGACAATTTTTTTATTAAAAAAAATAAATAAATACAAATTCAACCTTTTAGGGTGTTGGAATGGGGTGATGGGTACTATAACGGTGACATTAAGACGAGAAAAACGGTTCAGACGGCAGAACTGGACGCCGATCAGCTGGGACTGCAAAGAAGTGATCAACTGAGAGAACTTTACGAGTCTTTATCGCTTGGCGAAACAAACCCTCAATCTAAAAGGCCGACGGCTGCATTATCGCCTGAAGATCTTACTGACGCAGAGTGGTATTTCTTGGTTTGCATGTCTTTTGTGTTCAATGCCGACCAAGGGTAATTCTTCTTTCCGATGAAACGATTTATTATTTTTTTCCCAACCGTTTACCGTGGTAAAAAAAATTCCGTGGTGTTCGGGTTTGTTAGATCAAACATAAGTACATCTTCACTTTCCATTTTTTTTCTTTACTATATTAGGAAAACATTTGTGGCATGTTCTCGAGTCCTTAATTATGTCGTTCGCGATCTAAGTAAAAAAAAAAAAAAATATACTACAATGTGATTTTGTTTCACCATGTCCTTTGCTCTCTGCATGTGGTAATGAATTCTTGATCACCTACCTGCTGGGACCATCAATTCTGTATCATAAATTGCATTAGTTTTCAACAAGTGAAAATATGTGCTTATGCATATAGCTTGTATTCTTGTGAACATATTTTACCAAAAAAAAAAAAGAGGAAAAAAATAAAAGAAAAATGGCTAAAGAAAAACTGACCATGTTTGTTTTATTTAAAATGTAAAAAGGTTGCCTGGAAGGACACTTGCCAAAAATCGGACAATCTGGCTGTGCAACGCTCACCTCACGGATACCAAATTTTTCTCACGTTCTTTGCTTGCAAAGGTACGTTATTTATTTTTAATATATATGTTTACGTATTTGCCGGCCATATGGAACCCTGTTACGAAGATATGGACATACTTGCTGGACAGCTCGAGCTGAGGCTGACTGTATGGATTGGAACCCTGTTATGGAGATTTGGGCATACTTGCCGGCCAGCTCGAGCTGAGTCCGGCCGTATGGAACTCTGTTATGATGATTTGGGCATAGCCCGGAAAATGCTTACGTTCTTTTTTGAGGATTAATTGAAGTTTCTGACATCTATCTGATATTTCTTAATTTTGTGCATTCTTAATGGGCCGGACTTGTGCGACTTTTATGTTCTTTCAGAGTGCATCTATCCAGGTACTAATGTCACCATCTTGAAATTGTTCAGTCTGGCATTTTGACATAAATCTTAAAGAGAAAATAAATAAGTTTTCTCACACAAAACCTTGTTATCAACTCGCAGACAATAGTGTGCTTCCCGCATTTAGGAGGTGTCGTCGAGCTGGGAGCAACCGAACTAGTATGTGCCACTATATCGTTTTATCCTTTTTTCTTTATCCTTCTTTTAGACTTATTTACAAAAACTACCCATGAGGTTTAGCTTAATTACCAAAAGATCCATTCATCTCACATTACAAGCACTTCCTTGACATTGTTTGTTATGTAAAATACTTCCAAATGTTCTTTTTTTTTTTTTGCAATTTCCAGAAAATGATCAGAGATTTTGTACTTGAGCTTAGAGAGTGTTTGCAAACTTCTTCTCTTTCCTTTCAAAATAAGTGATTCCCAGCTTCTAACCTCAAAAATACTGCCTTAACCTCATTGGTAGTTTTTGCATAGATTTACTGAAAAATCATTCGCGGAACTAATTACTACTTTTCGTGTTCTTTCTTAAAAAGGTTCCAGAGGATCTGAATCTAATTCACCATATAAAAACCTCGTTCCTCGAGTGTCCTTCAGCAACCATCTCCCATTACCCCATCTATTATGTCCCCAACAGTATCAACAACAACAATAATAATGACCTCACGTGTCAAGTCATCGACTGTGATAATATCCCCGAAGACGATCTTGATCAGCTTTTGGATTGTCCGGACATAGATATTATTTCTCCGAACAACTCGTCAAATGATTTCGCGGACAATCTCCTGAGAGACGAGTCGAATTTTGTTGAAGGGGATGCTTCTCAAATCCAAAGCTGGCCGTTTATGGACGACGCCATCAGCAATTGTCTTAATAACTCGGGAAACTCGAGCGACTGTGTGTCTCAAACGTACGAAGATCCCGAGACAACAGTCATCCCAGTTTTAGAAGGAGATAAGGTAACAGACTATGGTCTGCATGGGAACGACGACGTTCATTATCAGAGTGTGCTTTCTAATATTCTGAAGAGCTCCCAGGATTTGATTCTCGGCCCGTACTTCAGAAATGGAGGTCGAAGGTCGAGTTTTGGTGGCTGGAGGAAAGATGGATTGTTGGGAAATAAGGTGCCGCAAAGTGGAGGGAATTCGCAGAAGTTGCTAAAGAAAGTACTCTTTCAAGTGGCTGTAATGCATGAAAATTACCGACTTGAATCGAATAAGCGTAGTAATGTCGATCCGAGACCAGAAGGGGAAGACAATGACAGAAACCATGTTTTGTCTGAGAGGAAGAGGAGAGAGAAAATAAACGAGAGGTTCGCGATTCTTGGATCATTAGTCCCGTCCGGCGGCAAGGTACCTAAATCGTTGATCTTCAAATTCAAACCTGAAGGGTAGCTTCAAATTCTGTTTTATAAAATTGGATATTTGTTTATACAATGCAAACCTCATGGTGGTATAATTGTTAAAGATAAATGAGATTTTTGTTATGAGGTCAAACCTCAAGGGTTGCTTTATAATTAATTAAATTTCTTCATATATCATCATAAAATGAAAGAGAATCCTTGACTTTCCTACTTTGTAGGTTGACAAAGTATCAGTGCTTGATCACACAATACAGTACGTGAGAGAGCTCGAGAGAAAAGTCGAAGAGCTGGAATCCTACAAAGAAGCAATGGAGCTGGACTCAACGACACAAACCAAACCTCACGACGCGGTAGAGAGGACATCCGACAATTACGGCCCTAATAAAATCGGTAACTCCAAGAAACCATCGGCAAACAAGCGGAAGGCTTGTGAAACCGATAAAACGGGAGCCGAAAATAACAGGGTCCGGTTGAAAGACTCCTCCTCGGCCGATAATATAACCGTTAGCGTTATAGACAAGGATGTGTTGATTGAGATGAAGTGTTCTTGGAGGGATTGTGTGTTGGTCGAAATTATGGAGGCCGTTGGGAAACTACGCATGGATACGCAAAGTATTCAATCTTCCAACACTGATGGAATTCTCTCTCTAGTTATAAAAGCCAAGGTTTTTGTTATCCACATCTTGAAAGAATGTCGATTAATTGTATCTATCTTTTCCCCCCAAAAAAAAAAATAAGAATTTCAATTTACGTTTATGGTTTCGTGATGAACGGAACAAGATATGATTCTTCTACTAACGGGCTCTCTTATGAAATTTGCAGTGCAAGGGATTGAGAGCTGCATTACCAGGTGTGATCAGACAAGCTCTTCATAAAGTTATCAGGAAGTGTTGAACATTTTGCTGCTTATGTAAAATATGTATGCAGCAACTTAACTTAGTGAGTCCATTGAAGCTTTTTTTTTTTTTTTTTTGTGTAAGCCATTTTCTTGTTCAGATTTATTTTTATTATTATTAATATTTATTATTATTATAAGGAGTGACCTGAGTTGTGGTTGGAAGTTATACATGTATTTCAACAAGATCATAAGCCTTAAATCACATAGCATTAAAACTCAAAGAATGATGTAAAAATAGAACATGGAACAGTTGTGTTAAAGGGATATATCATCTTTTTCCTTTAGCATTCTGCTTCCAACTCCGTATGTATGTCGTTGGTTCCGAACGCGTGCAAAAGAAAATTCGCTCTTAAATCATCTCCTATACTATTTCGAACTCCTATTTTGTAAAAACATTGTGTTTGCTCTCCCGTCCTAAAAATTATATTATTGAAGTAATGGTTTCTAAATTAAATTTATAAAGGGAAAGAAAAAAGAAAATATGTGGTCCTTTCTTTTGGACCCTCTTACACCTAAAAGTTGGTGTAGTGAAAAAAAAAAATTAGTGGCATAAACTAAGGGAGAAAAAAGTTGGGGAAATGCCCCATGTATACAAAGTAAAGGCTGTATTTTTTTCAAAATTCTATCCCTTTAATTTTTTTTTTGGAAAAACATATTTTATCTATCTGTTAGCCCTTCATTCATTTTTTAATCTATCATATTTCTCTCTCCTTCATTTTTCTCTTTTTTTTTTTTCCTTTCTCTCGTTTGTATTTGTTTCCCAATCCCCATAAACTTAATTCCCATATTTTCTTTCTCCCTCTCTCGCCATTGTTTCTCTTTTCTCTCTCTCTTCTTTCATGTTCTCTGTCTCTCTTTCTCTCTTGTTTTCAGGGGCGGAGCCCCATAGGGGCTAGGTTGGGCTGTAGCCCAACCTGTTTTTTTTTTTTTTTAAATATTTTTATATATTGAATATTGGAGAACACGTGAATTGTGAAAAGTCTGGGTCATTTCACCTGTTTTTATTAAAAAAAAAAATTATATTAAATATTGGAGAACACATGAAGTGTGAAGTCTGGGTCATTTCACCTGTTTTAAAAAAAAAAAATATTTTTTTATATTGAATATTGGAGAACACGTGAAGTGTGAAGGCTTGGTCATTTCACACTAGAGGTGCCCAAAACGACCCAACCCGCCGGGTCGACCCGCCGACCCGGACCCGGCTGACCCGTGCAAGACCCGGACCCGGCCGACCCGTGCGACCCGCCGACCCGGACCCATGGTATACACGGGTGGGGTCCGGGTCGAGCTTCCCCCAACCCGTCGACCCGCCGGGTCCGACCCGTCGACCCGGCGGAAATTAAAAAAAAAAACAAAAAAAAAAAATTCAAAAAAATGGCCGTTGGACCCGGCGGGTCGGACCCGGACCCGGCGGGTCGGACCCGGACCCGGCGGGTCTAACGGCTAGTCCGATTTTTTAAAAAAAAAAAAAAAAATTTCCTAACTATAAATACCCCCCTCCCCAACACAATTTTTCCACACCTTCAATACTTTCTATCTCTCAAACTCTCATTGTTAATTGCTATACTACTTAATCTCTCTCTTTTTTTTCGCATTTTATCATTATGTCGAGTTACGAGAAAAGGTATTGCTACATCTCCCAAAAATCCAAAATGTCCAAGTTCGAGCGAATGGGTCTTTGGGGCAAATCGAAGAAACCATCCGAATAATTATTAGGAGCCCCAAAACCAAACTCCACCCGATTTTGAAAATGAAAGTCAAGATCCCGAATATGATGTTACACATGAAAATATCTATTACGGTAGTACAACAACTACCAGTGAAGAAGAAGTTGATCTCAGGATTTCGACGTGTCCGAATCGTCAACAATCGCAAAACATCGACGAAGAAATGGACCATGAAATCGATGAAGCTATGTTAAATCAAACATATGCAACATTCGAGCGCACTCTTCATGGCGTACCAACTCCGACGCAAAAATCAAAGTCGGCGTCCTGCGGCAAGTGAAGAAGAACCTCCTTATGTTGAGGAGTTATCGTCAGGAGGAAGAAAATGTGAAAGGCAGAGAAGCAAGAAAACTAAAGCAAGAAACAAGCCCGCATTGCGAGAAAGGAGACCGTATCCGTACTTTTTCAAAACACTTTAAGAAGGAAAAATGCCTGATGGTTCGATGAAGGTATCTTGCAACTCTTGCTCGAAAGAGTATCCGTATAAAGCCAGGATGGATATGGAAATTTTAAAAGGCATTTTGAAAATAACCATGCCTCGGTCCACGGAGAACAAAAGTCACAAAGTCAACTCAACTTCCAACCTTCTACTCGAGCCGCTGCACGGCAATCAAGGTATGTCTCAATCTCAACTTTATAAATATAATGAAAAAATTGCTAGAGAACAAATGGCAAAATTATGTGCACAAGAATCTTTACCTTTTAATTTTGCGGATAGTACGGGTTGGGAATACGGGATGCAAAATGCCTATAATCCCGCTATTAAAAGAATTCCACGTACCACAATGACTAGACAAGTAGTATACTTAGCCAAACAACATAAACTTGCACTACGAGCTTATTTTAGATCTATAAATCATAGAGTTTCTTTAGTGCAGATACTTGTGATTTTAAACAAAAAAATGATTATATGGGAATAACTATACACTGGATTGATGAAAATTGGAACTTAAACAAAAGATTACTTGCGTTTAAAAATTTAATTGTACACATAGTGCGATAATATAGCTAGAGCAATTATTAAAATTTTAACTTTTATTGCTTAAAAGATAAAATTTTCACAATTGGTTTTGATAATGCTAGTTCTAATCTGCAAGTGTACCAAAGATTAATACAAGCTTGCAATCCTGTTTTAGCGGGTCGATTATTTCATACTAGATGTATATGTCATATTCTAAATTTATGTGTACAAGATGCATTAAAATTTGTAGATGAAGCAATAGAACCAATTAGAAAATGTGTCTTGTTTTTACATAATCGCACTAAGTTAGCTAGACAATGGGTAAAATTTTTAGAGTCAAAACAAATTCAACCCAAATTTTTACTCCGGACGTCAAACATAGATGGAACTCAACTTATGAGATGTTAAATTCAACTAATGAATATAAAGAATTATTGTGTGAATTTTTTGATACGTATTTTCACGTAGAAGGATTTTATTTATTGCCAACGTATTGGGATGAAACTAAAGATTTAATAAAACTATTAAGGGTTTTTGAAAATGCAACTAAAGATTTAAGTGGTTGTTATTATCCCACGTCTCCCAAAGTTTTATTTCATTGTTGTTTTATTGTATCTGAAATGGATGCTTGTAGTAAATCCGAAAGATTATCGAATGCTATTTACAATATGTGTTTAAAATGGCTAAAATACTTTAATCGTATTCATGATGTTTTCTTGATTAGTGCTGTTTTATCTCCCGATTTAAATTTAGCTCAAGTAGAACAATTACTTGATATATATTATAATATTCTTAAAAATTTGGGTTTTCCTAATATTGAGGATACTGTTGAAAGTCAAACTTTATTTGAAAATATTCCTGACGTTGAACAAGTAAAAATTGATTTGAAAAATAGTTTAGAAACTGTTTTTTCTGAATATTCTTCTAAATACCGAATTTCCCACACTTTCCATTATGGCACAAGAAATTCTTGCAGTGCCCGCATCCACAGTCCCCGTTGAGAGTGCTTTTAGTGAAGGAGGCTATATGCTGGACGAGCGGAGATCCCGAATGACGCCAAAAAATCTCGAGGCTCAAATGATACTTAAAGACGCAACAAAAGCCGAGTTACGAGATCAAGAAAATAAATGGGATGACCTATTAGCGGACCAAGATGCCTATCAAGAAGGCACTACCGAAGGAGAGTCTAGTCAAATGAGTCAAACCGACGATCAAGACGACGCCATCGACTTCACTAAAGGTAAGTAAGGTAAGTCAGTAAGTAAAGAACTACATAGGGCTTTGATTCCTCACGAGGATACGTAGAATTTAATTTTAAGTGAAAACTTAAAATTAAATACAAGCCCATTTTTTTAACTCTTATCAAGTAAAAGAACTACGTGGAGCTTTGATTCCTCAAGTTGATACGTAGGCAATTTAATTTTAAGTAAAAACTTAAAATTAAATACAAGCTAATTTTTTCAAATGATTTCCTTTTTCATTTATAGTTATTTTTCGTGTATAAAATGATAACAAATAAAAGTTTTATATATATTTTTAAAAAAAAAAAAAAAAAAAAAAAATTAGATGGGTCGACCCGTGACCCGGCGGGTCGGACCCGGACCCGGACCCGTGGCCGACCCGTCGACCCGCCAACCCGTACATTTCATATGTACGGGTGGGGTCCGGGTCCTGTCCTGCCGACCCGGCGACCCGGCGGGTCCGACCCGGACCCGGACCCGGACCCGTGGTTGGGCACCTCTATTTCACACACATCCCTTCATTTCACACACATCCCTTCAAAATCGAGCCAATATTTTTCTTCTCTCTTTATTTATTCACCAATTTTTTTTTTGACCACTCTCATTTTTCATCTTCTCCAAATTCCATATCTGGACCTCCATCAATCAGGTATGCAGCTTGTTACCCTTTTCTTTTTACCTTAATCATATAACTCTTTTTTTAATCTTTTCTTCTATGTCTGTGCAAAAATTTGATTTTTTTGTTACTTATTTATTTATGCAATGGACTATGTTTCAACCACTAAAATTTTAAATGCAATGGACTATGTTTCAACCACTAAAATTTCAAGAGAAATCTCTTGATATTTTAAATGCAATGGACTATGTTTCAACCACTAAAATTTTGCTTAATACTTTGAGAGAGGACGGATTTATCCTTCTACTTAGTTATGTTGAGGAAGTTTGTACAAAGTACTGCATTGAGATACCTCAAATGGAAGCTCGTTATAGATCTGCTACCGGTCGTTTATGCCAACAAAATGATTCTATAACATTTGAGCACCACTATCGAGTTGATGTATTTACCGCTGCAATAGATTTCCAAGTTGAAGAGCTTAATAGCAAATTCAGTGATGAGGCAGTCGAACTTCTTAAGCTTAGTTCGACTTTGGAACCTAAAGAAAATTTTAAGCTTCTTAATGTTGATCACATCTATCGACTTGCTGAGGAGTTCTATCCTCTTGATTTTGATGCACAAGATTTGCGCCACTTGAAAATGCAGTTGGATCACTATAAAATAGATGTTGTTGGCAATGAAAGATTTCAAGATTTGTCAACTATTTCTGCATTATGCCGAAGATTAGTTGAGACAAATAAGTCGGGCACCTACAACTTGATTGACAGGTGGTCATTATTTTCTATAATTAAATGCATTATTGCTACATCAGCTAAATGTATACCTAAATCTATTATTTTTCTTCAATTGACAGGTTGATTCGCCTTGTTTTGACTCTCCCGATTTCTACAGCAACAACAGAACGGGCATTTTCAGCTATGAAACTTGTTAAAACGGCTCTTCGTAACAAGATGGATGAAAATTATTTGGAGGACTCTTTGGTCATCTACATTGAACGAGAGTTGGTTGAAAAGATTGATAATGATGCCGTAATTGACGAATTTGAATCTAAGAAGGATCGAAGATCATCATTTAAATAGTATTTATGTTCCATGCTTTGAATGTATCGAATATTAAACTCTTATTCAATATTTTTGGAAAGTTAATGTACCTCATGCTTGTTTTATATTATTGAATAAATTAATTAATATATTAAGTACATATAATATATTAAGTATATGTTGATAACCAGCCCCAGGTATAAAACTGGTTGAGCTACGCCACTGCTTGTTTTGATTTTGATTCATTAATTTGTTGGTGCAAATAATATTTTTTTAATGCTATGAAGAACTTTTTGCAACCTCCTTTAATTTCTTTTTGACCACTTGTTAATTTTGCTACCAAGTCGTGACGAGAAGTGATCAGCGACGATCAGAATATTAGTTGGTAATATAACATAGTATAAGAAAGTGATCTGTCATCCTCGATCGATGGTAGTAAAAAAATTTTAAAAAATTCCGGCGGCGGCTGCAGGTGGTCGGCCGGTAGTGGTCTGTCGGAGGCGATCGCTCGGGACACCGACGGATATTTCTTATTATACAAATGACAAAGAAAAAGAGAATAGTAGCAATAATTAAAAAAAGAAACAAGACCCGGGAGAGCAATAATTAGAAAAGGGAACAAAACGTAAACGCCCAAGCGTTGTTGTAGAGAAATATTGTTGGGATTTGTTAAAATGAACATCAGGTATTACGGGTATTCAATATATACATTAAAATATGTTTTGTCTCTTACTCCAATAAAGATTTGAATAATGAGAATTAAACCAAAAGAATTATTTAACTAGGCAATTAGAATTTACTCCCTTTGTCCTTTGAACGTGGTATTGTCTGATTCATAAATACCAAATCAGATTCATAATAATTAATCACCTTCAAATTCAATATCTCCCACCTCATTAGCGACTCTTTCTCCCGTTGTTTTCAACCACGTCTCTAGAATACATGACATGATTGAGGCAAAATAGTGACATTCATAAGATTGAGGACTCTCAAAGCACGTTTGCACAATATTCCAACGGTCTCAAAGTGATGACAACTACATTTCACCTTGTACAAAACAGATCATTACCGAGGCATGTTCATAGGCGGATCCAGCATCCGAAAATTATTGGTACACCGACGTACCATAAAAAAAAAGTAACGGACGACAACAAAAAAAATCTTAATTTTTCACTTTTTATTAATAACAAACGACGAAAACGACGTCGTTTTTTGTAAAAAAATTTGGTGGTGCAATGAGTGGATCCGTCTATGGGCATGTTACCCATTTTATTCTCTCCGTATACATGCCATTTCGAGTTAGAGTTAGTTTATAAGATATTTGACGCGAGTGTTCTAAGTCGATTTTTCTCATTCTAATCAACTCTTTTGGTATAATAATAATAATAGAGAATGACTAATACGTATACCTTATTTTGGAAATTGACAATTAAACAGGCCAACTGATTTTACCATTAATCATTAAAGTTTATCAATCCAGTTAATTGGCACTCTGTATTCGACTTCCTCCACCCCCTACCCACTTCCCCCTATCCGTTTTATCTCTCTCTATCTAAAATTCACTCTAAGTAATCGACATTAATATTTAACTTCTTACACTTATCTCTCTATCCACATTTCCTCTCTCTAAAGTTACTACTCAAGCAACATTCAACTTTCGGGATTGAATCTATTTTCTCATTTTTTTCCCTTCAAAATTACCACCCTAAGTAACATTAAAATTTTATGTCATTCTCCTTCTCTAGAGGCTTCAAGTCTCCAGAATTACCAGTGTTATATTTAGTTGAGGACTTGTTTTACTCTTTGTTGTAGGATTGTCGCTCTATTCTTGCAAAGAGCTTTTTGCAAGTAAATTTATTGATTGTAATTCGTTTAATAATTTATCAAGTCATCTGCATAGGCTATTTATAACATCGAAAATGCATCTGTTATACATATAGCTGTTATTGGGTATGTGAGACGTGGACTGCTCTAATAGACGGCTTGATGGTTTTCGAATTAAAATACTAATTCATTTTGTCTAATATTAATTGCGTTCAAACATTCTTGGCCCATGTCAATCTACTGCTGCAATAAATACAATCTCCTTCAGCATTAAATGTATTTATAATGTGCTAGGTGATGGAGTAAATTCCAGAGCTTTTGATGGAGCAAATTCCAGAGCTTTTCCATCGATACATCATAAGTATTTATAATGTGGTAGGTGATGGAAATTGTGGGTTTCGGTGCGTTGCCGTAGGTATTAGTTACCAGGAAGATAGGTGGTCCGAAATTCGAGCTCTTTTAATCCAAGAGTTAGACACTCATAGGGACTATTACACAGGAATGTGGTGGTATGATGACTTTAACCACATTCGGAGCTCGGTAGAATGGTTCCGTCCTGGATTTGCACCTAGGGCCTACTGGATGAATATGCCAAACACGGGGTTGGTTATTGCTTCACTGATAAACCGGACAGTTGTATCTATATCCCCACAACAAAGTTTTACGTGTTTTCCGCTTTTGTCCGGTCCAGACTTATCAGAAGAAAGTGGCCCCCTTGTGATTGCCCGTGTGGGGGCACGACGCTCACTACATTTATGTGACCTTTGGATGAAAATTCACCACTCCCCAATATTCACCCACAATGGAGTGCGTACAGACTTCCCAACGATCCGCATTTAAACTTTATATTCCAATCGACAATGCATGTATACTGAAATTATTGAGAATATAAGAGCACAAACATAGTAAATGATTACTGATTTATGTTGTAAATATAAGAGCACAAACATAATGAATGCACTACATTTGGTGGTGGTGTTTTTAAATAATGTGTTAATGTTGTTGTTGTTTAACTGAATAATAACAGTTGTTGTATTTTTTAATGTGTTAATGTTTAACGTGTTATTGTTGTTGTTGTTTAATTAAATAGAAATAAATTAGACGAATACAAAAAACATAACACAAAAAACATAACAAATAAATACTAAAAAAACATTACACAAAAAACACATAACAAATAAACACTAAAAAAACATTACACAAAAAACACATAACAAATAAACAATAAAAAAATATAAAACACACTAAAAAACAACAAAAAAACAAAAACAAAAAAAATTAAAAAAAGGACACCCTCCCTCCCTAGGGAGGGTTTATTTAGTAATGTAGGGGGTTTTTAATAAACCCCCAGTCTGAATATAATGTTGTTGTAATAAGAGCGATTGAAATAATAATAATAACAAAAGTTCTGACGTTTGTGGGTAGTTGAAGTGTTGAATTCAATTTTTTCTGCAAACCTATTCTCCTCCAATGAAGTGGGTCATGTGTGGATATTTTCGTGTAAAAAATGTTGAATGAGCTGAAAAAGGGACAAGCCATCTGACAAAAGGCGTGCGGTCAACAAATGACCATGTGGCACACCCAAAGGCTCGGTTTGAACATTAAGAATGAACCACGTGACTTTACTTGTATTTTATTATTTATTTTATATTTGTTTGAGGAGAAAGTAAAAGACAGCAAATCAATTGTATTCATAACACTGATAGAACACTGATAGAGGGGCCTTTATATAGGCATTACAATGAGAGTCCTTCCATACATAGGATTCCTAGATAAGGTAAGACATATAATAGGATCCTACTACCTCTAGACGGATCTAGAACCTTCCATCTATGTATCTACAATCAGTATTAGGTAAGACACATCACGGGAATAATAATTCCCGGAACACTCCCCCAGTGTCGAGCACTAATACAACAATGGTGCAGAAGATGTTGCCTTCGTAAAAACCTATTCCAAGCCAAAACAAAACCCCATGGGAAAAACAAAGGCTTGATGAGGAAAAGATTGCAACGCACCAACATAACATGTCGTGTATACTCCCCTTGATGTATACATAACGACTCCCCCTGATGAGTACCTCAAATCATAGGAGTCAGATGCCAAGTTGCCCTCACAACTATACCAAGGAAAATCCAGTGGGAAAAATACCTCTTGGTCTAAGTTGAACAGAAGTACAACGCATCATTGTCTGGATGTTCTCATAGGTTGCCTCGTTAAAAACATTACCAAGTGAAAACCCAATGGGAAAAACAAACCTTGGTCTAAGGACAAAAAGAGCGCGACACATCCAAAGTGCAGAGTCGCTAAAGACTTATCAAGTTTTCCAAAGTCTTGACCTCTATGCACCAAATCAGTCATAACTTCTTCGATTCAATAGGTATCAACGAGACTGTAAGAACTTATGAAAACTAGACACCCATAGCTTTTCATTCACATACAGTACGTAACCTAGATTGACCTGAGCAGATCACAAAGCTCTATCGAAGTTGACTCAGCAAATTACCGGACATATCCTGTCCTACTTTGCAACAATAGTCATATGTCACTCAACATGATGTGATCAAATGGTTGGTTTCCTTGGAAAGTAGACACAAACCTTTCCAATGGCACCAATTTCACCATTTTCCATCAAGTGAGCTGCCCTGTAGGTTATATGGGAGATAGACCAACACATTCTGGGCAGATTCGGGTATCAATTTTCAAGTGTCCTTTTTATCGAGATAGAGCGAGCTTCAAGCTTCTTGTCAATCACAGACATTGCGTGAGAGCATCCTAGGCCATCATCACAGTGGCTTTACCGGATTATTACGAATGAGTACATCGAGTCAAACATGAGTACATAATACCGTACTTTTCAAGACTGCATCATCACTTAAGTGAGCCAAGTCTTATGATGACTTCGACAAATCATTGGGAATCATATAGGCATTACTTTATCGTCTCTTAGGGAAACCGTCCCTTAGATTGCCTTAAACCGATTGATGAATACGCATCATCAAGTGTACCCAAGATCCTTTCATTCTTAACTTTGGATTTAGCGGAATCTCTTAGTCTCACAAGAGTACATCACTATAAACCCTTAGTTTTACACGCAAAAGCTTCATATCTCTTTCAAATCAAGTATATACTTAGTATGCGTCCCCGACAATCACTTGTCGTCGCACTCCGTGGTCAGGAGCCACTTGATTTGAGTCTGATCCACCACGAGATCCTTTTTATCACTTAACTTAGTTCCCCACTAAGATAAGATTTAACCACAAGCTGCACGTCAGTTTTAGGGAGAGAAGATAGTGGATGCTATAACATCCATTACGATAACACAACTAAGTTTCGTGTCATCGTAGTCGATTCCAGTGCGTTCATGAGAAACCTCGCGCCCTGAGGTGAGTTTAACTCCTTCTCTCACTCGCTTTAACAAAGTTTACGGATAGATCTTATCTTTGGAGTGTCGGTACCACTTCAACAAAGGGCTATCACTTTGTTTATACTAGAGTCGCATATGTTTCCATTTTAGGCCAAGGCTACAACGTTGTAGATTTTCAACGAAGTATGGTTCGATTAAACTCACATTCCACGTCCTCATGTACCGGCTTTATTCATAGAGTACTCTTTATGGATTGACATTCATTGAGGCGTCCCCCAATGATGACTGTAATCCAAAATCACATGAGACGGATGAGTTCATTTGATCATATGATCAAGTTTCATGTACCAAGCTCGCATACATTCTTAGCGAGAGTATTTATCGAACCAAGTGGCATCCCAATACTCGATGAGATCCACGGCCTAGTAACACCATCTACCACAATCTATGGTGTTACCATATCACCATTTATAGGTGACGAACGTCCATGACCGGACACAATCCTTGCAGACATGTTTGCAGCATGTATTTAATCTCGTCACTTTAGGGAACTTGGTGAGGCACAATAGGGACAAACTACGACAATTCCAAGTCGTTCTACTCGAACATGATCGTTCGCATCTCCCCCTAACGACGGGAAGACTGGCACATCAAAGTGACTTACGAGATTGTCTGCCAAGGTACATTTTAAGCGGACTATGAGTGAAAGCGCATGTCATATTCATCATTTATAACCCGTCATAATGCGTTGTGGTGACGCACTTTGGCACATGAACATGTGGACGATAAAGGTTTTCAGTGTTAACACAATCCAGTTAACAAAATGCATACTGTTACACTCGTAACTAAGCATTTGAATGATGATAGGTATAGGTGAATATGACATGTTGACCTATGCTACATAGCCGTAGCTACTGGTCTTGAGAATTCAACAAAACCACCACCATGCACCACCGGGATCGAACATAAAGAAACGATTGAACTGATGATAGGCCGTTGGTTTTATCGAACCTCTAATGCTTTCTTGAAGAGTTCACTCCCTTCACCAGCCCCAAACACCTCAAAATTTTCGTGAGCATGTATAAACGGGTGTTTAGGATTCCAAAACCATCAACCTTGTGGTTAAAAACCGATCGAAATGATATCGAACTAGTCGTTAGGACGGCTGGTGGTATGTGAAAACTTCATTTAGTGGTTCACCTCCTTCCAAGTCTCCAAATGGCACCAAAATTTGTGAGAAGGTAGTCTTGGATGTTAGGAAGTACTCGTTAAAATTTCACTTTAAGACTTGGTCTAAAAGTGGGTGAACCGACCTTTACAATGACTGGTCCGCAAGTTGGACAACCATAACTCAGGTTTCATCAACTTATCAATCATTGTCAAAGGAACAACATAACATATAAATGTTATTACTTGAGTACGACCATTTGTGAACACCATCATAGCATCATAAGCCACCCAGGCTAATACTTATGATCATGTATGTATAAGGACTCGGTGAAAAGGGAGGACTCAGCACCATGCTTATGCGAGTCGCTACATTATTCGCTTTAGCATAGGAGGGTGTCGTCTCCTAATCGTGCCAAAGAATAGGCTTAAATCAATGAATATGGCTAAGAAGGCTCATTGGGGGGTCTTTGGCGTCACACATGCTTATGAAAGCAATACGCGGATGACATAAATGTCATCATCGGTCATGAGCCCTGCTCACGACTCCACCAACGTACTTTGGTGTCTTTGATCCAACTAGTTTCTTTGTTCAAAAAAAATGATGTCCATGACAATACCGTGGTATATGGATCATCAAACTGTCCAAACTATGGACTATTAAAGCCTAAATGTGTCAATGTCCCAATACATCTTCTGGTTACAAAAACCGATGCAAGCCGGACCATATTGACTCATGAATATTTTTCCTTTCACATGTCCAATACAAGTGATGCATAAGATTTTATTTCTCACAAATTATAATGATATGCTTATGAGTGATACATTTTGGCATATATATCATCGAGTCATAACATGGTTCAATTGTTACGGAACATATGTGACTAGAAAACGCCATTCGGCATTCAACAACTTGAGTATTATACCACTCATTGATTGTGATGACTTAGTCATCATAGTCATAATGGATTTATACACCGAAATCCAAAAATATCATGTTCCTTGAAAATAGCTTAATACGCACTCAATTTCGCTTGCAAAATTTTACAAACATGAGCATAGCGAACACTCTAACACCATAGAGATTTTATACCAGATACGATCAAAATGATCTATCATATTGAGTGCATAACATGGCAAGGTTATATGCCTAAGGGGCAAAATTACGACACAAGCATGGTGTAACACTACCATGCACACGCTCGACCTTCTTACAAGGGTGCGTATTTTAGGCTTCCCCAAGGAAACTGTTTTTCAACATTTGAAAGATGATAGTTTAGCGTACAACGCATACCAAAAACTGCATCATCTATGGCAAATTCGGCCAAAAAGAGGTTGAAAAACGTGTGTCATAAGACCACTTGCAATTCCAAAATGGGAACCAAGTTGGTTGGGACAAAAGTTAGCACAATCGCTGGAGGTAAAATTCCGCGCAGCTTGACCTTTGTTCACTAAAACAGCGATAACTCCCTTGTTAGGAAGGCTATGGACGAACGGTCAGATGTTCTGGAAACTAGACTTCCGTATCTTTCTATCCATATATTGTGCACCACACGGATCATTAAACTCAGATCAGAGTGCATGTTTTAATTGGCTGTTTAGTTTTTCCAAGTTTAGTGAGAAAACAAGGTTGAGACCATATCCAATGGCATAAGTGTTGATGCAAAAACCATGGCAATAACAGCCATAGGTGTGTTTAAACGCAGCAGGTGTTCGATTTCTTATCTCGACTAATGATCCTTTCGGTAACTCCAACTTGGTAGACTTGCAGAGAAAGTAGGAATGTCGGTACAGCTAAGGTTGTTTAAAAACCACTAATTCCGTTTGAACTTTCAAAGCATAAACAAATACCAAGGAGGATGCGCCTAATCATGATCAAAGTGTAGGCAAAATCCACCAAAGTGCATCAAATCAACCAAGTATTTTAATTCTCAATTTGCAAGTATACGTCATAATAGCCTTGTTATATAGGTACAACGCGGTGCATCATAATTAAGTATTTTGAACCATGAGACATAATGAATATACCATAACCAACTTGTCTTGACCATCCAATAAGATCGACTAAACATAGTCAAATGTATAAGGCACATGCCTTTACAAATACTCGGAGAAGTATTCGGACCTATAGTCATACGAACTATAATCGAGGTCAACGAATTCATGTATTTACCGCAATATGCCATTGCTTTACATGTTGAAACTCATGAGAATTACTCGTACATTCTTTCATATATCATGTTGCAAGGAGACGGTGCATGTCTACACCCACATGCAATATTTTATTTTAATAGGATGAAAGATGGAGTTTTCCAAGTGTGGGATTGGGTCAAGACCAACGTGGTGGTCGCTCAATTCAACGTGACAATTCCGTCACAAATCGATTTTAACTACGACATATCCGTCGCAATCGATGTTTGTCCCATTTGTATGTCACAAATCCGTGACTAATCATGAACGAGTCATAACTTTACCGTTACCGACAATGTTCATTTTTTTTTTTCAATTGTTGGTTTAAAATCGACAAAATGGCGACATCAAATCGCACCCAAAACGTGGTGTATGCAACAACCACAAATATCGACTTTCAACAATTATCCGTGACTCCCCGGATCACACGCTTTACTTCGACATCCGAGAGTGATACCATCTCTCATTGTCTCATCCACCGCAAAGTAGCGTGGGAGATAAAGAACCCAAATACCCAATTCCCCAAAAAAAAATTTCCCAAACGAGAGGAATTGAAAAACGGGAACTTAATAAAATCTTACGGGTACTTGGTTCCATATATGCTTTGATCCTTGAACGGGAGATTCTCTCCATATGAGCAACATATTTCCGTGGGTACTCCGTTCTATATTTACTTTGATCCTTGAACGGGATAAATATGGCTTTTTCTCCATAGCGTGCACATCATCATGAGCGACGTATTTTCCTATATATACGTAAAACATAAACATGTAAGATTCATAAGTGTACAAATTAATGAACAAATGAATCATTAATTAGGAAAAGATAGAGAGTTGAGAAACGCCCGGATAGGGCTACTGGGCTCGATAATTCGGCCGAAAAAGGGCTCGAGCGCGGCGATGCAGCAGTTCGGTATTGGATGAGGTCGGATTTCCAAATTTCCACGTAAAAATCTGCTTCTGTTCGGCAGTAGATTCAGTAATCAATATTACTCAGAATCCGATCTCCACCGTTGAATATACAGATATTTGTGTTGGGAAGATGCTACCAAAATTTCACACCGATCCAATGGTTAACGAATCGGGAAACATGTTTTGAGTTCGACTGCACTGTGCAGAAAATTTACGCGCGAAAATTCTCGTCTCTCGTTTTTTTTCGATTTTGATAGGTTTCGTCTCGATTGCACTAGGTTTTCAAACATTAAATATCACGTGCATAAAACCGTTTGGACAGTCTGACGGTGCTTCGATCAGATCGGGTCGTAGCTTTAGGCAAAAGTCGGCTGGACGAAAGCGATCTGAAAACGGGACTGCCAGAGGGGTCGGATCGGGTCGATAATCGGGTCGGGTCAGCAACCGGGTCGAAGGCTGTACTGGATCGCGAGACGGGTTCGGGCGCCACGAAAATTGGGTTCGAACGGGCTGGATGAACGGGCCGGAATCTGGGCGTGCAAACGGGCTGGGCTGGAATCTGGAACAGCGAGCCGAGCGGGTTGTTGTGAGTCGGAAATTGCAGATCCGATTTGCAAATTGGAGGTGAGACGGAGGCACAACGTCTGGTCGCGGATGGAGGTGATCTATTCGTCCAAGTTATTCCGGACTCTGGATGCGGGCGGAGATGGCGATCTTAGTGCGGGGCATCACAGAGCAGTGACGCGGCGGTGGTTTGCGGTCGGAATTTTGGGGGCTGGGTTCGACGAGGCAGGTGACGTTGGAGTCCGATCGCGATGGAGAGGGCGACGTGCAGCTGGCGCCGGCAATTCCTCAAGTCCGAACGGTCGGGCAGAGTGCAGTTGAGCGGCGATGCTGGCCGGGGAAGGCGATGGCTGTTCGAAATTAGGGTTTCTGGGGAAAAATCTGATTTTTCTTTTTCTTTTTTTTGGAATTTTCAGTATTTCGGGCGCTTTTTTTTTCTTGCTCTATTGGTAGAATACGTGCTGCTAACGTGTTTGAGGAGAAAGTAAAAGACAGCAAATCAATTGTATTCATACCACTGATAGAGGGGCCTTTATATAGGCATTACAATGAGAGTCCTTCCATACATATGATTCCTAGATAAGGTAAGACATCTAATAGGATCCTACTACCTCTAGAAGGATTTAGAACCTTCCATCTATGTATCTACAATCAGTATTAGGTAAGACACATCACGGGAATAATAATTCCCGGAACAATATTGAGATTTCGACTTATATATAACCCATTCATACTAAGTTAAGAAATAAGAATAAATTTGATCTATAGATCTTGATTAAATGCATGATTTAGATTTATTCTCATAAAAACGTATGCATAAAATTTAATATTGTAGTGCATCGATTTTTTGATGCATATAATACACAAGTTTGATGCACGAAATACATATACTGCATGCATAAGCCAATCTGTACCGTACATCACACACATATCAATGATTCAAATTTATTCTCAATTCACAACATAAAAACCATTCTCATATGATCATATATATATATATATATATATATATATATATATATATATATATAGAGAGAGAGAGAGAGAGAGAGATTTAGGATCAAATAAGAATGGTTCTTATCATGCGAATTGCGAATATGCATGAATTTTGTACTAATTTCGTGCATCAAAATTGCAATGCATTAAAATATGCATTATATGCATCAAAATATAGATGCATTAAAATATTGCATTATATGCATCAAATTTTTGTGAGAATAAATCTACACCATCCATTTATCAAAATCTATAGATAAAATTCATTCTTATTTCTCAACTTAAATTGCATTCTCACCTGAACTCACCCAATATTAGTTTAAAGTGATTCGATATTTATTATATAGGTAAAAGATCATTTTTTAACAATATATTATTTTTTTATTTTTTCTTGAAAACTACTATCTTCGTTTCGTATTAATTGATTTCTTATTTTTCCAAATTAAATTTTGATATTAATATATCTCTCAAAATAAAATGACCAAAATTATCAAAAATTATTTTTATAAAAATTTATTTTAATGTGAATCTAACAATATATTTTTTATAAATTTTATAATTGTTTTCTATAAAATAATCTATGGTCAAAGTTCGACCTGAAAAAAATCAAAAAATCAATTAATATGAAACGGGGGAGTATTTTCTATACTTTAAATAGTTATTTGTATTGTTCAAACCGATAAAATGTTTTTGAAGTTAGAACATTCATTTTATCTTAATCTTTTCGAATATATTAATGATGCATTTTTAAGCCCATTATTCTTAAATGAATACTGTCTCTGTTTTATATTAATTGATATTTTATTTTATTTCAACTATGATTATAGATTATCTTTGAAAATACAATGATGACATAAAATATTAAAAAATATTATAGACCAATTTTTAATGTGAATCTAACAATATAATTTTCAAAAAGTTTATTAATTTCTACATTAGATAATCTATTATCAAAATTCAACCTGCAAAAAAAGCAAAACATCAATTATAAAACTAAGTGAATATTATTTTCTTATTACAAGACGGAAAATAGCATGAATTGTAATGTTGTAGATTGTAAAATTTTAACTGATTGCTAAACAAAGTTTTGAACACAAAACTTGTAAATTATGAATATAGATAAAATAAACTCAAAACACTTACATAAAATAAACTAAAATCAAACTTAATGATATTTGGTTCGTTAAGCTCATGAAGAAACTCATTAGAAAACTCATACTTCCACATCCTCATGTCTCGCACTTGATGAAACGTTTCTATAAATAGAAGTAAAGATACAAAATCAACTTTATTTACACCCCTCAAACATCTAAATATTACACCTAATGCCATTACTTTTCCTACACTAACACCCTCACTAATCCAAACTCAAAACCATTAATCCAGCTTCTACTCTATCGTCTCTCTCTTCTCTATCTTCACTCCTCTCTCTCGTCACCGATGTCTCTTCTCCCTCCGTCAATGGCTGAAATATTTTCACCTATTCCGCCCATACCACACACCAACCTCATATCGTTAGTTTCCGATGTCGATTCGAATGTTGACGTCCCTTCTTGGCTGCCGTCCACTGCGGAGTGTGTGGCCGAAGGGACGGAATCAATTCTAAACTATTCGTGGGAGCTGACGGAGACAGTGGTGGCCGAAACTCAATTTTCTGAAAGTTTGGCCAGTGAATCGATCAGTGAAAAAATTGGATATGTGGTCGTGGTTGATGAATCACTGGGATATCCAATCTTTCCCCCTTTTACTTATAAGCTCTTCTGGCACGATTAATCCAGAAGGTCGTTTGTGACGCATCTAGTCATTTGGAACGCATCAGTGTTGACCCTAATTTACAGGTTCATGGTTTGTTATCTTTAGTCGATTATTAGGCATAATCTTGATTTAGTTGCAAGGACATGGGTTTGTGGCGTTGATTATGTGCTATTGTTGGCTAAAATGATGAGCATATTCTTGTTGTACATGGATTTCTGATCACTCTCGGTTAAATGTTGAAATTGAATAATTTTAATATGTTATCTGCAGATGTATTTATGTTAATTAAGGTGGTCTAATACAAAAGCAACTTTTTAGTAATAAAATTGAATGGACCTTTCTACCCTCATCAAAAAGCACCACTATCTCATTTTATACCAATAAACAACTCTCACATTAATACCCATACTAAAAGTAAATGTTTCATTATGTATGAGACGGCAGGAGTTATGGCTAAGAATTTGGGACCGAGAAATCCCGAGTCCCGGTCCCGTCCCGAGTCCCGATGGAAAACAGGACCCCGAGTCCCGAATTTTACGTGATTGGGACCGGGACAGGGAACTGAGATTTTGGTAATTTCGGGACTATCCCGAAGTCCAAATTTCTAATTTCAATTAAGTTTTTTTTTCCTGCCAATTTTTTTCTCTCCCAAAAAACCTCATCATGATTTTATGTCAATTTTTTTTCCTTTTCTGATTTCGGGTATTTTGTCCCAATCGGGACATTCGGGAGATTCCGGGAAATTATCCTCCGAGATCGGGATCGAAATCGGGACTTACATATTTCGAGAATCGGGACTCCCAAAGTCCCGAACGGAACTGAAACCGGGACCACCAAATTGATGATTTTCGGGACCGGGACAATCGGGACTCGGGACCGAGACCTCAAGATTTCCCGATTCTCAGTCCTAACAGGAGTATAATTTAAACTAATAGTTTATTTTAATTTTAGTTTTTGTATACGTCCTTGTAATAATTGTAGAAACATTTCAGCAAAATTACTTATTTGTAGATTAGTAGAAAAATATGTCATTAAAACAAATTTTTATATATTTTTTGTAGTAAATTGAGAAAATATTTATTTAATGAGCTCGTCTATGATCGATTATGCTCGAATAAAACTATGAGCCATCAATATATTCGTTATTAAGCTTGAGCTTGACACGAAAATAAATAAACATGAAAAAAATCACATAATCATTACCGGATAAAATTTATGGCCGAGTATGCAGCAGACCATCAATATGAAGGATCTTAAACAAACTGTCACCAGAATTAAGCGAAGATATAAATACATTTCCAGAATTGCTTTACCCATCACTGCAAAACAATAATCACATACAAAAGCGCTTCAAATGTGCAACGAATTTCGACTCACAGCACAATCAGTTCCCTGAAAATGCAAAGAAACTTAAAAATAATTGCCATACCCAATTTCCTTAAGAGTGAACTTGGACGAATTGACGCAACTCTCAAAACTCGGCTAACACTCCAAATTCTGCCATGATTACCTAATATTATTCCCACTCGATAGTCGATGGAGGTTTGGATGTGATGTCTAGAAGAACTCGATTAACACCGGGAACTTCATTGCAAATCTTTGAGGATACGTCAACGAGAAATTTGTGATCAAAGTAATACCTGAATTTTTTTTGCAAATATAAAGATACAATAAGCTGACAGTAAGTAACTTGCACTGTCACAGACAATATAAGATAATAGGGCAGCAAGAAAAAACTATATATATATATATATATAGTATTATACCAATCTGCAGTCATTCCATCTTGACTTGTGACAGCTCTAAGTGTAATGGCATAACTGTGAGTTCTCTTATCGCCTTGAACTCCAACAGTTAGCACCGGCATGAACACAGCAAAAGCTTGCCAAATTGAGTCGTAAATCCCAGCATCCTTGATAGCTTGAATGAAAATCTCATCTGCCTGATAAAAACACAAATTACTAAACGACATCAGCTTAAGATCCATATTTCATTTGCAAGACCCCGAAAAAAGAATGTTGTATATGTACCCTGCGTAAGATGTCCAAACGGTTTTCTAAAGTAACATCACCAGGCACACGCACTGCAAGGCCAGGCCCAGGGAAAGGGTGTCGCTTTAAGAAGCCCTGTGGGACCCCCATAATCTTTCCCAGTTCACGAACCTTTTCAAAGCAGAGAAACAAAATAATAGTAAAAGAATACAGTTGCCAAGAAAAAAAATAGGGAAAGATGTATTGTACTGAAGTTGCAAACAAGAACAAATGATTTGGGGTCGGGTAACATGAAGTTGCAAAAAAAGAAAAAAAAAATACCTCATCTTTAAATAGAAGCTTAAGTGGTTCAATAAGCTTCAATTTCATGTCCTTGGGGAGCCCTCCGACATTATGATGGCTTTTGATTGTGTGGGAGTGTGTCCTTCCGCTTCCTGGGGGCGGACACGATTCAATCACGTCGGGGTATAAGGTCCCTTGAACCAAATAAGCAGGTTTCCTTCCCAATTTCTTCTCTAAATCATGGGCAAAAGCATCAAAAATACTGATGAATTCATTCCCAATTATTTTCCGTTTCTTTTCAGGTTCCGTGACACCCTTTAGCTTACTGAGAAACTGCTCTACAGCATCGACGCAAGTGACGGGCAAATGAAGATCCCTCTCGAATGTCTCCATCACTCTCTCCCTCTCCCTCCACCTAAAGAAAAAAAAGGGGGACAAATGAAATTCAGAATTCTCTAAGTAACAAAGAATTACAGCCTTCAAGCAACAATCCGTTCGATCCAAAAAACGAGTAAACCAATCTCTATTAAGCATGTAATCTGACCTTAATAATCCATTGTCAACAAAAACACAATGAAGCCTGTCACCAATTGCCTTATGGACAAGAGTAGCTGCAACCGCAGAGTCCACACCACCAGACAATGCACAGATGACGTGATCGTCAGATGAAACCGTGGTTTTGATAATTCTTAATTCTTCGTCTAGAACATCCTCCATCTTCCAACCAGCAGTTATTCCACATAGGTCGAAGAGGAAGTATTTCAGTGTTTCCATTCCTTCCGGTTGTGAATGTGTTACCTGTAAATGATTCCATATAACTGTCAGAAGGAATACCCTTTAACCCGCGGTTCAATTAAGTTCGAAAAGGAAATCATCATATAAATTTTAACCAAACATTCCGAACAATAATCGATGAGCACTAGTTTCATTGAAATGGTACTGCCTCCACCGTTTAATAAATTTCCATATTTTTTCATTTTAGTCCAACCAATAAAGAATTTCCCATTTCCTTTTATGGGAAATCAATTCTATCTCTTCTCCGCTCACTTTGTTTGTCCCCATTTTCTCTCTCATCAACAAATAACAACTAATCAACTCATTGCTTCATTATTTAATTCCACAACCCCAATGAGTACAACGGTGCTCTTGCTATCTTTCTTGATTTAATGTGACGGAGGAAGTACTGTTCTAGAGAACATTGACGGACCAGAGAGAACACACAATGAGTACAATGTTGTTCTTGCCATCTTTCTTGTTTTTCTCATTAATTATAACTAGAGCAACTAGCCAACAATGTCATAATTCAAAATACTTGGTCTACAATGGCAACTAAGACAGTACTACTATCCTAACCTGCAATACATCAGTGATGCGCGTTATCAACTATAAGTCCGGAACTCTAATTTGTTTTTCAGAACACAAAATGTGTAGTCTCGTAAGGGGAGGAACGGAACGGCTAGCAACAATAGCAAGCAAGGGCAAAAATAAAGCACCTGTTGGACTGGATATATTTTCCACTCGAATGAAAATACATTATTGAGTCCATACTCATTTTCAACAGAGTAAAATTTGAAGAGAAAATCATTAAAATAAACCAGAACGATGATTATAATAATAACAGCAATAGGAAGAAGTTCGGATACCTCAGGATGATACTGCAACCCGTAAAACAGCTTCCCCTGATTCTGTACCGCCGCTATAGCCCCCTGTCTACTCCTAGCCACCACTTCAAACCCCTCCGGCAACCTCACCGCCTCATCTCCATGGCTCATCCATACATTCTGCCTATCCCCAATTTTCTTATTCCCAAACAGGCCACTATCGATCTTCACTTCAACATCCATCCTCCCGTACTCCTGTTTCTCCCCAACTCTCACCTCACCACCCATTTCCTGCACAATCAGCTGCAGCCCGTAGCATATGCCCAGAACGCGAACCCCGTTTGACTCCACATACTCGATGAACCCGGGGGCGAAACACGGCGCGTTGGGTGCGTGTACGCTGTTGGGTCCACCGGAGAGTATGATCACGCGCGGGTTGAGGTCGGTGATGGTTTTCAAGGGGGAGGTGCCGTTGATGCAGAGGGAGAAGACGTTGAGGGCCCGAATTCTACGGGTGATGAGGTGAGTGTACTGCGAGCCGAAGTCTAGGATTAGAACCATGTTCGATTTCACGTCTTGAGCGTCCATTTCAGGCAGTTTTGGGGTTGGGGGGGGGGGGGTGGGGGTTGTTGCAGCGAGCAAATTTGCGAAGAGGTTTTATATGCTTCAGAGGGGAGGGGCTAGGGTTTTCGTGATAGGGTTTTATATGTGGCGGGAAGCACAAGGGACAACGTGAGCAAAATCCCCATCTTTTAGTTAGAGGTGCCCAAAACGATCCAACCCGTCGGGTCGACCCGTCGACCCAGACCCGGCTGACCCGTGCAGGACCCGAACCCGGTTGCGATCCGCCGACCCGGACCCATGGTATACACGGGTGGGGTCCGGGTCGAGCTTCTCCCTACCCGGCGACCCGTCGACCCGGCGGAAATATAAAAAAAAAAAAAAAAAATTCAAAAAATGGCCGTTGGACTCGGCGGGTCGGACCCGTGACCCGGCGGGTCTAACGGCTAGTCCAGCCTTTTTAAAAAAAAAAAAAAAAAATCCTATCTATAAATACCCCCCTCCCCAACACAATTTTTCCACACCTTCAATACTATCTATCTCTCAAACTCTCATTGCTAATTGCTATACTACTTAATCTCTCTCTTTTTTTTTTTCTCATTTTATCATTATGTCGAGTTCTGACAAGGGAAAGGGTATTGCTACATCTCCCAAAAAATCCAAAATGTCCAAGTTCGAGCGAATGGGTCTTTGGGGCAAATCGAAGAAACCATCTGGAATAATTATTCGGGAGCCCCAAAACCAAACTCCACCCGGTTTTGAAAATGAAGGTCAAGAAGTTGAATATGATGCTATACATGAAAATATCTATTATGGTAGTACAACAACTACCAGTGAAGAAGTTGATCTCCGGGGATTTCGACGTGTCCCGAATCGTCAACAACTGCAAAACATCGACGAAAAAATGGACCATGAAATCGATGAAGCTATGTTAAATCAAACATATGCAACATTCGAGCGCACTCTTCATGGCGTACCAACTCCGACGCAAAATCAAAGTTGAAGCGTCCTGCGGCAAGCCAAGCTGAAGAAGAACCTCCTTATGTTGAGGAGTTATCGTCCGAGGAGGAAGAAAATGTGAAAGGCAGAGGAAGCAAGAAAACTAAAGCAAGAAACAAGCCTGCCCCAGTTGCAGACAGGAGACCGGTATCCGTACTTTTTTCAAAACACTTTAACAAGGAAAAAATGTCGGATGGTTCGATGAAGGTATCTTGCAACTATTGCTCGAAAGAGTATCCGTATAAAGCCGGGGATGGATATGGAAATTTTAAAAGGCATTTTGAGAATAACCATGCCTCGGTCCACGGAGAACAAAAGTCACAAAGTCAACTCAACTTCCAACCTTCTACTGGAGTCGGGCCAGTCGGCAATCAAAGTATGTCTGAATCTCAACTTTATAAATATAATGAAAAAATTGCTAGAGAACAAATGGCAAAATTATGTGCACAAGAATCTTTACCTTTTAATTTTGCGGATAGTATGGGTTGGGAATACAGGATGCAAAATGCCTATAATCCTGCTATTAAAAGAATTCCACGTACCACAATGACTAGACAAGTAGTATACTTAGCCAAACAACATAAACTTGCACTACGAGCTTATTTTAGATCTATAAATCATAGTGTTTCTTTAGGCAGAGATACTTGGTGATTTTAAACAAAAAAATGATTATATGGGAATAACTATACACTGGATTGATGAAAATTGGAACTTAAACAAAAGATTACTTGCGTTTAAAAAATTTAATTGTACACATAGTGCAGATAATATAGCTAGAGCAATTATTAAAATTTTAACTTTTTATTGCTTAAAAGATAACATTTTCACAATTGGTTTTGATAATGCTAATTCTAATACTGCAAGTGTACCAGCTTTAATACAAGCTTGCAATCCTGTTTTAGCGGGTCGATTATTTCATACTAGATGTATATGTCATATTCTAAATTTATGTGTACAAGATGCATTAAAATTTGTAGATGAGGCAATAGAACCAATTAGAAAATGTGTCTTGTTTTTACATAATCGCACTAAGTTAGCTAGACAATGGGTAAAATTTTTAAAGTCAAAACAAATGCAACCCAAATTTTTACTCCGCACGTAAAACATAGATGGAACTCAACTTATGAGATGTTAAATTCAACCAATGAATATAAAGAATTATTGTGTGAATTTTTTGATACGTATTTTCGCGTAGAAGGATTTTATTTATTGCCAACGTATTGGGATGAAACTAAAGATTTAATAAAACTATTAAGGGTTTTTGAAAATGCAACTAAAGATTTAAGTGGTTGTTATTATCCCACGTCTCATAAAGTTTTATTTCATTGTTGTTTTATTGTATCTGAAATGGATGCTTGTAGTAAATCCGAAAGATTATCGAATGCTATTTACAATATGTGTTTAAAATGGCTAAAATACTTTAATCGTATTCATGATGTTTTCTTGTTTAGTCTTTGTTTTATCTCCCGATTTGAATTTAGCTCAAGTAGAACAATTACTTGAAATATATTATAATATTCTTAAAAATTTGGGTTTTCCTAATATTGTAGATAGTGTTGAAAGTCAAACTTTATTTGAAAATATTCCTGACGTTGAACAAGTAAAAATTGATTTGAAAAATAGTTTAGATACTGTTTTTTCTGAATATTCTTCTAAATATAGTGATAAGATTCAAACTCAAAAAACAAGAACTAAGACTACAAATACATTTAACATGGAATTCGACAGAACTCCCACTAACCCATTTCAACAACAACTCTATAATATAGCAAGAAATATGGGTGGTAGTAACGTTGGTCAAAGAAATGACCTTAGTAGATATTATGCAACTAGTTTTGTGCCGGAGGATGACAATGCAGGTACCTTTGATCTGTTGGATTGGTGGAAGAGAAGGGGAACCGAATTCCCCATACTTTCCATTATGGCACAAGAAATTCTTGCAGTGCCCGCATCCACAGTCCCCATTGAGAGTGCTTTTAGTGAAGGAGGCTATATGTTGGACGAGCGGAGATCCCGAATGACGCCAAAAAATCTCGAGGCTCAAATGATACTTAAAGACGCAACAAAAGCCGAGTTACGAGATCAAGAAAATAAATGGGATGACCTATTAGCGGACCAAGATGCCTATCAAGAAGACACTACTGAAGGAGAGTCTAGTCAAATGAGTCAAACCGATGATCAAGACGACGACGACATCGACTTCGACTAAAGGTAAGTAAGGTAAGTCAGGTAAGTAAAGAACTACGTAGGGCTTTGATTCCTCACGAGGATACGTAGGCAATTTAATTTTAAGTGAAAACTTAAAATTAAATACAAGCCCATTTTTTTTAACTCTTCTCAAGTAAAAGAACTACGTGGAACTTTGATTCCTCACGGGATACGTAGGCAATTTAATTTTAAGTAAAAACTTAAAATTAAATACAAACTAATTTTTTCAAATGATTTCCTTTTTCACTTATACTTATTTTTCGTGTATAAAATGATAACAAATAAAAGTTTTATATACATAAAAAAATAAAAATAGAGACGAATTCGGACCGTGACCGGCCAGTTGAACCGGACCGGACCGTGGCCGACCCGTCGACCCAACCCGTACATTTCATATGCGGGTGGGGTCCGGTCTGTCTGTCGACCGGCGACCAGTAGTCCGACCGGACCCGGACCCGGACCCGTGGTTGGGCACCTCTACTTTTAGTCTACCTATTAGGGGTGGCATTTCGGAACCGAAAATCCAAAACCGAACCGAAAAAACCCGAAAAAATAACCGAAAAACCGAAACCGAAGAAGACCTAACCGAAAAACAAAAAAACAGAACCGAACCGAACTAATTTGGTTCGGTTCTCGGTCGAGTAGAGCGGAACCGACTGACCAAATGGACCAAGTCAAATTTCAACATACTAAAATGACCTTGTTTTTGTGATTTTGGTGTGTTTAATTTTAGTATAATTCGTTTCCTTTTGTAAGACCCTCATGGGTCAGAAGGGCATAGATAATATCTTTCATGAATTTGTGATTCAATTAATTTAGGTTGAGAAAATAAGCTACTGTGATTTACGATTGTTATATATTTTGAGATATTTGGAAATTACTATGCAACTCTAGCTTTTATCTTGAACATATATATATATATATGTATGTATAACTCTTGTTGGCTTGTTGTTATATATAACTTATTCTATTGCATATAATATTTGAATTTATATTGTGAAGAACCGAAAAAACATCAAACCAAATCGAAACCGAACCGAATATTTATAAAACCGAACTTAACCGAACCGAACTTCAAAAAGAACCGAACCAAACCGAAACCGAATATTTGGTTCGACTCTCGGTTTCGGTCAAAAACCGAACCGAATGGAACCGAGTCCACCCCTACTACCTATAATATATAAAAAGCAAAATTCTCTCTATTGAGGTTATGGTGTTAGGGGTGTGCATTTCGCCGTGATTCGAAAATCTGAAAATTCGATTCAAATTAATTTTTTGGTAGTTTTGGATCAAATTTCGTATTATGAATTTTTAGATTTTTAAATTTTGGATCGGATTGGATTAAATTTTCGGATTTTCGGATTAATTCGATCAATCCGAAATATATCAAAAAATTAAATTTATAATAGACCTATTAATTGATCCGAAATCCGGTCGACCCGATTTTTGATTTCAGTGGAATGTAATCGTGAACTTGAATTTTGAACTTTTAATATTTTGTGTTGTGTTGGATATGGATTTGATTTGGAGTTTGACTATGTTTGTTAGTTTGTGAAAACTGAAAAAGTTGGTATATTTTCGGTCATCCTTAAATTCTTTTTTTTTTGTTTTGGTAATAATGTTATTTTTCTAAAAATACTTTATTTTAACAAAAAAATCGCATTTTTTATTGAATCCTAAAAATCCGATTCGAATTCTGATTGATCCTAATCCAATCCGATATTACGGATTGGATTTGGATTGAGCAAATTCTGATCTGAAATTTCGGGTCAATTCGAAATTCGGATTGGATCGGATCGAATTGATCTGATGCACACCCCTAATTGGAGTTTTTGAAGTTGGTCATGTCATTATTTTTTTATTTTATTTCAATCCTAATCAAATAATTTACATTATTATCATTATTTTTTTATATTTTCAACAATTAATTAAATAATCTACATTATCGTCATCATTACTTTTTTGACTGTATATTGTAATTTACTTTTAGAAGTAGATTACATATATAATTATAAAATTAATTAGAATCATAATTTATCTTGTTATATCACCGTTATTATTCTTTTTTACTATGTTTTGTGGATTACTTCTAGAAGAATCTTTTGTCTCGATCCTAATTAATAATCCATATCATTGTAATTATTATTTTAATTTGTTTTTTTATTTTTCAATCCAATTAAATAATCCACGTCATCATCACCATTTTTTTACTAAAATTCTGTGAATTATTTTTGGAAGAAAATAAATTCAATCAAATATGATACAAAAATACATAATAAGCAACATTAATTATTATTATTTTTTATTGTATTAGGAGCAAGCTCTACATTTCTTGTAATAGAAAATAAAGAATATATGAACAGTGTATGCAGCATACAGAGATTAGTCAAAATAATATGCAATGACGTACATTTTGTATGCTGAACTATAACATCGTTGTATTTATGCTAATTTCTTTAGGGATTTTGTATAGTTCTAACCACTATACTCATAGTGGATTCAAGAAGTATCCACTTCTTATAAAGGGTTTGAGGTAGGACCACTGGCCCACCTTTACTTCATTTTAAAAAAAAAATCATCAGGGTACTTGCACGTGAAATAAATCCGATCCTTCGCTGATCTAGGAATGGCAAATTCAGATCTTTGTTCCATGTGCCACAAACCTACGGCAAGAATAAGAATATCTTTGCCATAAAATATGTCGTGGAGACCGAGCTCCCCTTCAGGCAACTTATCAAGATCACTAACAACAAGTGAAGCCGTAGCATCTAGTGGAACCATAGGGACTAACCAATTTTCCATGTCCTCTGCTTCCTCTGAGCATTCCGCTTCTTCGCGAAGAGGAGCTCGGCTACTATCCGTCAACATCGACAACAACTTATTCACCCCACCTTGCGTATGAACCCATGCAACAAAGTCGGTCAAAGTGCCACATTGTAAATTGAAAGACTCTGATTCCTCATCAGTCTCATCAGAGTCCGATCCAGGCTCTGATTCCAAGACATAGTCTTCATCATCGCCATCATCATCATCTTCAACTACATCAAAAAATGTGGACTGCCTTTGTGTTTGATCTTGAGTAGGAATCCTACTGCCACTTCCAATCCCGCCTTGTGTTTGATCTCCGCGGTTCTCGAATTGTGAATACTGAGGATATTGCGAGTATCCGGACTCATAGTCGTACGTCGTAGATAAATTCAAATCAAAAGCAGGTCTGTAAACATCATCTATCGGAGCGTGCACCACATATAATGTCGGCTGAAACTCGACCTCACACAACCGATGTAGTTGCTCATCGGTACTCAAACCCAATCTCACACTTACGCCTCTCATAGACGTTGATAAATAGCATAATTCATACTCAAAACTTAACGATCTCGACATCATAATGAAATTAATATTTTCCTTGATGGAGTAGATACTTATCGTTTGTACAGGAATGTAGAAAGTCCGCTCTTCTCCGCCATTATATACTTTGTCATCCCATATTCCGCCGTACCGAACCGTGAAAGCCTTGCACTCCATGCCGTCGCTGCCGTTGCCTTAACTTTAAAAAAATTAAAACTAACACTACAATGGAGGAAGAGAGTATGAACTTTTTTTTTATAGAAGGTGGGTCACTGGCAATGGAATTAAGAGTAGGAGTGGTACCCTATTTATTACCAATCATGACAATGCACTTCAATTCCATTTTTTTGGTCAAAAAATAAAGCAACCCACGTTCAGTGCAATAAAGCAAGGGTGGGCCCAGTGACAGCAACAATAATATTGCCTTCAATTTTCTGTCCGCAAAGTAGGAGAATCATGCAGCTTTTTTTTTTTTTTTTTTTTAAAATGAAGTAAAGGTGGGCCAGTGGTCCTACCTCAAACCCTTTATAAGAAGTGGATACTTCTTGAATCCACTATGAGTATAGTGGTTAGAACTATACAAAATCCCATTTCTTTATATAGGGAAAATGTCGTTGGTTCATGGAATAGTTGGTTTCAAGTCAACTGGTGAACATAGACAATGTAGGGTTGTTGTATGAATTTGTGCAAATGGATAAATTCAAGAAGTAAGGGTTGGGGATGTTTCTCATTAACACAGAGGTAAAACTCCTAACACTTCTTTCGTTTATCCCTATATTATGCATCTATATTCTGCTTTTTTATTATTGTTGTTATTATACATTATTTACTTCGGGTTACACAACTTATATTTTCTGTACTAGTTTTATATGGACATGCGATGTGTGAGTGACCAGCTGTACGGATCATATCAGGAAGCATTTTATGTGTTAGGGTTATTGGATGTCAACAAGGAGTATATTAATAAAATTACAGAGACACGTATTTGGATCCGGATATCAATTATGTTGCTTCTTTGTTATGTTACTGCAATAGTATGTCAAGAGCTAATAAGGTGTGGAGGAATACTTAGCATTTGATTTCAAATTATATCATTTACATGAGGTGTCAGATTCTTAGAAAACCTGGTAATTATGCTTGTATAGTTTCTTTCCATATTTTATTTATTTTTATATAAATCAATATTTTATTATATATTGTATATGTACTGTTCGTTATATATATATATATATATATATATATATATATATATATATATATATATATATATATTAAGTGCGCAATGGTTATTGCAAAATATATAGACTGTTATTAGGTCATGTTATTTTGTTAATAATCAATTACAAAAAATATTTACTGTGATTTCATAAGCGTACAAATAATAAAGAGTATTGTATATTTGTTTTAATAATATATCTTGACTTGTGCATATTTACAACTCACAAATACACACGTGGAGAAGTTTAGTTGAAATCGAAAAGTTACTTGCAGATAATTCCAACAGTCTGTGTAACTTTGGTTGCATGTCTTTACCAAATGAATTTGTCATAGATGATGCTGGTAATATGACGATATTGGAAGAGACGTCTTACAACCTAGATTAGATGAAGCAGCGCACGCTAAGTTATAATCATTATTGTCTGATGAGCAGAAGATGGTTTATCATAAGATTATGGCTGGCCGATAGTGGATCGAGCGAAGTCTTCTTTTTGTATGGTTATGGTGGTACAAGAATGACATTTGTATGGAGGATCTTGTTGTAACACCCCAAAAAGGCGGCCATTACAGTGTCGTGGACCCTACACTGGGACCCACCAGGCGATACCCGAAATACAGATTAAATACGCAATACTTGTGATACCGAACCACAATAAATAGTACTTACTCCGATTAGGAGTTTACAGTAGTATGGCCAACGACCTTATTATACACAGGATCCAAAGTACAAGTATAAACCATATGGAGTGGTTTCAGCATTCCTGTGGGTCGCTGATGCTCAATCTTTACCTGATGACAGGTTAAACATCTCGAAACGAACTCTGCAACTTCACACTTCATATTCCCCCACCAATACTTCAAATCCTTATACATCTTGCTAGATTCCGGGTGAATGGAGTACGGGGTAGCATGAGCTTCTCTCACGATAGAGTTCCTCAACTCGTCGTTTGCGGGCACACAAACTCGATTCCTGAAGTGTATCAATCCATCCTCGTGGATCACAAATCCAGGGGCTTTCCCTTGAGTTACTTCATCCCGAACTCGAGATAAGAATGGGTCCGTAACCTACTTCGATCTAATTATATCCTCAAGGGACGATGGAATCTCAAGTGTGCAGAGTTGTCCCTGAATACGCTGCAACCAGACTTCAATTTCCAGCCTCACGAACTCTAACTGCAATTCTCTCTGAACTGTCAAGCGGGTTAGCATCTGCTCATGTACTGTCTTACGACTCAAAAGCATCGGCAACTACATTTGCTTTACCCGGATGATAAATGATCTCGATATCATGTCTTTGATTAACTCTAGCCACCTTGTTTGCCTCATGTTTAGCTCCTTCTGAGTAAAAATATACTTCAGGCTCTTGTGATCCGTAAATTCTGACAAGTAACTCCATACAGATAATGACGCCAGATTTTCAAAGCAAAGACCACGGCTGCTAGTTCCAAGTCATGGGTCAGATAGTTGACCTCGTAAGGTCGTAGCTGTCTTGATGCATAGGAGATCACCTTCCCGTTCTGCATTAGCACACATCCAAGGCCCTATTTTGATGCATCACTATACACCACAAATCCTTCCGTTCCTTTTGGTAGAACCAAAATAGGTGCTGGAATCAATCGACTCTTGAGTTCATCATGTTGTGATTCGGTGCCTAAAACGAAGGCCCAGCGGAAGCGGTAAAACGACTATTAATTCGATCTGAATCCTTACGAGGATCGATCGAGCTATGTATATACGAATATAAAAACGAAATACAAGAGATATAAGAAACTCACCCTTGTAGGTCGTTGATTAAATGGGTTCCTTCTCTTGATCTATTCCCCAAGATTGAAATGAATTCCCTACGACCCAATGCGCTCCAAGCACTTGAATGATCCAATGCCGAAAAGACAACGTCTCTACTTGTCACGCGCCGGAGAAACGACCGGAACGACTAAACCTCGTTATCCTCCAAGGATACGGCTAGAACAAGGTTATAGAAGCTTGTTTATCAAGATTACAACACTCCAAGTGTTTAATCTATAATCTCTCTATCTCACTTTAATTTTCTCCAAGAAAATTTATGAAGATGATGAAGAATGTTGAAGAACACTTTGAGAAAATCTTTTCTCTCTCTCAAACTCAAACTCACGGCTGGAATGGAGTAGTGAAGAGTGAGGAGTAGTCTTCATTATATTCTTCTTACCAATCCCACAAAATCAACTATTCCTTATTTTAAGAGATATCAAATCTCTAAGGTCATTAGTCTTCACCCACCAAAGCAAGATGATAAGTGTCAGTTTTATACACTTATCCATGGTTTGTATCAATAAATTTCACCCATAATTGAGCTAGTATACTCGTTTTTTGTTTCTAATTAATTAGTTTTTATTAATTTTATTTTTATCGGATGATGATGTAAATCTAGTCTTAATCAGATTAAATAACTGATTTACTCAAGTAATAACATGTTTATTAAATATTCTCTTTGTTTAATTTTGATATATTCATGTTGTAGGACTTTCCGAGATGAATTCGGCAGTCTTTCCGCATTCAAAATCAGAGTTATATATCAAAAGTTATCATCCGAAGAAGATTTGGGGCAAAAACGCAAAGTCTGAGAAATTCTGGGCTGAAAACGTAACTCTCAAAGCAACCAGTGAGAAAATTGACGAAGCCAAGTTACGGACATAACTACAGAATGTTATGGCCGTAATTCATCCAAGTTACGGCCGTAACTCCTTAATGTTACGGCCGTAACTCTTGACAGATTGTTAAAATTTGTCTAATTTTTTATACTTTTTGTGTATTATTGAGGGGATGGCTGGCATTGATCCGATCTATTGTAATAAT
This sequence comes from Orobanche coerulescens, assembly GCA_033398695.1. NCBI lineage: Eukaryota > Viridiplantae > Streptophyta > Magnoliopsida > Lamiales > Orobanchaceae > Orobanche > Orobanche coerulescens. Next base: position 25,074,844 of record CM065818.1, on the reverse strand, counting down.
GCTGGAGTTTTGGAGCTATTAGATGACTTTAGGTGTATAAATAGACCCCTTAGATCCTTCATCATTCATCATATAATTTTTTACTTTTTGTAATATTTTCTTTTTGTGTGAAGAACACACTTGTGTTCTTGAGTGATTTGTGTGAGTGTGGTATAGCATATGTTGTTCAGAGAGTTTATTGCTTCTTTCTCCTTTATCTACTAAGGGAGTGATGATCAATTCTTTCTCTTGATTCAACTAATAATGACCACCAAAGCTTGTATTATGTATATTAAACCCTTCATGGGCTAAGTTACCTTTAGTTGGGATTATAAACAAGGTTAGTCATGTTATTTATGTTTGTATAAATATCTATTGTGAATTACTTATTATTGTGTGTGATTTTTATTGTTTTAACAATCTTTATTTATTTGGCCAATAAATGATGATATTTATGGTCTTCATATGTTTCGAAAGAAAATATGTTTGATTAGATCAAATGATCTTCACTCTAAGTTGTTCTAGGGGATAGAAATATACCTCTAGACCTTAGATGATTCTTTGAGTTATTTTCATAAATCCTAATGTTATGTATTGAAGCCAATCAACATAGAAATATAGTGGATTGATTCAATATGTAAGGGGCGTTTTATAGTTCGAAAGAGAAACCGTCTTTTTGAGGAAAATCGAATCTACACAACATAATAAGTAAATTCATCTTATGATCTCCTATACATCTTCTATAACTAATGACGAACTAAGTTTGTAATCCCAACTATTTCATATTATCGTTAATCAATCTATTATTATTGCAATCTTTTTATTTCCTTAAAATATTAAAACTATTATTGCATTTTCTTTGCAATTATTAAACCAAACTCTTTAATTGTGTGTTTCACTCATCTTAGTATCTATAAAAATAGACTAATAGTGTATAATTCAAATTATAACCAAACTTCCTCGTGGGATAGATAAACCGGACTCAAAAAGTCCACTTACTACTTGATACGATATCGTGCACTTGCGATAGTTACACTAAGAACGTGTCAAGTTTTTGGCGCCGTTGCCAGGGAAGTATAAGTTCTATTTTGAAATCTTACATTATAAACTATTGTTATAGATACAATTTCTCGACATTGTAACTTAGTATTCAATTGTGTCTGTCCGGTCAAGTGGCGGATAACGATACTCCGTGACTTTTAAAGTCGGATTTTTCAGTTTCCCACAACAACTGATATTTGTAGATATTTTATCATTTTTCATTTTAATTTTTTTGTCATGGATGAAACTTTGAATAATATTGAAAAAAGATTTCTCTTTCTAAGCAAAAAAGTAATTTTAAAAATCTACAAAGAAAGAATTGAAAGAATGAGGTTGCTTATGAATAAAAGCATACCTTTTGATATTAGATTCATAATTGAAGCCAAAGTAAGAATAGCAGGTGAAGTCACAGAAACACCGACTAGATTTTTACCAGGGCTTGGAAAAAGTTCATATGCCAAGAAACGACGAGCAAGGATGATAGCCGTTTGCTATAAATGTGCTAGATGGAACTGTAATTTAAAATGTCGATCTTTAGGAATTCCATCTACAAACAGAGAAGATAAAATTCAATTCATTAAGGATGGTCTGAATAAAGAGAATTTAGATGATATCGAAATTTCTCTTGACACGCATCCTAGTGGACTCGTACATTACGGAATTCGATGTTTGTGGAATAAATTCAAACCAGAATATGAACAACGTCTTGGGAATCTGACGTTAAAAGACCCTGCTTGCCAATTTGTAAGAAAATTGGATGGGAAGCTTCTCCCCGACTCATAGAAGGCGTTTAGGCCGTTTCTGAACGTAAAATCAGAGGAAGATGTGAGCCACAATCACAACTACTGTACATACACGTAAGTATCTTTTATTTTTGTCGTATGGTGAGATTTTCTGAATAAAAAAATGTGATACGCGATAAATGCATTCATTATTCTATTGAGTAGTTGAAGCACAATCAACGCAATCACAAACTTGTTAAACAATTTTTCCTCATTTTTCTTCTATAAATAAACATTGTGCTTGTTTCTTTTATTCATCCCTCAAACTTGTACTTTTCTCTGTTTCTCTCTAAATAATTTCTTTTCAAAAATGGAGTCATCATCTTCATCAAAAAAATTTAGCACAGTCTGTATTTTTGGTGGAGCTAGTTATGGAAAAGAGGCATGCTTTACTGAAGCAGCCCACAACTTGGGTCGTACCTTAGGAGAAAAATGCATTCATGTAGTTTACGGAGGAGGAAGTCTAGGGTTAATGGGACGAGCTGCTGCTTCTGCTTATATGGAAGGAGTAAGAGTGTTGGGAATAATTCCCAAACCTCTAGCTGAAAGTAAAATCACCGGGGCAACTATTGGAGATGAGTTTAGATATGTTAATATGCAAGATCGCATAACTCACATGATAAATAATTCTGGCGCCTTTATCACCCTTCCCGGTGGTTTTGGCACACTTGAGGAACTTTTTCATGTGGTTACCAGAGCCCAGCTAAATGTTCATCAAAAACCAATAGGTCTGCTTAATGTCAATGGTTTCTTTGATGGTTTACTATCTTTCATCGACTACTCTGCTGAAAAGGGTTTTATTTCCGAGCGTGCTAAACGAATCATAGTCGTTGCAACAACACCAGAAGAACTAATCAAAAAACTCAATGAATTTGTTCCTCAACCAGATCCAGCTCTAGCTAAAATTGTCTGGATGGAAGATTTTACCGTGAGAAAACGAAGAGTGGATTCATTCCTCTCCCTTTGATAACCCATGTCGGACCTCTTGTATTTTTACTTTCTATCGTGTGTAATAATCGTGCTAAATGATGGCAGCTTAAGGAGTTTCTTCTTGATCTCTTGACGCGCATCTATGCGCGATTTATGTATTGTTATTTTATTGCTGTAATCTTTATTGTTTTTTTTTATTAAAGCATTGATGGCAGCGTAAGGCGACTCTTCGGACTTTCTTGAAGCGCATCTTAAAAATTGTGTTATACTTCCGAGTATATTTTATTTTCTTTTGTTATTTACCTCGTATATTTATTCTCTTGCAGATTCTAAATGGCGTTAGCACAAGCATCAACTTTCATTTCAGGGAGTATTCTGTTTTTCTCCTTGCTTTTTTTTTTTTTTTTTTAAAAATTGAGGACAATTTTATTTTCAAGTTTGTGGGTGGTATGTTTTAATTACTTTGGTGTGTTGGTTTTGATTATTTTGTTGATTTGCCTTAATTTATATATATATATATATATTATTTTGATCGGTGAGATTTCTAGATCTGGCCATAACACCAATAAGTTAGCTATATACAAGCTTCTAAAATTGTTTTAAGCGGTAAAAAAATTGTATATTCTGAAATTTTTGAGCCTTAATCTCTCTTTCCAAGCCTTGTAATTATCAATTAAAATCGAGTCATTCGTTACCTTGAGAAAAGAAGAATCAGTCGGTTGATGAAAAATAGAACTGAAATTTACTTAATTTGTGGAGTTTTTGATTTTTCATGCTTAACTAATAAATGATTTTCTGCAAAAATTCTATTCCCTAAAAAAAAAAGGAGTCATTGGTGAAAAGAGCTACACTTTAGTAAATAACGGTGTGAAAGCTATCATCTAAAAAAAATGACAAAAAGGAGAAGTGTTGAGCAGCAACAACTGCCTAATTTTGGGGGTCTTAAAATTTTGCGAAAAATAAAGGACTAACTATTGTTGGTGCGTAGCTGCCGTCTCACAGAAAAATTGGTGAAAAGAGCTACACGTTAGCAAATAACGGTGTGAAAGCTATCACTTTTTTTATAAAAAAAGATAGAAATTGTGTTGGTGAAAAGAGCTACACGTTAGCAAATAACGGTGTGAAAGCTATCACTAAGGGATGTAGTTTATGAGCAGATCTGAATTAATTAGCGGCTGAATTTCAATACACTCAATTTCGTGAAAAATCACAATATTTGATGAAGCCAATGAAATTCTTCTTCATATTGAGTCGAAAAATAAACAAGTGATCGAGAGCAACCATTAAAGGGAGTCGTGTGTATCACGAGTGGGAAAGAAATAATCAACATTTTGGGGGGAAAACCTTGAATTTGGAATTACAAAATAAAACCGTGTTTTAACTTCAAAATCATTAGTAGATTTATTTTGAATCTTGATTCATTTCTATCTACTGTATAAAGCTGGTTGTTGTGTATTAATGGCATTTTGATCTCCTTTTCTCTTTTTATATTTTAATTTTTGTATGTATTATTTTTTATTTTGTGTCTTATTTTAATTTTTATTTTGTGTGTGATTAATAAAGAGTCTTGCTCGGGACTAGCAAGAATTCAAATTTGGGGGTGTGATAAGTGTCAGTTTTATACACTTATCCATTGTTTGTATCGATAAATTTCACCCATAATTGAGCTAGTCTACTCGTTTTTTGCTTTTAATTAACTAGTTTTTATTAATTTTCTTTTTATCGGATGATGATGTAAATCTAGTCTTAATCGGATTAAATAATTGATTTACTCAAGTAATAACATGTTTATTAAATATTCTCTTTGTTGAATTTTGATATATTCATGTTGTAGGGCTTTCCGAGACGAATTCGACAGTCTTTCCGGATTCAAAATCAGAGTTATATATCAAAAGTTATCATCCGAAGAAGATTTGGGGCAAAAACGCAAAGTCTGAGAAATTCTGGGTGTAATATCCGACTGTAAATTTTCATTTTTACCTGTCATTGTATTATTCGGATAATCTGATTATCATGAATCGTTGCATTTAGTATTACGTCGTGGTATTATAGATTTGAATATCATATCGTTGTTACTTCATTTCATATGTGGTGATTCGATGTTAATGAGAGTGTTGCATTTTGGAATTTTTCTGTTATTGTAGCGTACGCTACACAGTAAGATTAACGTACGCTAATCCTGTGCATTAGCGTGCGTAAGTTTTCCTCGGTTGCGTACGCTAAGAGGGAATCGCGGCTGATTGACTTCAAAGACGTGAACTCCTTAGCCGTTAGCATGCATGAGATCTAAGTCTGAGCTGTCGTGTCGGTGAGAATCTACTTTTATTAGCGTGCGTAACCCAATTATCATTAGCGTGCGCTAACGGCCTGCGATAATTCAATACAGTAGCCACTGTAAGCCGCTTACGTACGTAATATCGACCGGATAGCGTACGTAAGTTCATTAGCGTACGCTAATCTGTCCCGATAGCGTGCGCTAAGTCTGCACAGTCTATTTATAGGACTAGCCTGTTTTTCATTTCTTCACAACCCCAAACCGAATTTCTCTCTTCACATATCATACCTCTGCACTACCAAAACGATATAAACCTTCACCAACTTGTTTCTAAGCCTTTAATCTTGGAGTGGAGCTCATTTCCTTGGAGATTTGAAGTTGTTTTGAGCTTGGAATATTTTCTCTCATAGCATTGAAGTTGTTCTTCATTTCTGGAGGTAGGTGTGCTTTCTTCTCTGCATTATTTTCTTATGTTAATGATTAATGACGAATTATACTTCACCTAGAGTTAAATTAAGCAAGTAAAACATGGTTATAATTAAACTCTTTAAACACTTCTTGATGAATATGATAAATGAGGGTTTAGATTAGAGGAGTTCTTGATATTGTAGTAATGGTAACCATGCTTGTAGTTGTCATTACTCATCTTCTGGACGAATTTAGCTCAGTAGGACATTGTTGGATCGGTTAGCTTCATCATAACTGGATTTAGTCAAGAACTTGATATCATAAAGTGTTTAAACACCATTTTAGGTATTTATTTACCTTGAGAAGAACTTGATAATGTTAAAGATAAGATTAGATGATCTAGTTCAGAAATCTTAGAAACTTTAAATCATTATGGTTCAGCTTCACAAGTCTTTGAAGATTGATAAGGATCTTGATAATTACAACAATAACTTTTCATTAATCTAATGTGTTGAGAACTTAGAATGTTTTGATCATCATACTAGATAAATGGTGAATTCACCATCATGTTGATGAATCTTCCAGCCTTGTAAACAAAGACTTTGATAACCCTCATGGGTATGGTGTAATCTCAGAAACTTATGAACTTGTTGTTAGCTTAAAATCAATTTATATGAGAGGAGAATAATCATAATGTGCAGATTTTACCTTTCAACCTTTTAATGTTTTGGAAAGTTTAATCATCATAAGATGATCTTAACATCATAATTGGTTATTCAACATACCCTTGATAGAACTCTTGTTTATGATGAACTATGCGAACATTCGGTAAATATTGTAAACCGATTTTTATGGTTGTAATGATGTTAGAAGGACTCCTGGCATAAGGCTTCAATAATTGGTAGTAACAAACTATTCTAAAGGATTGTAGGTTGACGTCTTACTAATCCTATATTGATAATTATACGAATATGTTTTTGAGTAAAATGTATTTCGTTTAAGGTTGATTGTTCGAGTAAACAATATTAGTCGAGGACCGTTCGTTTGTTCCGACAAGAAGAGGACTATTCTCGTCTCTGTATTAAGGCAAGTTATCTTGCTTGGTTATAATGATGATTAGATTCTTGTGATGATTATATATTTCATGTGTATGAATTGTTCCATGTGACGTTTGTCGTGATTTGACATTATCCTTGACGTTATGGGATTGCATTCCCAAGTACGTCGTTTTGAATCGTTGATCTCGTTGGTCCTTATTTTCACTTTGGTGAGTTTTTCTTGATCCTTAATTGGATGTGTATTTCATTGAACTTCGTTGTCATGTTGTGTCGTGACATTTCCGGAATCACATCTGCGTGCCGATTGGATATTGTGTAGGATTTTTAGCCGGGCACTTGTATAGTCATATGTGGATGTTTCCGTATTGGACTGTGCACACGAGACGTAGTTCGTGAGGTTAATTAGGTACATTGTCACACGTATATTCTGGATTCCGTATACGGGGTGGACATGTACACGGACACATTTCCAGATCGGGTGTACTGTGATGTCCATCTTGAGCTATATTGTTAATCGTTCATAGTCCATGTATGATTGGATGTGTTCGATATTTTGTGACTGATTGTTTCATACGCCCGAGGGGTATGATTAATAGTCGGAATGATTTTCTTGAGATCTATATATGTGAATTGTATAATGTCGGAAGAATTGGTTATCATGTATATCTGACCCTGTGTTGGGCGAAATACTTGTATTGTATTTTAGGTCGAGGCAAAGGCAAGGCACGGGAAGAGCATGTCGACGGCGAAGGGTTCGGAGGATACTAGTTCGGGGGCCCCTCGTCTTTGTTGTCCGGTTATGTTAAACCGTGTTATGTTATTTCCTGCTTCATTTAAATTGTTATTTGGTTGTATTTGACATTTGAAGTATTTTCCATCCCCATATGGTCTATACTTGTTTTTCGGATCCTGTGTGTTGTAAGGCCGTTGGCCATATTTTAATAAACTCCTAATCGGAGAAATGACTATTCATTGTGATTCGGTATCACAAATAATATTTATTTAACCTGTTTTGGATATCGCCTGGTGGGTCCCAGTGTGGGATTCACGGCACTGTAATAGCCGCCTTTTGGGGTGTTACAGAAGATGGTATCGGAGAGTTGTTTCTTTTCTTTTATGAGTCATTGAGAAATGAACTAGTATCAAGAGACCTTCGTGTCACGTGTGACCTGTGCAAGTGCCTAACCCTACGAGCCAAATACGATATGTACTTTATGAGCCATGATTTAATTACTGGCATGATATTGATATCAGTATGGGTCTCCTTGTTGATCATGTTATTTCGAGGAATTGTGACAGGATTTATCTGATTGATAATCCGAGGTAAATGCTGAATTGATTATACAATTGAAATTGTTCGACTTGACACCGATATGATATTCGGTGCGACATTTGTGGTATCGATAACCGTTTTCCTTTAATAAGTGATTCCTTGTTGCTATTTAACTTAGCATGAATTTTAGTATCTTGAACTGTACTTATGGTTATCATTATGATCGATTCTTTCAGTATGGAAAGAAACCTGAGAGGTTGTGGCAGAGGGGGACGAGGCCGCGGAAGGGGCCGAATCCCAATACCTCGAGCCAACAGACGCGCGAATGCGGATCAGAGTTCCGCAGACAGTGGTTCACCTTCTAGGGAACAATCGCACCACAGTGGGCGCGGGGATGCGCGTTTCGATCCTTACGTCGTAATGCAGGGCATGATGACATAGATGACCCAGATGGGTCAACTAATGGAAGCTATGCAGAGGGCCGCTACTGGCCAGCAGCAGGGGGCTCATCCTCCTCCTGTGATTGGCGGACCCGTGAGTCGGATTATCAGCGACATCTCTCGCGGCGACCACCGACTTTTGAAGGCTCCTTCGAGCCTGCGACATTGTGCATTGGATCGAGCATTTTGAGAAACTTTTCCGGATGGTGGATCGCCGGAAGAGAATCGCGTCTCGGTAGCCGCGTATTATCTTAGCAAAGGCGCTCATACAGTGGCTTTCAAGAAGGCGGTGATGGTGTTTACACTTGGGAGGAATTTAAAAACCTCATGCTAGACCGTTACTATCCAGGGCCACTCCGTGAGGCCAAACTGTCGGAACTTTTGAACCCCGACCCGTCTGAAGACGATGATGTATTATCTGTTGCTGAGAAATTCCAGGCACTCCTTCCTTTTGCCACAACAATTATCCGAACAGAGGCCGATAAGATCAAATACTTTCTCAAGAGGCTTAAACCCCGAATGAGAATGCAGCTGTTGAATCACCACTGTACTACCTTACCAGAGTTCATCGAGAAGGCTCTGGAGTACGAACTCACCGCGAAGGAGATTTCCAAGAAACAACCACAGTCCAACAACAAAAGGTCCAGGAACCAGAACCAGACTGAGAGTAACCGGGGGACATTCAGGAAGCCCCAGTCATTGCCAAACCCTTCTGATCGACCACCCATGGCGTCGAAGCCAGCTAGATCGCACTCGAGCGGTCCCCTCCTCGTTGTGCTATAATCTGCGGAGACCAGGGCATATCAGCTCCAAATGCCCGAAGCCCGCCGTCACATGCCATACTTGTCGCAAAAATGGTCACCGTGCTCGTTTTTGCGAGGGGTGGACCGGACCAACCAAGATGGCGTCTCATGCCCCGTTCAATCCTCATGCGGAACCGGATGCCTCCGTCCGCTTCCTATCGGACCACCGGGCGAATAGGGAATGGGTCGTGGGAATCAAGGTGGTACACTGTGCCGAATCAGAAACCAGGATTTACGAGATGAAGAAAGCTGACGATCCCGAGGCCAGCATGATTTCAGGTATACTCGAGATCCACTCCCAGCCTGTATGTGTTCTTTTTGATACCGGTGATTCACACTCCTTTATATCTTCTTCTTGTTTAAGTCGTTTGCCTCTAGACCATGTTATCAATTGTGAGCCCTACGTGATTGGTATACCTGATGGTAGAAGAATGATTGGGAGTCGTGAAGTCCAGGACTGTCCGATTCATTTGAACGACCGTGAGTGGTTGTCAAATCTGATTGTAGTCGATCTACCTAAGGATGATATAATCTTGGGTATCGATTGGATGGATCGTCACGATGCAATACTCAGTATCCGCAAGCGGATGGTTACCGCTACTGATGATGGATTCGAGTGTATTTTTCGAGGTGATAATCCCACGTTCGGGAGAGTCATCGGGCTATGAAAAGCTTGAAACCGCTTAATCAAGGGTGTATTGGTTATTGGTGCTACATGACCAAAGCGGTGATCGACCGATTGAATTGGCCGACATTCCGTAGTCCGAGACTACCCGGATGTATTTCCAAACGAGTTGCCGGCTTACCTCCTCATAGTGACGTGGAGTTTATTATTGAGATAGAACCAGTGCGTCCCGCTCTCAAAAGCACCGCACTGTATGGCTCCGACCGAGATGCAAGAGTTGAAGAACCACTTGAGGAGTTGGTGACAAAGGCTATATTCGACCTAGTGCGTCCCTTGGGGAGCACCGGTGTGTTATTTGTGCGGAAGAAAGATGGATCTCTACGATTGTGTATTGATTACCGTGAGCTGAACAGGGTAACCATCAAGAACAAGTATCCCTTGCCTCGTATTGATGATTTATTGGACCAACTTCAGGGAGCTGCCGTGTTTTCTAAGATCGACTTGAGATCTGGTTATCATCAGTTGAGGATTCGAGAGTCTGACATTTCAAGACAAAGATTCCGTACTCGCTATGGGCATTATGAGTTCGTGGTGATGCCATTTGGACTGACTAATGCACCGGCAGTGTTCATGGAGTTGATGAATCGAGTTTTTATTAACTATCTAGATCGCTTTGTAGTCGTTTTCATTGACGACATTCTGATTTACTCTCGCGACCACGAGGAGCACGAGAGTCACCTCCACCAAGTTCTCAATACATTGAGGCGGGAACAACTTTATGGGAAATTTTCTAAGTGTGAATTCTGGATGCCTGAGGTTGTCTTTCTCGGGCATGTGATATCAGCCGAAGGGGTGAGAGTGGACCCACAAAAGACGGAAGCCATTCGAAATTGGCTACCACCGAATAACGTGAAGGAAGTTCGTAGTTTCCTCGGCCTAGCAGGTTACTACCGACGATTCGTAGAAGGATTCTCTAAAATTTCGCAACCGATGACTAACTTACTGCGGAAGGACAAGAAGTATTTGTGGTCAGAAGCATGTCAGCAAAGTTTTGAAGAGCTTAAGAGTCGATTGATTTCGGCACCTGTTTTGGTCTTACCAAAGGGAACGGAAGGATTTGTGGTGTATAGTGACGCGTCGAGACAGGGTCTGGGATGTGTACTAATGCAGGAAGGGAGAGTAATCGCCTATGCATCGAGACAATTGCGACCCTATGAAGTTAACTATCCGACCCACGACTTGGAGTTAGCAGCCGTGGTGTTTGCTTTGAAAATCTGGCGTCACTATCTTTATGGAGTTACCTGCCAGATCTTTACAGACCACAAGAGCCTAAAGTACATTTTTACTCAGAAGGAGTTGAACATGAGGCAGAGAAGGTGGCTAGAATTAATCAAGGACTATGATATCGAGATCCTTTATCATCCGGGTAAAGCAAATGTGGTTGCCGACGCATTGAGCCGTAAGACAGTGCAGGAGCAGATGTTGAGCCGTTTAACAGCACAGAGGGAATTACAGTTGGACCTTATGAGGCCAGAAATTGAAGTTTGGTTACAGCGTGTTCAGGGACAACTTTGCACCCTTGAGATTTCTTCGTCTCTTGATGATATGATCAAATCGAAGCAAATTACGGACCCATTCTTATCTCGAGTTCGGGATGAAGTAACCCAGGGGAAAGCCCCTGGATTCGTGATCCACGAGGATGGATTGATACGTTTTAGAAATCGAGTTTGTGTACCCGCTGACGAAGAGTTGAGGAACTCTATCATGAGAGAAGCCCATGCTACCCCGTACTCTATTCACCCGGGCTCTAGCAAGATGTATAAGGATTTGAAACAGAATTATTGGTGGGGGAATATGAAGCGTGAGGTTGCCGAATTCGTTTCGAGGTGTTTGACCTGTCAGCAGGTTAAGATTGAGCACCAGCGACCCGCAGGAATGCTGAAACCGCTCCCGATTCCTGAGTGGAAATGGGAGGACATATCTATGGATTTTATCACTAGCTTGCCGACGAGTCGTCGAGGAATGAATACGATTTGGGTGATTGTGGACCGTCTGACCAAATCAGCCCACTTCTTGGAAATTAAGGACACATGGGGCCCCGAGAGATTGGCCCAGCTGTTTATTAAGGAAATTGTGAGACTACACGGTACCCCCAAGAGCATTGTATCAGACCGTGACGGGCGATTTGTGTCACACTTCTGGAAGGCAGTTCATCGTGCGATGGGCACGCAGTTGAATTTCAGCACGGCTTTTCATCCACAGACTGATGGTCAGTCGGAGAGAACCATCCAGACTCTTGAGGATATGTTGAGAGCATGTGCTCTTGATTGGAAGAACGATTGGGAAGCCCAGCTGCCTTTGGTGGAATTCACTTATAATAATAGTTGACACGCTTCGATTCAGATGGCACCGTATGAGGCATTATATGGCCGTCGCTGTAGGTCCCCTTTGTGTTGGGACGAACTGTCAGAATCTCTGGGTACGGAACCCGACATGTTATTAGCAGCTCGGGAGAAGATCACTTTGATTAGGAGTCGGTTGTTAACGGCTCAAAGTCGACAGAAGTCTTATGCTGATCACCGTCGACGACCATTGGAGTTCGAGGTTGGTGACCATGTGTTAATGAAGGTGTCTCCTACCCGAGGTGTTTTTCGTTTCGGGAAAAGGGGCAAGCTGAGCCCAAGGTAGATTGGGCCGTTTGAGGTTCTGGAGCGTGTAGGTGATCTGGCCTATCGACTAGCCTTTCCACCAACCTTGAGTAAGATTCACAACGTGTTTCATGTCTCCCAGTTGAGGAAATATGTTGCTGATCCGAGCCACATACTTCAATTCGAAGATATTGAATTAGCAGAGGATCATTCGTACGAGGAGCGTCCTGTACGGATACTCGAGAGGAGGATCAAGCAGTTGCGGAACAAGACTATTCCCCTACTGAAAGTTCAGTGGTCACGACACGGAGTCGAGGAGGCTACGTGGGAGACCGAGGATAGTATGCGAGCGAGATACCCCGAGTTATTTACCCCTTAGTTTCGAGGACGAAGCTCTTTTTAAGGGGGGGAGTATGTAATATCCGACTGTAACTTTTCATTTTTACCTGTCATTGTATTATTCGGATAATCTGATTATCATGAATCGTTGCATTTAGTATTACGTCGTGGTATTATAGATTTGAATATCATATCGTTGTTACTTCATTTCATATGTGGTGATTCGATGTTAATGAGAGTGTTGCATTTTGGAATTTTTCTGTTATTGTAGCGTACGCTACACAGTAAGATTAACGTACGCTAATCCTGTGCATTAGCGTGCGTAAGTTTTCCTCGGTTGCGTACGCTAAGAGGGAATCTGGCAGCAGTTGACTTCAGCACGTGAACTCCTTAGCCGTTAGCATGCATGAGATCTAAGTCTGAGCTGTCGTGTCGGTGAGAATCTACTTTTATTAGCGTGCTTAACCCAATTATCATTAGCGTGCGCTAACGGCCTGCGATAATTCAAGACAGTAGCCACTGTAAGCCGCTTACGTACGTAATATCGACCGGATAGCGTACGTAAGTTCATTAGCGTACGCTAATCTGTCCCGATAGCGTGTGCTAAGTCTGCACAGTCTATTTATAGGACCAGCCTGTTTTTCATTTCTTCACAACCCCAAACCGAATTTCTCTCTTCACATATCATACCTCTGCACTACCAAAACGATATAAACCTTCACCAACTTGTTTCTAAGCCTTTAATCTTGGAGTGGAGCTCATTTCCTTGGAGATTTGGAGTTGTTTTGAGCTTGGAATATTTTCTCTCATAGCATTGAAGTTGTTCTTCATTTCTGGAGGTAGGTGTGCTTTCTTCTCTGCATTATTTTCTTATGTTAATGATTAATGACGAATTATACTTCACCTAGAGTTAAATTAAGCAAGTAAAACATGGTTATAATTAAACTCTTTAAACACTTCTTGATGAATATGATAAATGAGCACTATAAGAATAAACGTCAAAGACTTCGGATAATATCCGAAGTAAAAATGTTATAATTACCGAAGTCTATGTTCGTGTAGTTAAAGGTATACTTTAGACTTCGCTGATTATGCGAAGTCTAATATCGTAATAACCGAAGTCTATATCGGTTTTTAGAACCCGAATATGGGGGTTTGCGAAGTAAAAAATGTCCTTCCACTTCACTTATTTTATAATCGCTGAAGTGTATATTTCCTATTCACTTCGGCAAAATATATACAGATGAAGTAAAAAATGTCCTTCCACTTCACTTATTTTATAATCGCTGAAGTGTATATTTCCTATTTTATGTTATCGACTTCGCTTATTTATAGATAACGAAGTTAAAGATACCACATTGACTTCACTTTTATTTATTTAGCCAAGCATTACACTCCTTTTACTTCGCTTATTCTATTTTGTGTTGCTAATTATATATCTCGACTTCGTTTTTATCCGAAGTAAATAACCACATTGCATATTTCTTTTCAATTTGTAAATATAGAATCCTGTTGTACAAAAAAATGATCCATCCAATAAAAACCTCAATTCACAAGATCTCAACAACACAACCTCAAATACATCAATCAACCTCATTAAAAATCCAACAAACTCAAATCACAAGATCCCAATTCAATAACACAAGATTATAAGCATTGATAATAGTAATAAACCACACTTTCATCTATAAACGGCGGATTGTCATACAAAAATGCCAAATATTGATTCGCGTGATTCACAAGTTTGCATTGGGCATAACTATAATATGCCAACATCAAATAAACTTCCATAATGTCTACGAGACACATGCATAGGTCTAGATAATAGATTGCATACATCAACCAAACATTCACCATATTTACCCGATGAAACGAAATGTTACGATCTAACTATACCAATGACATTCACCATCATCACACAGTACCGGACCATACATATATATAATCTTGAATCGAAACTAGACGAACTTCCGACAATGAAGCCACTAAGCACCATCAACAACGTGTAGACAAACTCGCTCCACTCGTTCCTAACTTCATCATCTTGCTCCCGAGTGTAGTATTGGTCTTTGGTGAACCGGATCTTGATCAAATCACATTGAAACAAAAAAATAGATAAAGTACATTCATAAAAGATGCATCAACATCAAAAATTTCAAGTACCAAAGCATAGATGTGGAAATTACCATCTTAAAATCATATAATAGAAAAGGATGACAATGAAAATTACCATCTTCTCAAGTGTGGATCTTCGCTTTCAACGATCTCTTTGATGTAGCGGAGGACACAAAATCCGCTTGATGAAGGGAGGATAGTTCTTGTTTGATTGCCTATAAAATTTAAAAGCCATGAATCGGATGTCAAATTTATATATACAATGAAGCACGGGGTTCCTTATAAAATTTAAAAGCCATGAATCGGATGCCAAATTTATATATACAATGAAGCACAGGGGTTCCTTATAAAATTTAAAAGCCATGAATCGGATGCCAAATTTATATATACAATGAAGCACGGGGTTCCTTATAAAATTTAAAAGCCATGAATCGGATGCCAAATTTAAAATTTCGATTGACGGAATAAGGTCAAGTAGGGTTTCCTTATATGGTGCTTTTGAAAAGATTAAAAATAATAAAAAGTACCCCTGAGGTTTAGGGTAATTACGGCAAATATCCGTAAATATTACAATTAGACCCTTAGGTTTTGTATGAATATATATATATATAGTTCGCAAAATGATATCTCCATACACTTACAGTGATTTGCTTATAACCGAGCCTTATTATATCCTCTGGATGCATTGATGGTTTTCACGGTAGCTACATTTAAAAATAGAAGAATTATACCTTTGGAACATTAATGAATCTTCAAGAAAGAATCGGCATATATATATATATATATATATATGTATATACACGATCACGGTATTCTTCCAACCATCTAATCGAGTTCTATTGCCAAGGGGATCAATCGGGTAGACCATGTTCTTGTCATCATTGACCACAGTCGAGGATCGATGGTTCTTGCGTAATTGGTAAAGAAGCATTAATAATGTCACATGATAATATGATATGCATTATCATAATAGAAATAGTATTATTTACCCATTGTTATATGGGATAAGGCAAATGCGATCCTCGGTGATGCCATCAAGCGAGCAATGATGTGTTTTCTGCACACTCTTCTCTAAAGCATGATCCACGCACCCGGGATCCACGAAGCAAAAGAATACGGATGATTTTTCGCATTCAAGTTATTGAAGAGCTTACTGCATTAGGCCATACGATTACAATTGTATCAAGGCCATAGGTCTACCAGAGATACATAACAAGAGAGGAAAAAACATAAGATGCAATTGTATTATGTTATACGGATCTTACCCCATATAAGCCGATATATGCATACCACCAATTGCTTTCATTTCCATGAAGTCAAAGATTTGATTTCTCGGCGGCCAGGACTATTTTTTTCCCTCCAAACATTGCCTCATCAAGTACAACGCGCAAGGAAGTATCATTGGTCATGAATCTATCAGCGTGAGAATATACAAACTTGCAAGCCATGGGTAATGATCTCTCTATTTCCTTCAACTTCGATCGAACAACATCATCATCCTTCTTTCCCACTTGATTTTCTTCCCAACTTTGATTCAACTCAAGTGGATCTTCATGAGCATTAGTTAGATCGATGAGTGCATGAGCGACTTCTTCTTTACGGGGAGAATCAACCTTCTCTGCACAATATTTAATTAATGTAAGCCATAATGTTCTAACTATCTATTCTTAATATACAAAACATCTATATACCCATTATATGAGAGAATTACCTCGGGGCGGCTAGAATTACCATGTCTTTTGGCCAAGCGATAGCGCCAAGGGCATCCGCAATAGTTAGTGGACCATTTTTAATGGGAGCAGGAGATCCTCATCATACCCATCCTCGGCGACAAAATCAATAGACACTTTCCGATTGTCTTTGCCAATTGGTACAGTATGGATCAACACATGCGGCCCTCCAACCGACACTCATCCCATATGCAATAATATGGTCAACTTGTCCTTTGGCCAGAGTGCAAGATCTCCCCTAAACAGTATCATACGATGAGAATTAAACATAGGATCATATAATAAAAAATGGCATGGATAATGAAAACTCTAGAGTTGAAAACCTCTATTTCACGTGGATCGACCTCATCTAATTTGCTAATAGGTTGTCTTACTTTCAGCTTGTTCTTTTTCCCCTTGAAAGAACAATAAGGTAAGAATTAGCTTTGATGTACATATGAGGAAATAATATATCGACTTAATATTTATAAGAAAGTCAAATGACCTTAGGATCTGGAGCTGCTTCTTCAACATCTTTTTGTGCTGGGAGGACCTTGGACTTCCTACCCTTCTATTGACAAAAATATGTTGATTAAAATCAGGTAGATGCTATAAAGTGAATGAAATATTGAAAGTCTTTAAGTAATTAAAATTATAAGTAACCTTCGCCTTTGGACCGCCAACCACTCCATCTTTCCCCACAGATATCTCGGCGACTTCAATGATTTGTTTCCTCTGTCAAGAATGTATGCAATTAAAGCGGACAAGAGGAAGAAAGGATGTTTACAAGTGCCTACATACATACGGGTATGCTGTGGTGTAATTTTTTAAATAAATAACCTTCAGCATTCCAGAAACTCCTTCACGGAGAAAGTCTTCCATCAAGTTGCTTTTGCCTTCTTAAAATTCTGTTTAAGATCAATTTTAGGCCATTTTACCAAATTAACAAAATCTATCGTCATCCTAAAGGGTATAACGGTGAATTACCATTGGCTTTGGAGCATCACGGTCATCCGGTCCCACTTGGTTTGTGTCCAGACCTTTGGATTGGCCATGTTTGACGATCTCTTTGATGAAGTAGTCGGGCTTTTTGCTTCCTTTTACTGCGGCAAGTTCGACTTTCAATCTGTCACTTCAGCCCTCAAACTAGACACTTCTTGATCTTTTCTTTTAGGTTCTCAACCAAGGCCTTTGAAATTGGTTCTCTCGTCTTTCGTGCGATTCGAAATAAACTTGTGGTTTGTGAACCCTCCTACGCCTCTTACTCTTCCATATTTCTCGTTTGTTCCCAACGCTTGATTAAAGCATCATGAGATCCTTGTGGAATAAAATCTCCCTTAGCTTGTTTCTTCAAGACTTCCTCCTAGAACAATCCACACGCCATACATGTAAAAGAAAGTGTTTAGATAATAAGATAAGACAAATAGAGCAAAAGTATTTGAATTTAAATTAAAGAGCCTAATTAGTTAAAAATACTCACAATATACTGCTACCATCGCGCTGTCTCCTCATCGCTATATGACCTTTGTCATTTTGGCGGGCTAAGATCAGCGGCGATCTATCGATTCGTCATCCTCACCAAGTAATCCCTTCTTTCTCTGTTTTCAACGATAAAAACTATTACGTCACCCAAAGGTTTATAAATATCTGAATAGAAAAAGGGCAAGTCAGGAAGGGTCACACGACAACGACTTTATAAAAATCTAAATACGGTGATTAAATAATTTTCTTACTAGCTCGGCTTCAGGACCGCAATAACCCTTTCGAGATGCCTTGTGACGATATTTGATCTGTTTAGTCGATCCTTTGCTCCTTGTGTGTCTGGATGATTCCCAAATAAGTACATATTTGAGAGATTTAAATGGAAAAATGTCAACTTTTAATACCTTCCACGAAGGGTCCATTCTCTTATCCACAAACTCTTTCCAAACTTGGTGAGATGTGATATTCGGTGGGTGGAGAAGATCGCACGAGCGAGGATTTTTGCGAAATGGCCACACAAACTTCTTAGTCATTTTAGTCTTCCGATCACGCCATTTACGGTTCGCGGAAGCCGACACCGTCTTCTTAGTTTGTGGCGCTAATTCAAATACATTACGCGATTATCAAAAAAATTGTTAATATTAGAACAAACCATCAACAAATATACGATATCATATAAAACACATATATAACATTGCAACATTTAGTCTTACGGTATCTCTTCCCGGATCTTATCTTTGATATCCTTTGGAGCGAACCTCCGATTGTCTATGTTGCATGGAACCATGGATCTTGCAACATGTCCGATGTATGACCGCAAGGCCTTATTATCCTCATACAAAGCCCGCCCAAGGCTATCGTAACGGACCTTAACCTTATTCCCTCTTGCCCTCGGCTTAACCAACTTCCACATAGATGATGGACCCGTTTGGTTCTTTTTGCTCGTGAATGTACTTCTTCATCCGTAGCTACGGGATGTTTAGCCTCCTCATGTTCAGTGCCCGCTTCTCGAAGCATTAACCATCTTCTTCCTTTCTTGAACACTCCTTTTCTTCGTTTTCTTAGGAGACATCTGCTTTTTCCTGCAATAACCCATAAAATACATCATATAAGTTTTTCATAATTCGATAAAAATAAATAATAAAGTGAAAAAGCACATAAAACATTATAACGTAACAGGAACACATAACAATCATAATATGTACAAGAAAAAGACAATAACATAAATTGATGTTCATCATTTTAAGCAATACATAACAAACTGTTACATCATTTTTCTTTTTCACCACCCAAACACCCTCACCCTTACTACCATCCTTACTACCCGGCCTAACATATCGTTGATGAGTAGGAATACAATGAGTTGCCAAGTCATCTAAAGGACGAGAAAGTGGAATGGTAGTCACTTCCTCATTCTCCCCTCACTATTATTCTTATGAATTGGTAGAACCATGACCATCCTTTTCTTAACGGGTCATCAACGTAAAAACCCGACTAACTTGACTTGCTAGCACAAACTCTTCTTTTCTATGACCCCGTTTGTTCAAATTGACTAAGGTGAATCCACATTCGTCGTTCGTGATTATTCCCTTATCATTTGGAACCCATGCGCACTTGAAAACAGAACTTGGGCGATGATAGTTTAACTCCCATATCTCCTCGATTACTCCATAGTAGCACATCGCAAACAAGGGGTTCTTATCTTTTACCTTGCTAACAAGCATTGTGTTCGCCACTTGAGACACCCCACTGTTTTGACAAACTCTTTCATCATCTCGGCCTTTGTTTGGTACAAACTACCGTTTATGACATAGCTCATGTACTTAATGACTCGCGCACGTGGCCCATGTGCCAACCATGTTAATGTTGACGTCGTCCCCCATTGCAACTATTTATTTCCTCACCACCTTCCTTTTGAACCACCCGGTGAAGCGCTTGTTGTGAATATCTTGTATCCACTTGTCATCTTTCGCTTTATTTGGATTCGGACTTTCAAATGGGCCTTATGCTCACCGTAGAAGTGTATATACATCACATTATTAGTTCAAAGCAACACCATATATAGTATGTATAGAAAATTATAAACAATGAATGTGTAATTTTTGAAAATTGAATTAGGCTTACATGATGAAGGGAGACACTTCTTCACGTTTTCTAACACAATTTTGTGTGCCCTATGCAAGTCAACTTCTTCCACCGGTTTAGCGGCCCGTCTGTCTAGGAAACCGGGAGTTGTGGTATTGAGGTCTCTAAGCTGAAATAGGTATCCCAACGGGATCGAGATCTTTCATGTATTAGAACAAAACTCGTGACCTCTTCTCGGCATATCGTTGAACAATGCGGCCTTCGGGTGTTTTCGACTTGCCACATATCCTTTATACACCTTCATGCACCTTTCAAATGGATACATCCACCTAAAGTGAACTGGTCCACATAACCGGACTTCTCGAACAAGGTGGTGTAAGGTGAACCATGATATCGAAGAAAGAGAGTGGAAAGTATTGCTCCAACGAGCAAAGGGTCTCAATCAAGTCGATTGCGGCTTATCTAGCATGAGTACGTCGACGACTTTCGAACAAAGATCTTTGAAGAAGAAGCAAAATCTCATATGACATATCTCACATGCTTTGGCGAGCATCACGTATAAGTATAGGCGGGAAATGTTGCATTAGCACATGACAATCATGTGATTTTAGGCAATGACTTCAACTCATCGAGGCAAACAATACTTTTCATGTTTGAAGAGAAGCCCTCCGGCACTTTTATATCCATCAATGATGTGCGAATTGCGGCTTTTCTTTTTCGTGAGCGAGCATGCGCTAAGAGGAAGAAATGTTCTCTTCTCCCCAACTTCGGGTGCTAGTTACGGCACGATCCCCATCTCCACAAAGTCTAGCCTTGCCTCTACATTATCTTTAGTCTTGCCTTTGATATTCATCGAGTATTCATCAAGGACTCCAAGGCGTTCTTCTCAATATGCATAACATCCAAACATTGCCTCACGTGCAAGTGCTTCCAATAAGGAAGATCGAAAAGATAGACTTCTTCTTCCGGCATTTTTTGAACTTAGCATCTTCTACTGTCTGCTCGTCGTCTTCCTCTATCTGCTCACTTCTTTTTCTTTCTTTTAGCTCCCACATTGACCTTCTTACCAAAGCTGAAACTTGATGTGCGACAGTTTCTCGAACAATTTTATTCCGGATAATGGTTTGGGTGCTTCTCCAAGTTCTTCCATGCCATTAAACTCCTTCGTTAGTCTTCGATATGGATGAGACTCTTTAAGAAACTGTCTATGGCCAGCAAGCGACATTTTCTTCCCCTTGGTCAAGTGCTTTGCATGTGTATTTACTCCACATATTGGACACGCGAAGTATCCATGTGTAGCACATCCACTAAGATTTCCGTATGCGGGAAGTCGTTAATTGTCCATAGTAGAACTGCTCTCAATGAGAAAAGTTGGTCGCTATATGCATCATACACACCATCAACTCCCTCCACAACAAGCGCAAGTCCTCAACTAACAACTCAAGGTAGACATCTATATCATTTCCCATTGCTTTGGACCGAGATATAAGCATTGTTAACATGATGAATTTCCTCTTCATGCACATCTCTGGAGGCAAGTTATACGTGACTAACATTACGAGGCCAACAAGCTGTGTCTCTGCTCATAGTACTATGAGGATTAATTCCATCGATGTGGCGCGCAGAGAAGATTTCTTGACTCTTCCTCAAAATCCTTCCACTTATGGTCAATCAACTTCCATGCGGGAGAATCGCATGGATGTCGTAATTGACCCGGCAACTTTGGAGTATCGGCATGCCGAGTTAGGTTCTTTGAAGTCTCCAAAGATTTGAACATTCTTTTGAATCTTGGAATGGGAGGAAAATACCAAACAACCTTGGCGGGACGCCGATCTTCTCCTTCTTGTTCTTAGTTAGTTTCCACTGGACACATCACATTTTGGGCGTGGGTATGATCTGCATATTGTTTCCTATATAGGATACAATCGTTGGAGCACGCGTGTATTTTCTCGTGCTTCAACCCCAAACAACTCAAAGTCTTCTTAGCTTCGTACATTGAGGATGGTAGGTTGTGGTTCTCTGGTAACATATCCCCGAAATCGGCTAGTAGATCGAAAAAGTGCATCTGTCATCCCATGTCTTGCTTTTGTATTGTAGAGTTTTACAAGCGCACTCAACTTTGTATCATCGGCCGACCTTTATACAAGGGTTTTTCCTTCCTCGACAAATTTGACAAACTCTTGAGGATCTTCGAGAACTTCTCAAAGGCTGCCTCACACATATCACCCAGTTCTTCATTCATGTCACCATGTTCGGGTGGATCTTGGTTGACACTCTCACGATCATTCGACTCGATCCCCATGCCAAATCCAATTGGTGTAAATTGGACTAAAACCGTTGAAATAAAGATGCTCTCGCAACATCTTCACCGACCCTTTTTTCATATTGTTGCACTTGCAACACGGACAAGGAATGAAGTTCGATCAATTTCGAATTCTCTAAACATTCTCTAATGAACTTTTCGACACCTTCCCCATATCTGCACTCCTCCTATCTGATTTAATCCAAGATCTATCCATTACTAACTCTTGAATTCTAACGGCTCGGCAAATTATGTGCTCTTACCAGATCTTGTCTTACGCAAAGTAGTCGCGATCTTTCTTTCGGCAAGGAAGAAAATCTACATAAATAAATTTTGAAACCGATTAGATCGAACCAAAATTAATATGAGTAAATAATCCACTTAGCTCAAGGGACACATTTATGATAATCAATGATACATTCTCTTCAATCGATCGAGGCAATACTCTTGGCTCATGCATTGACAACCAAATATAAAATTTTATCACATCAATCAAGCACTCTACAACTCATGCAACGAATCTAGCCAACAATCTTGCCAATAAACAAACACACTAAAACATGCATCAAATCTTGCACAATACTCACTTACATACACACTAAACAAACTCAAACAGAATCACCACCAACACTATCAACAAAGACAATATACAGAAACATGATCACAAATTAACATCACTCACATGAGACCAGATTAAGACTAACATCACTCAAACACACTATATAAAAACACAATTAACATAACCCAAACATGGCCCCTAATTAACATATATGCGGAAACAACATATACCTTCAACCCCAACGAAAATGTACAAACAATACACTCAAACAATACACATATATTCCACAAAACCCAAAATCAATCCATAGAAAAAAACTTTTGAATGCAAAGAAAACGCCAAAGAAAGACTGAGAAACTCGAAACACAATATTCACATACATACAACAAACACATACGAAACCCCACCACACATATCTGCGAAGAATAAAAACCCAAAGAAAGACCTTACCTAAGCCAATTCGTACAATGTCACCACCAGTCGTCCGATTATGAGCAATTTCGCGGAGACATTCGATTATGAGAAGAACAAAAGAAAATGTGTGAGTAAAAACTATAATAAAAGATAGATTGAAAATATCCCCAAAAATTCAATGGCGAAAAACCTTGAAGGGCCGATGAAAGAACCCTAATAATCGGTCTCACAAGAAGCTTAATCGCGGGCGGGTTTTTTTCTTGGAGCGGGAAAATTTTTTTGGAGGAAATATTGGAGGAAAATGAGCGGGCGAAGGAGGAGGGTTTTGGACGGTGAAAAATTTTGGGAGTCTGAATAGTTGCGAGTCTTACTGCATTGTTGTAAAAATTTTGTGTTAATAATATACTTCACTGTTGTAAAAATATTGCATCAAAAAAAAAAATTCACACTTTTTACTTCAGTAATTATACAATTAGCGAAGTCTTTGGAACTTAAAATTTCTAACTATCTCATGCCTTTCTATTTGATACCATTTACTGAAGTCTATGTGTGTAGTTTACTTCCCTAAATTGAAAAGCGAAGTTGTTGTTTGTTTTTACTTCACTAATATACATTACCGAAGTGAGACGTACCGAAGTCTTTGATGTTTTTTCTACTAGTGGAGGGTTTAGATTAGAGGAGTTCTTGATATTGTAGTAATGGTAACCATGCTTGTAGTTGTCATTACTCATCTTCTGGACGAATTTAGCTCAGTAGGACATTGTTGGATCGGTTAGCTTCATCATAACTGGATTTAGTCAAGAACTTGATATCATAAAGTGTTTAAACACCATTTTAGGTATTTATTTACCTTGAGAAGAACTTGATAATGTTAAAGATAAGATTAGATGATCTAGTTCAGAAATCTTAGAAACTTTAAATCATTATGGTTCAGCTTCACAAGTCTTTGAAGATTGATAAGGATCTTGATAATTACAACAATAACTTTTCATTAATCTAATATGTTGAGAACTTAGAATGTTTTGATCATCATACTAGATAAATGGTGAATTCACCATCATGTTGATGAATCTTCCAGCCTTGTAAACAAAGACTTTGATAACCCTCATGGGTATGGTGTAATCTCAGAAACTTATGAACTTGTTGTTAGCTTAAAATCAATTTAGATGAGAGGAGAATAATCATAATGTGCAGATTTTACCTTTCAACCTTTTAATGTTTTGGAAAGTTTAATCATCATAAGATGATCTTAACATCATAATTGGTTATTCAACATACCCTTAATAGAACTCTTGTTTATGATGAACTATGCGAACATTCGGTAAATATTGTAAACCGATTCTTATGGTTGTAATGATGTTAGAAGGACTCCTGGCATAAGGCTTCAATAATTGGTAGTAACAAACTATTCTAAAGGATTGTAGGTTGACGTCTTACTAATCCTATATTGATAATTATACGAATATGTTTTTGAGTAAAATGTATTTCGTTTAAGGTTGATTGTTCGAGTAAACAATATTAGTCGAGGACCGTTCGTTCGTTCCGACAAGAAGAGGACTATTCTCGTCTCCGTATTAAGGCAAGTTATCTTGCTTGGTTATAATGATGATTAGATTCTTGTGATGATTATATATTTCATGTGTATGAATTTTTCCATGTGACGTTTGTCGTAATTTGACATTATCCTTGACGTTATGGGATTGCATTCCCAAGTACGTCGTTTTGAATCGTTGATCTCGTTGGTCCTTATTTTTACTTTGGTGAGTTTTTCTTGATCCTTAATTGGATGTGTATTTCATTGAACTTCGTTGTCATGTTGTGTCGTGACATTTCCGGAATCACATCTGCGTGCCGATTGGATATTGTGTAGGATTTTTAGCCGGGCACTTGTATAGTCATACGTGGATGTTTCCGTATTGGGTGTGCACACGAGGCGTTGTTCGTGAGGCTATTTAGGTTCATTGTCACACGTATATTCTGGATTCCGTATACGGGGTGGACATGTACACGGACACATTTCCGGATCGGGCGTACTGTGATGTCCATCTTGAGCTATATTGTTAATCGTTCATAGTCCATGTATGATTGGATGTGTTCGATATTTTGTGACTGATTGTTTCATACGCCCAAGGGGTATGATTAATAGTCGGAATGATTTTCTTGAGATCTATATATGTGAATTGTATAATGTCGGAAGAATTGGTTATCATGTATATCTGACCCTGTGTTGGGCGAAATACTTGTATTGTATTTTAGGTCGAGGCAAAGGCAAGGCACGGGAAGAGCATGTCGACGGCGAAGGGTTCGGAGGATACTAGTTCGGGGGCCCCTCGTCTTTGTTGTCCGGTTATGTTAAACCGTGTTATGTTATTTCCTGCTTCATTTAAATTGTTATTTGGTTGTATTTGACATTTGAAGTATTTTCCATCCCCATATGGTCTATACTTGTTTTTCGGATCCTGTGTGTTGTAAGGCCGTTGGCCATATTTTAATAAACTCCTAATCGGAGAAATGACTATTCATTGTGATTCGGTATCACAAATAATATTTATTTAACCTGTTTTGGATATCGCCTGGTGGGTCCCAGTGTGGGATTCACGGCCTTTGTAATAACCGCCTTTTGGGGTGTTACCTTTGGTGAAAACGTAACTCTCAAAGAAACCGGTGAGCAAATTGTGAAGCAAGTTACGTCAGTAACTACGAATGTTACGGCCGTAAGTCATCAAATTCTGTAGTAACTCCTTAATGTTACGGTCGTAACTCTTGACATTGTTAAAATTTGTCTAATTTTTATACTTTTTGTGTATTATTGAGGGATGGTGGCATTGATCCGATCTATTGTAATAATCTTTGGAGTTTTGGAGCTATTAGATGACTTTAGGTGTATAAATAGACCCCTTAGATCCTTCATCATTCATCATTCATCATATAATTTTTCACTTTTTGTAATATTTTCTTTTTGTGTGAAGAACACACTTGTGTTCTTGAGTGATTTGTGTAAGTGTGGTATAGCATATGTTGTTCAGAGAGTTTATTGCTTCTTTCTCCTTTATCTACTAAGGGAGTGAGGATCAATTCTTTCTCTTGATTCAACTAATAATGACCACCAAAGCTTGTATTATGTATATTAAACCCTTCATGGGCTAAGTTACCTTTAGTTGAGATTATAAACAAGGTTAGTCATGTTATTTATGTTTGTATAAAGATCTATTGTGAATTACTTATTATTGTGTGTGATTTTCATTGTTTTAACAATTTTTATTAATTTGGCCAATAAATGACGATATTTATGGTCTTCATATGTTTCGAAAGAAAATATGTTTGATTAGATCAAATGATCTTCACTCTAAGTTGTTCTAGGAGATAGAAATATACCTCTAGACCTTAGATGATTCTTTGAGTTATTTTCATAAATCCTAATGCTATGTATTGAAGCCAATCAACATAGAAATATAGTGGTTTGATTCAATATGTAAGGGGCGTTTTATAGTTCGAAAGAGAAACCGTCTTTTTGAGAAAAATCGAATCTACACAACATAATAAGTAAATTCATCTTATGATCTCCTATACATCTTCTATAACTAATGACGAACTAAGTTTGTAATCCCAACTATTTCATTTTATCGTTAATCAATCTATTATTATTGCAATCTTTTTATTTCCTTAAAATATTAAAACTATTATTGCATTTTCTTTGCAATTATTAAACCAAACTCTTTAATTGTGTGTTTCACTCATCTTAGTATCTATAAAAATAGACTAATAGTGTATAATTCAAATTATAACCAAACTTCCTCGTGGGATCGATAAACCGGACTCAAAAAGTCTACTTACTACTTGATACGATATCGTGCACTTGCGATAGTTACACTAAGAACGTGTCACAAGACTAAGACTAAAGGTAAGAGATCAAAAGTGGGGCGGCCTCTAGAAGGAATCGGACGAGTTCGGTTCGTTTCGAACTCCCTTGAGTCCAAACAGATAAACTCTGATTCCGTTCCGATGTATTTATATCGATTAATTAATCTAATTAATTAATCATATCAAAGACATAATAACATAATTAATTTCTCCAAGAAATAATTATATTCATGAATTAACTTAATCACCCAGTAATATATTTGATTCATTTGGTCGTAAATCAATTTATACAATAAATCGATTCAGACATCCAATGTCCCAAATTAGATATCCAATATCTAATATTCATAATGAGAGAAGAAGCTAGATTCATTCCGTCGTCAATCCTATTGCGCGACTCGGTAGGTCCGTCTCAGTCAGCAATGGGAGGAACCAAAGAGTAGTAGCACCACCTAGCCAGCTTGACGGCCTACACTGTACCCCAACTGAGAACGAATGATGGGAACATTCCAGAACCATTCTGTCGTGAATACCAGTATACGTATAAACCCTTCTTTCAAATGTCCCGATCAAGTTATAGGGTCACGGTCAGTCAAACCCTATCTGTAATTGACGTTATGCATACGTTAATGCAAATCGAGATCATCGAGCTCTCGTGTATCCAATATAACTAGCTCCAATGCTTTGGACAAAGACTTATGATCTCATCTGCCAATAACCGCATAGGACATATAACCCGCTTACTAACGGGAGAAAGAATTCTATCTTGGTATTCAGTAGGACCTGCTACTTGCTCTCAAGATGCGCGTCGAGGTTGACCCCCGCCTCCCGGTTTACAGGGTCGAACTACTCTAGTGAAAATCTTGACGTCACAATCACATCCCTACTAAATCCTCAAGTCGAAGGTTCACGAATACCTATCACAACCTTTCGATTCCGTCATTGACTGTCCCGGAGTGAAATCCGTGCGATGAATCGAAGCTGAGTCGGTTCGAGTATACTAATCCAATTAGCATACCTATAACGTGTGCTCCCACTAACCATTAGCGTTCGACAAGCACTCTCCATGTCAAAGAACACGTTATACAAGTCTTCACATAAACCTAACGCCTAGTCAAGTTTCATCGACTTGCGAACGATTAAGTATTTGAGCTATAAACCTTTCCAGTGCCGACCCCCTTATCCAGTAAGGAGTGGAACCTTTTGCTCTCAAATACACGAACTAGTTTCTATATATATATTTACGAGTTAGGAACGCCAGTAACTACCAATAAATAAAGAAACAACCATTGCCTTATATTTAAAGATTTACATAATAACAAGTACAATGCCCTCACTCAACATCCTGTGAGTGGCATTTGAAGGCATACTCCTAACATATCCTCTAAGTGGCTTGGTCAGTGGATCAGCGACGTAGTCAGCTGACTCTACTCTATGCAGTATAATGTATCTCTTTGCGAACAAATTCTCTTACGAGATGATACTCTCTTTCAATATGATTTGTACCATTATGAAACCTCGGCTCCCAGGCCTGTGCTACCGCTCTATTATTATCGTATAAAAACGAAAATAGGTAGTGCAGCACATGGTGTCACGTGAAGTTTACCCAGTAACTTCTTAACCCTTCCTTTGGAGGCCTCCGAGGCCGCTTTATACTCAGCCTAATCGGTGGAACCAGCAGTTGCGCTATACTTGGCACTATGCCAAGATACTACTGTAACACCCCCAAAACCATTCGGGATATTACAGCGCCGTGGGTCCCGCGCCGGAACCCACCAGGCTAAAAACCGTTTACAAAACCAATTCAAAAGCGCCAAAAGGCCGATGACGGTAATATTTTAAATACTCAAATATTTTCAAAAGCATAATTTTGAAATACCGTCATAAAATACCATTTGAAAATACAAGGTGAAGTGACAAATCTCGATAGTTCAAAATGTACGTTAAGACGCCGCTTAAACGTACTGATAAAATAGTTTAGGAAAAAGTTTAACGAAATAACCCAAGTTCGCAAAGTGCCAAAAGGGCCATTTAAAATACACATACGCAGCGGATAAAGATACCGAAAAGCCATTTTGAAATATACACACGCAGCGGATAAATGCAGTTCAAAATACACATTTGCAGCGGAAATGAATAACCAGAAAAGAAATACTCGATACTCCAAAACATGCCACCACCAGTATCACATCGGGAAGCTCATCCCTTCACGACCGCTACTAGCTCGATCTCCGAGTACCTAAAAATAAAGCCCACAACGGGGTCAGCCACAATACTCAATAATGATACCGATCACATCATCATAAATAATTACATACCAATGTAATAATACTGTAAGAATACTACCAACATAATCTTACCATTATAACCTTACCAATCCATAATAATCCAATCCTTACCATAATCCACATTTCGCATCCTCGAATGACGAAATGAACTTAACGACAATTATCTGTATTGAATTTCAAAAATACCAACAATCCTCAAAACATCATCATAACTCATAATCATGAAATAATTCATCCGTGCCAAATCCTGTCCATCGGATTACACAATCAAAACTCAACCTGGATAAACCAACAATACACAACATATCTGTAGATCAACTACCATATGATAATGATAACAAATCCCGAACATCGACGTACAGTCCGAATGCTCATACGATCAATAACCAGATCAACCAATATGTCAACTGAGAATATCATCGACATGATAACTCCAGTACGACCAACAAAGGATCAACGATAACCGAGAGTACCATCAACATGATAACTCCGACACGATCAACAAAGGATCAACAATAACTGAGATTACCATCAACAAGGTAAACTCCAAATGATCAACAATAATGAATCTCAAAGAAATAACTCCGACTGTTGAACATACCCCTCGGGCGTATGAACAACCAGTCACAAACCGTCGAACATACCCAACCATGAATGGAAGATGAATGACCAAACAATATGGCTCAAAGATGGAAATCATAGTACGCCCGATCCGAATATGTATCAGTGCACATGTCCACCCCGTATACGGAATCCAGGATATACGTGGGACAATGTACCTAATTAGCCTCAACGAACTACGTCTCGTGTGCACAGCCTTTCACGGAAAATATTCACGCATGACTATATATGTGCCCGGCTAAAAATCCTACACAATATCCAATCGGAACGCAGATATGACTCCAGATATGTCACGATGCAACATGACAACGAAACTCAAAGAAACACATATCGATAAGGATCAAAGACTCACGAAATGAGCGACAATAGTCTGACAATGAAAAGTCGACACGACCAACCAATATTCAAAACAACAACCCTGGGATCACAAACCCCAAAGGATAATCCATACCATCAACAATCACAGACAACAGTTCTGGGATCGACATCCATCAACGAACAACCAATATGAATCTCAATACACGAAGCCTCAACGTACAACATATACAACAACTCAACATAATAATTATCTCATAACTTAACAATACATAAATTACCTCAAAGCCGGAGACAACATCCTTTCCACGAACCAACATCCCTGAACGAACACACAGTTATACGAATAATCCCGAAATAGGTATAGTCCATTTATACCAACAAACCACCATCCCGACATCAATATCGACACGATAACTATCCTCGATATCCGATATTCTATATCCTTGACGAAAGATAACTCACGTCTTTCTTGAACACAATTAAATCATATACCTTATGATTTAATACAAACCAGAGCACGATATACAACTCATTAACCAACAATTTACCTTTCTAACAACATTGTTATACGAATTATAAATGAAATGAAAACGAAACCATTCATCAAATATTATAAACTGAACAAGTATAAACTTGCCTCGATACCGATACCACGAAGCCGTTACCAATATCCATTGCCTTTGTCTATGAGCTCCTCAGCCCAGACCAAAAGTAATCTACTAACTCTTCGACTTCAACCACAACACAACGGTCATAATCCACGATCAAAACATATCAACCTATTGAAGTAATCAATCAACAACAATCCGATAACAATCAATAACCGACATAGCCAAACTCAACGGTTCAATGAAACCTCGATCATATACATAAAACCAAATAATCCAACTCAACAAATACGAACTCATATCCACAATACAAGTCGCAACTCAATAATCAATATAACCGATCAATAAACCCAACGGTTCCACCATATCCCAATTAGACACAAATCCGAACAACCAAATCAATCGATCAAGAATTTAAAACCATAACATAATTCATAATCCGATAATCATATCAATAATCAATTTAAACCAACAAGGGTCTAATATTACCGATTCCAAATTCAATCTTAAATACGGATACAAGTTTCCTCCTTGTAAATTCATAATATAAACCAATTACCGGTTATCATCATCAATCCGGACAATCCGATCAATTCAACATTATAGATAAACATATTCCAAAGGTTTCAAATAATTCCATTATCCGGATTGAACACTTGTTCAATACGTATAAATTCTCAAACTCAAAAGTGAATCATAATCTTATCAAACCCGGAACCATATTCGTATTCCTATACGAATATTGTACCAAAATACATAACTTAGTTCTAAATGTGAATATTCCATATTCATATCCAAAACACCAACACTTTAAAACGTATTCATCAAATCAATGATCAATCCATCTTGATATTAATGATTTTCAATTCCAACTTCAATTCCAAACATGAATCAAACAAGACTTATTCTTGTTATACTAGTAAATTTGTAGAAACCAATTTACCGAGTATTATCGTGAATATTCACATTCCAATTATCCGAAATCCTTCCAAAATCATAACATGTATAACTTATGAATTCTTCAAGAACACGAATTATCCGAATTCACGTTCACAATCCATAAAAGAACATAATCCGATGTTTTCTAACATCTAACCAATCTTTAACCATAATTCAAGGCATATATCATCGTGTTCTTCAACATATGATCTTCTTAACATCAAAAATCGAAGCAATACTACCAAGAACATCAAGAATATTATGATTCCATAATCATAACAACATAATCAAGACATAATCCAACATATCATCATCTTCCTACGAATTATTTATCAACAACAACATCAAAAATCCGAAATTCAAGAGAGGATTATCCAACATACCTCTTAAAAGATGGAATACACAAGAAATCACTTCAAGAATCATCAATAACTCCATATCCAAGCTCCAAATCCAAGTCCTCAAGCTCAAAATCGAATTAGGAGAGCCAAAATATCCCCCTCTCAATGTTTGGAGATGAAAAACGAAGAGAAATGCTGAAGTGAAATGAAAGACGGGCGTCCCCTTATAAAACAATCTAGCTCGTTACGTACGTAACCTTCCCTGGTTAACGTACGTAATACACCCTTACGTACGCTATCTGACCTTGGTAGCGTACGTAACTCGATCGAGTTAAGCCGGCTGTTTTGCGTACTTCCTTACGTCGTAACACTTTCACCATAACGTCGTGTCGTGCGTTGACTTGCTACAAGATCTGATGGTCGTGTTACGTACGTAACACATCCTGTATAACGTACGTAACATGTACTTGACTCACCTGTCAACATCCTCCGCCGAAAGTTGCCGACACCGGGTCCCACCTGCCGACCATGACTCGGTCTTATCCGATGCCCTCGTTACGTACGTAATAACTTAGCCTTAACGTACGTAACCGTGTCAATCTTACGTACGTTAGCTCATCTTGTTAACGTACGTAACAATTCTATACTTAGCCAATTTCAGCAATTCCTGTCCAATGTCACGGCATACCAAACACGAGCATATGGCAAAAATCAATATATATACTCAATCCAAAAATATTCTCATACCATATACTTGATATCCAAATCAGTTCAACCTGATACAGCAAATCCTCAATATAACTGTCAATCAAAACGATAATCACACCAGTATAACTGTCTTGGTTCTCAATTTATTTTATCCACACTGTATAGATACCAAACTATACAGTATATCTCAGATAAAATAACGCGAAAAACTTATACTGAAAATTTGGGTATTACAACTACTCCTCCATTAAGAGTAAATGTAGCCAGAGGTAGACATAGAATCGTCTTTCTGTCCTTGGAAGTCCAATACAGTGAATCCCATTACATTCAGTTCTCCACTTCCGTATTTTAAGAACCAGGTCTCTAGTTCTTCTAAAGTACTTGAGAATGTTCTTTTACGTCAGTCTAATATTCCCTAACTAGGTTAGCCCGAAACCTACTTACCACGCTCCCAGCATGCGCAATGTCAGGTCTCGTACACAATAAAGTATATATAAGGCTACCCAATTTCCGAAGCATATGGTATATTACTCATTTCCTTTTATTGTTCCTCACTTTGAGGACACATCTTCGAGGAGAGTTTTATTCCATGTCGCATCGGAAGGAACCCTCTTTTAGAATCATCCATCTTAAATCGCTTTAAGACTTTATCTACATAGAGGGATTGGGAAAGACCTACCATTCTCTTCGCTTTATCCCACTAGAGTCGAAAACCCAAGAATATAGGTTTCTTCTCCCAAGTCTTTCATGGAGAAATTACTCGAAAGCCAAGCTTTCACACAACTGAGCATTCCCACATCATTTCCTATTAGTAGAATGTCATCTACATATAGTACTAAGAATGCGATTTTGCTCCCACTAACCCTCTTATATACGCAAGGTTCCTCTTCATTTTGCACGAAATCAAACTTTTTGACTGCCTTATCAAAACGAAGATCCCAACTACATGAATACTACTACAGTCCATTTTATGGAGTCTACATCCACCATCGCTTGGTCATAGGTCGTTGGGTCGGTCTCTTGGCTATCACTTGGAACCTCATAGAGACCCAGCTCCTCTAAGTGTACAAGCCCATACCTCTCAGGTAAATGAGACACCCTACTAGACCTATGAGGTGGTTGTACTTGTGTTTCAGAAGGTTCGGTTACAGTTTCTTGCACAAGTGTCTCCCGAGTAGTTTCATTGTATTCTTCCAAAGAAATACTTCTACCTGCTCCGCCTTCCAGGATGAACTCATCTTCCAGGAAGTGTGCTTGTAAAGCAACAATGATCTTTCAATCTTCGGGCATGTAGAATAGATAACCCATCGTCCCAGGCGGAAATCCAATGAAACCTCCCTTTGCGGACCTTGCTTCCAACTTTTCAACCTTAGTCTTCTTGACATAGGCGGGACATCCCCAAATCCTAATGTGATTAAGACTTGGTTTCCTGCCCTTCCACATCTCATGTGGAGTTTTAGGAACGGATTTGGAAGGACATCTGTTTAAGATGTAAGCGGTAGTCAGGAGTGCATAACCCCACAGGTAAATCGGTAAGTCAGTATAGCCAAGCATGGAACGGACCATGTTCAATAAGGTCCGGTTCCTTCTTTCTGACACACCATTTAATTGAGGAGTACCTGGACGTGTTAGTTGTGATACTATTCCATGTTCCTTTAGGAACTCGTCAAACTCCGTACTCATATACTCACCACCTCGGTCCGACCGAAGTGATTTGATATGATTACCAGTTTGTTTCTCGACTAGGGCCTTGAATTCGTGGAATTTCTCAAAGGCCTCGGATTTATGTTTCATTAAGTATACATAACCATACCTAGTATGATCATCTGTAAACGAAATGAAATATTGATATCCATCACGTGCTGCTTCCAAAGCACCACATACGTCGGTATGGATTAATCCCAGTTTGTCAGTGGCCTTTTCAAAAGTCTCTGTGAAGAGGGAATTAGTCATTTTGCCTTTAATGCAAGATTCACAAGTAGGAAAGGGATCCGATCCCAATGGACCCATAAGTCAATCCTTTTCCATTTTGTAAACCTTGGTCTGACCAACATGACTAAGTCTAAGATGCCATTTCAAAACTTGATTAGTTTCATCCTTACCACGCTTCCTAGTCATAGTATTCACAACGACTTTGTTACTGAGGTTTAGATGATACAATTCATTTAACAATGTAGCAGTACCCACTAGTTTATTTCTAAAATAAATTTTGCAGGAACCATCACCAATGAAAAATGAAAAGCCTTTCCGATCCACGACCAGAATGGATATAATGTTTTTATGCCCCTTGGGCAAAACAAGTACATCTTCTAAAGTCAGAACAAAACCGGATTCTAAACCCAAAAGAAGTGATCCTATGTCAGTTGCCTCGACACTATGCCCGCTTCCGACAGTGATCATTACTTCTCCAGCTCCAAGCTTCCTACTGTGTTCTAGATCCTGATTCACGGTACAAATATGAGAACTAGCACCAGAATCCAGTATCCAGGAAGTAGAAAATACATTAGCTGAACAATTTGTTTCCAAAACTAAAAGTTCTGCACCTGAAGTGTCATGAAGAATCAGACAGTCTCTAGCCCAGTGGCCCAGCTCACCGCACTTGAGACAAGCGTCCTTCTTCTTGCTCTTCGGAACCATCGGGACCTTGCCCTTTCCCTTGAAGTCCTTGACTTGTGGTCCCGTCTGCTTCTTGGTCTTTTTCTTCTTGTTCTTAGATCTCCGAGGTCCAGAAGAAATCACAAGGGCAGACTCCTTCACCCGCGGAGTCTTCATCTGAGATTAAGCGGTCACCAGTTTGTTCATTAGCCCAGCTAAGTTACATGCAATCTCATTGCAGTTGAAGTTCATAACAAGGTGTGTGAAGGAATCAGGGAGAGACTGTAGGATAAGGTCGGTATGAAAAGAAGTATCCATTTTAAAATCAAGAGCCTCCAATCTCTCGATTGTGGATATAAATTTGAGGACGTGTTCCCCAACCTTCTCACCTTTCTTCATCCTTGCACCAAACAGTTGCTTGGATATCTCATATCTAGCAGTTCTGCTGTGCTCACCATAAAGTTCGGTTAAGTGAGATAGAATCTGCCTAGCAGAAGTCATTTTCTCTGAGCTCTCTGGAGCTGATTAGACATAGAAGCCATCATGTATGCACGGACTTTTACGTCATCCTTAACCCACTTTTCGTGGTTTTCAATCTCTTCTTGATTGGCTCTGGTCCGCACAGGAGGCGCCGGAATGTCCGTCTCCAAGACGTATCCTAGTGCCTCTATACTGAGGACAATCATCAGATTGCGGAGCCAATCCACGAAGTTAGATCCGATCAAGGTGTTCTTTTCGAGTACAATTGCGAGTGGGTTCATTGTCATATTGAGAGTTATGTCTGCATTAAGTACGACAGATTAACAAGTGACTCGTTTAATTATGATCTGAGTATAGAATTAAGGTATTTTCTATTCTTGTTACCCAACTCCCACTGTTTTTATCGGAATAACACACTCCCATGTGAAATCCGGAAGTATCGTCGCTCTACTTCATAGTGGTGATCAAGTTCTTTATAAATCTTAATACAGGGCAACCGAACAGGTTTCTAGTCTATTAATTTTCATAAAGTGGTGTCCAACACCAACCCATCTAATGGATGATATGATCTTCTTTTTCCCCTTGTTCACTCCCCTCAACCTATACGGTTTCTATGGTTCGTGAACAAGTTAAGTTTATACCATCGATGCAAATCAGTTTCACAACTGAATCTTATCCGGCAACTTATCAGGTTTCTAGGGATAAAATTTGCTCCAACCGAAGGCATCCAATGCGCTCCCGGTAATTTATCCGTCCTCCCCGAACGACTATCCCGATAACTCGGAAGCATAGCACATCCAGTTTGGATTTCAATTTCCCGAAAGCTCGATGGAGGGAAGGAAAACCTTGAAACCTTATAAACTTAATAATTTGTCGTGGGAGAATTTTCGTGATTAATGTTACACTTTGCACATTAATTCATTTAAGCGAATTTGTTGCATTCATACAATATGAACAACCATTCACAACCTAGTTGCTACCAACATGTGGTTCGTGGACCGTTCCTAGAAACAAAAACTCCGTAATCTAATTATAAGTCCTCGTTTTGAATCTTCGTCTTCTCGAAACGGATCTTCCTCCGGTCTTCGTCATTACATATAAATTTTACATTGAAAATTGTATCCTAGAATACAACCGAACGATTCAAAACTAAGTCCATGAACCACATCCCCATTCAAAAGCATTCATCCAATAAATACTATATAAATGGAAATCATAGAGATACATTGATCCAATCAACAATACGAACCGATCCAATCGATTCACACAATCAGAAATATAAAGTATTCCAATTAATCAAATTTCCCTTATAAAATGAAATATCATAAATAATTTTAATCATATTAAATCCAATTTAACATGTGGGATATTAATTTTCTGGAATACACGAAAAAATCGAGCTGGGGCGAAAATTGGCCTGCCAGGCCGAGTCACCTTCGGCAGTCTGCCGGCACACACGCCTTGTCCCGAAAAGCAGGGTCGAGTCACGCTCGGCAGCCTGCCGGCCAGGCACGGCCCGTGTCGCCTGACACGCTTGGGTCGTCCTGCCTGGCACGACCCGTGTTGCCGGACACGGCCGGGTCTGCCTGGCGATGGCACGGGAGGCTAGGACATGGCCGTGTCAAACAAGACACGGCCGAGTCACCAGCAACTTCCTACCCTTTGTCCGAAAAGTCGTCAAACGGACGATTGAGTTAGATTTTCGAATAGGATATCGATATCAATATTTTCCGACTTTCATATCTTCAATATAAATCATATTTCCCAGAAATTTAAGATTTATATTTAGACATAAACTTACGAAAAATATAACTACAACGAACGTAAAACATGTACCACGATTATGACTAAAATGATTCCAAATCATTCACCATCTAATCGAGCATTCCAAATGCCAATATCGTATATATGATCGCAAGACCTACTCTCCAATACCACTGTTGGGACTCGATGCCTAAAACGAAGGCCCAGCAGAAGCGGTAAAACAAAAATTAATTCGATCCGAATCCCTACGAGGATCGATCGTGTAACACCCCCTGGATATCCGAGGTATATTACAGCGCCGTGAATCCCTATATGGGACCCACCAGGCTGAACAGCACCATACTCATCGACTCACATAAACGACAGAACAATACCATGTCATAAAGACGCAAAACAGAATAATCCACCCGGTTCAACCGGTCAATATAACATCATCATCCAACACAACATAATAAGCAACAATACAATCCGAACGAACAAGAACCCCTTAAGTACTCGAGTACAACTATTAGTTCAAAACCACAAAAGATGAACAGGTAAAAGACACTAAAACGTCACTCGTGCACAATCATCACGCACGGCCATCATCCGTGTACTGGTCCAGCGCCCGCTCATCTCGATGAACCTGACCTGAAATTCATGAAACGAATTTCCCCAAAACGGGTCCCCAGAGGGGTTAGCAATTACGCTAGTACAAGTAACCAGATGAACAACTTACATCTTACACATATAGTAAATGCATGCAATAAAGGAAACCGTTAAAGCACTCATTTCCGAAATGCCAATATCAAAATCACATTTGTAAAATTCACCACAATTAACCGTCGATCCACACCTCCGTGGACCCTACCGAGACCCGTCGGATCTAACCCGTAGTGGTTAAAAGCAAAGCTCGTCGATCCACACCTCCGTGGACCCCTACCGAGACCCCGTCGGATCTAACCCGTAGTGAGCATACACACACACACCATTTCTCATACAATACTACTATGTCAAGATTGTAAGTTCATAAGGATACTTGCCTCGATTAAATAGACGATGACACGAGCGGAGCAGACGAATCAAGCACAACCGCGAGGAAGCGAAAATGAACCTAACGATTCGAATAGCACAATCACAACCACTTCTAAACGATTATGGAAATGGAATACACAGGAAACCCGCCTACGATTCATATATATTTGTACCAAAAATAACAACGAGGCGGACCACAACCAAACCCTCTCGATTAGTAAAAATCCACAAAATATCCATGAATCCGTAGGAAACTAAAGATACTAACAATATTAATCGTATTCATCATGAATCCACCAACAAAAGCGGAGCGAATCGGAAGAAAAACCCAAAACCCCAAATTAATCGAAAATAGGGTTCTAGAAACATTACCTTTGAAGATTCAAGTACTAAGATCCGTAGAACACGCGTTAGATTGATTATCCGAGCCTCACAACCGAAGGAAATGGTGAAAATAGACCCCGGATGAAGAATGCTTGAGAAGTTCTCCCCTCCTAGGTCTCTCTCTCTCATGTGATGAAATGAAGAAGAAGGCGGCCGATTTCGTCTAATAAGGACGAGTTTGCACTGATTGACCGCTTTGTGTGCATGCGGCTTAGGTGTGCCGCAGCAGGCAAAAATTTACTCCCGAGTTTCGGCATTGTGCGCGGCACCGTCTGATTGGGTTTAGGTCGCGAAGACACGAGTGTGCGCGGCACCGGACAGTGTGCGCGGCACCGGCCCGGCACTGTGCGCGATGCAGGATGGGTGTGCCGCGGCACAGTCTGATTTGTCCGACCAACAATGAAGGGATTTGTGTGCCGCGGCCCACACCCCCTTTTGGGTTCCAAAATGATAAAAATGATCCGGAAGAGAATAAAACGATAGGAATCAATATTTGGGAACCAACAACACGAAATGGATCCACGGCAACCCCGAAACGGCGGTTCCGCACAACAATAACGAGAATACGGTTCAACGGTTTGACAGAAGGACACGCTGAGAAGTACACGAGGGTCACTACGATCAAGAAATACACCAAAAACGAAAATACAAGGGAAAGAAAAATACGGATATTACATTCTACCCCTCTAAAAATAAGTTTCGTCCCGAAACTTAAGAAACAAACAACTCCGGGTACCTAGCACGCATGCTATCCTCGGTTTCCCAAGTTGCTTCCTCGACACCGTGTCTCGACCACTGCACTTTGACCAAAGGGATGGCCTTATGCCTCAGTCGTTTCTCACGATGCTCCAAAATCTTCAAAGGACGCTCCTCAAAAGTTATCTTCAGCAATATCAATCTCGCCATAATCGATGACGTGACTAGGATCCGGGACATATTTCCTCAGCTGGGAAACATGAAAAACGCTATGAACATGACTCAAGGCCGGAGGTAACGCCAAACGGTATGCTAACCCACCGACTCGCTCGAGGATCTCAAAGGGCCGATAAATCTCGGACTCAACTTTCCTTTCTTCCGAAGCGAAAAACTCCCTTCGTCGGCGACACCTTTAGCAAAACGTGGTCTCCCACCTCGACTTCCAAAGGTCCACGACGGACGTCGGCATACGACCATCGACTCTGGGCGATCAACATCCGTTCCCGAATTAATTCTATCTTCCGCCTCGTCTCTAGAGCGACATCGGCTCGATCCGACCAAATCGGACGCCTCATTCCAACAAATAGGTGATCGACCGCGCCGCCCCTAACGTGCCTCACCCGGTGCCAGCCGAAGCGACGCGTGCCAAGCTGTTGTTGTACGTGAATTCGATCGGCGGCAAATGTTCCCCAGTCACTACTCCGATCGAGAGCACGAGCACGCAACAAGTCCTCGAGCGTCTGGATAGTGCGTTAGGTGTCCATCATTTGGGGATGAAAAGAGGTACTCAAATGTAAACGGGTACCCAACGCCTTATGCACTTTGCGGAAGTGCGATACAAAGCGGCCGTCACGATCCGAAACAATAGACTTGGTCTACCGTGAAGTCTCACAATCTGCGCGATAAACACACGAGCTAACTTCTCACGGGCCCCAAGTGTCCTTGATGCCCGAGAAAATGTGCCGACTTGGTCGGGCGATCAACAATCACCCATACCATATTCATGCCCGACCTCGATCTCGGCAAACTCGTAACGAAATCCATCGATATATCTTCCCATTTCCATTCGGAGCAGAAGTGACGCAATAACCTTGACGGTCGATGCTCGATCTTGACCTGTGACAAGTCAAACATCTCGCTACAAAGCGTGCGACCTCATCCTTCATATCATTCCACGAAATTTCTTCTCAGGTCCTTGTACATCTTACTCGAACCAGGATGAACGGAATAAGGTGTAGCATGGGCCTCCCGTAAAATACTCTGTCTCAACTCTGAGTCGTTCGGCACACAAAGCCGACTCTGGAATCTCAAAACACCATCCTCGTGAATCACAAATCCAGGAGACTTTCCCTTAAGAACGTTCTCTCGGATTTGAGTGATCATCGGATCCTCTAAGCTGCTTGACAATCTCATCGATCAAAGACGACGAAATTTCCAAAGCACGAAATTGCCCGACAGTTCCCGACAACAGAACCTCAACATCTAACTCGATTAAAGATCGCCGAAGCTCGGATTGAGACGTAAGGATCTCAAGCGATCGCAATGCAATCGGTTTCCGACTCAAGGCATCGGCCACGACGTTCGCCTTGCCCGGATGATAAAGGATTTCGAGGTCATAATCCTTAATCAACTCTAACCACCTCCTCTGCCTCATATTCAACTCCCGAGTAAATATGTATTTGGACTTTTATGATCGGTAAAAATCGGCATGCGAGCCGAAAAGATAGTGACGCCAATCTTGAGCGCAAAAGCATCGCCGCTAACTCCAAATCATGAGTAGGGTAGTTCAACTCATACGGCCTCAACTGTCTCGACGCATAGGCAATGGTCTTGTCGTGCTGCATCAATACGCACCCAAGACCCTGACCCGAAGCATCGCTATAAACGGCAAAACCCTCGTTGCCACATGGCAACGCCAAAACCGGGGCTGAAGTCAAACGCTTCTTGATTCCTCAAAACTCGATTGCCTCTCGTCATTCCAGACGAACTTCTCGGATTTACAAGCAAGCTGCGTAAGTGGCGAGCCGATTTCGAAACTCTCGGCGAACCTACGGTAGTAGCCACCAAACCCAAGAAACTACGAAGCTCCTTCACATTCTTGGCGGTGCCCAATCCAACACGGCCTCAATCTTCTGCGGATCCACACGAACCCCCTCTCTGAAATCACGTGACCTAAAAACATCACTTCCTTCACCAGAACTCACATTTCGAGAACTTTGCATAGAGTTGCTCGGTCCTCAAAATGTCTAATACTACCCGCAAATGATGGGCATGCTCTTCCTCATTCCTCGAATAAATAAGAATATCGTCAATAAAGACGACGCACTTATCCAAATACTCGATAAAAACTTTGTTCATCAATCGCATGAACACCGCCGCGCATTAGTTAACCCCAAAGGCATGACTACGAACTCATAATGTCCGTACCTCGTCGAAAAGTGTCTTGGCACATCGGACTCTCTCACCGGTGATAGTACCCCGATTTCAAATCAATCTTTGAGAATACCGCAGCTCCCTGCAACTGGTCGAATAAGTCATCAATTCTCGGCAAAGGATACTTGTTCTTGATGGTCACCTTGTTTAGTTCGCGATAGTCGATACACAAACGTAGTGAGCCATCCTTCTTCCGCACAAACAGGACCGGTGCGCCCCAAGGCGAGGCACTCGGTCGAACATACCCCGACTCAAGAAGCTCACTCAACTGCTTCTTCAACTCTGCCATCTCTGAAGGTGCCATGCGATAGGGCGCCTTCGAAATAGGAGCCGCACCCGGCTCTAACTCTATAGCGAACTCGACCTCGCGTTCCGGTGGCAATCTCGGTAACTCGTCAGGAAATACATCCGGAAACTCATTAATGACTGGAATCGACGAAAGCTCGACTCCACCATCCTCCGTCTTCAAGGCATAACACCAATAACCAGTACACCCCTTTCGCAGGAGACTCATCGCCTTCAAGGCGTTAATGATGAATTTCTGATTTCCCCTCCTTCGCCCCGCGAAGGAGTGCTCGGTGCCATCCTCGGCTAACATGGTGATGATCCTCGTGCGGTAGTTCATGATTGCGCCATGCCGCTCGAGCCAATCATCCCCGAGAATCAAATCCTCACCCTCAATATCCACAACAATAAGATTAGAGGGCCAAGTCCTCTCACAAATAAGTACAGAACAGTCTCGAACCTCCTGATCACCAACGATCCTATCACCGCTAGGAAGCTTAACGATGAAGGGTTCACAAGGCATCAAACAGTCGAGACTCAAACGGCGTACACAATCCAAAGATATGAACGAATGCGTAGCACCGGAATCAAAAAGCACACTGACAGGATGAGAAAGAATATAAACGGTACCTGTCGCCACGGTGGCCATTTGGATCATCGGCTTTCCGCATCTCATAGACACGCGGGTGGGCTGAGCCGACACTGGAAGCTCCCCCCTTAGAGGGCTGACCCCGACCTCTACCCCGACTAGCACTCGGTGGGGATTGAGGAGCAAACGATCCCTGATTCACACTTGGTTCTCTAGGCGCTGGAATGGAAGCCCGGGCACCAAGAATTTTCTCCCTCTCAGCACAGAAAGCAGCCTTGTGGCCCGGCTGGCCACACTGATTACACGTCGACAAAGGGCTCAAACAAGTACGACCGATGTGGCCTGT
The DNA here is from genome assembly GCA_033398695.1 of Orobanche coerulescens. Taxonomy (NCBI): domain Eukaryota; kingdom Viridiplantae; phylum Streptophyta; class Magnoliopsida; order Lamiales; family Orobanchaceae; genus Orobanche; species Orobanche coerulescens. The sequence goes on along the minus strand of CM065818.1, from coordinate 25,031,307 downwards.
ACGACCACAATTGAAACACTTCACATCACGAAAAGGAGCACCTTTGGTAGTTCCACGAGGACCCGGTAGGCAGGCTGGACCACCGCCGGCGGGAAGTTAGCGATTGGGATCTCTGTGACCCCCACTCTTGTGGCCGAAAAGTTCCCAGCGGACTTACGCTTCTTACTCTCGCGGGCCGCCTCACTCGCCGTCACGGACATATCATAAGCAAGGGCCACTGCTGCGGTAATCTTTCAATGTAGTGCATACAAGCCCGACATATAGTCCCGAATCGGCAACTTCATCCGTCTGGAGAAATGGAAAATTTTGTCGCTCTCCTCGACAACTTGGGTCTTCACATAACCCAACTCCTTGTTAAAATCGGCAATGGCTTGAGATACGGGGATATCCGCGGTTGAGCATCATAAAAGCATGTACCCGAGCACATCGACCGGCCACGGGCAATATTCGATCTCCATCAATTCTTGAAACTCGGCCCGAAGCGGCATGGTCTTTGGGCCCAGCGGCCTCCCACCGATCCGTAGCGTCCCTGTGAGAAAGTATTGAGCAATAGGGACTTTACGGTCCTCGGGACGATTAGTGGCAACGAAGACCTTAGATATCTCCTTTATCCACCCTTCCCGGCCAATCGGGTCTGAAGCTCCCGAGCGAGGAGGATGCATCTTGATAACATCTTGGAGCCAACGATCCGCTCGCCCGATTAGCGTGGGCCTGATCCGGGTTCTGAACCGCCTGAGCTATTGCCTCCATTTGGTTCACCATTTGTTGCATAACGGCCGCAATACCAAGATCGGCACGCTCCTGAGAAGAAGCATGGCTATGACGGTCGCCGATACTGCCGGCTCCCGAAGATTGTGACGTGGCCGCCCACCATTGCCCCACGTCCCGGCCGCGTCACGACCACGGCCGCGACCACGACCTCTTCCGGCATCCATCTGGAGTTAAATAAGTAGCAAAAGCCATACGAGGGTAAGTACGAAAAGAAGCAGTCACAAGTCGATAATCAAAGGTACGATACAAGGAATTAATGAACAGAGGAAAGAAAACTTACGGACCTTTGGTAGTACGGATTCATGGCGCGTGACGATGATGTGCAAAACAAAACACCACAAGACCCGATAAACCGACAAGCCTAGGTATCCATAAACCTAGAGCTCGATACCATTTTCGTAACACCCCGGGATATCCGAGGTATATTACGGTAGCCGTGAATCCCTATATGGGACCCACCAGTGAAACGACACCATACTCATCGACTCACATAAGCAGCGAGAACAATACCATGTCATAAAGGCCAAAGCAGAATAATCCACCGGTTCAACCGGCCAATATAACATCATCATCCAACACAACATAATAAGCAACAATACAATCCGAACGAACAAGAACCCCTTAAGTACTCGAGTACAACTATTAGTTCAAAACCACAAAAGATGAAAAGGTAAAAGACACTAAAACGTCACTCGTGCACAATCATCACGCACGGCCATCATCCGTATCTTGGTCAGTAGCCGCTCGTCTCGATGAACCTGATCTGAAATTCATGAAACGAATTTCCCCAAAACGGGTCCCCAGAGGGGTTAGCAATTACGCTAGTACAAGTAACCAGATGAACAACTTACATCTTACACATATAGTAAATGCATGCAATAAAGGAAACCGTTCGAAAGCACTCATTTCCGGAAATGCCAATATCAAAATCAAATTTGTAAAATTCACCACAATTAACCGTCGATCCACACCTCCGTGGACCCCTACCGAGACCCCGTCGGATCTAACCCGTAGTGGTTAAAAGCAAAGCTCGTCGATCCACACCTCCGTGGACCCCTACCGAGACCCCGTCGGATCTAACCCGTAGTGAGCATACACACACACACACACCATTTCTCATACAATACTACTATGTCAAGATTGTAAGTTCATAAGGATACTTGCCTCGATTAAATAGACGATGACACGAACGGAACGGACGAATCAAGCACAACCGCGAGGAACCGACGAAAATGAACCTAACGATTCGAATAGCACAATCACAACCACTTCTAAACGATTATGGAAATGGAATACACCCGGAAACCCGCCTACGATTCATATATATTTGTACCAAAAATAACAACGAGGGTGGACCACAACCAAACCCTCTCGATTCCGTAAAAATCCACAAAATATCCATGAATCCGTAGGAAACTAAAGATACTAACAATATTAATCGTATTCATCATGAATCCACCAACAAAACGGAACGAATCGGAAGAAAAACCCAAAACCCCCAAATTAATCGAAAATAGGGTTCTAGAAACATTACCTTTGAAGATTCAAGTACTAAGATCCATAGATCACGCGTTAGATTGATTATCCGAGCCTCACAACCGAAGGGAAATGGTGAAAATCGACCCCCGGATGAAGAATGCTTGAGAAGTTCTCCCCTCCTAGGTCTCTCTCTCTCTCGCGCAGTGAAATGAAGAAAAAGACGGCCGATTTCGTCTAATAAGGACGAGTTTGCCTGATTGACCGCTTTGTGTGCCGCGGCACGGCTTAGGTGTGCCGCGGCACAGCCAAAAATTTACTCCTGTGTTTCGGCATTGTGCGCGGCACGGCTGCGTGTCCGCGGCACCGTCTGATTGGGTTTAGGTCGCAGAAGACACACGAGTGTGCCGCGGCACCGGACAGGTGTGCCGCGGCACCGGCCTGGCACTGTGCCGCGGCACACAGTACAGTTTGTCCGACCAACAACTGAAGGGATCGGCGCACACACCTTGTGCCGCGGCCCACACCCCCTTTTGGGTTCCAAAATGATAAAAATGATCCGGAAAGAGAATAAAACGATTGGAATCAATATTTGGGAACCAACAACACGAAATGGATCCACGGCAACCCCGAAACGGCGGTTCCGCACAACAATAACGAGAATACAGTTCAACAGTTTGACAGGAAGGACACGCTGAGAAGTACACGAGGGTCACTACGATCGAGAAATACACCAAAAACGAAAATACAAGGGAAATAAAAATACGGATATTACAGATCGAGCTACGTATATACGAATATAAAAACGAAATACAAGAGATATAAGAAACTCACCCTTGTAGTCCGTTGATTAAATGGATTCCTTCTCTTGAGCTATTCCCCAAGCTTGAAATGAATTCCCTACGATCCAATGCGCTCCAAGCACTTGAATAATCCAATGCCGAAAAGACAACGTCTCTACTTGTCACGCGCCGGAGAAACGACCGGAACGACAAAACCTCGTTATCCTTCAAGGATACGGCTAGAACAAGGTTGTAGAAGCTTGTTTATCAAGATTACAAAACTCCAAGTGTTTAATCTATAATCTCTCTATCTCATTTTAATTTTCTCCAAGAAAATTTATGAAGATGATGAAGAATGTTGAAGAACACTTTGAGAAACTCTTTTCTCTCTCTCAAACTCAAACTCACGGCTGGAATGGAGTAGAGAAGAGTGAGGAGTAGTCTTCATTATATTCTTCTTACCAATCCCACAAAATCAACTATTACTTATTTTAAGAGAAATCAAATCTCTAAGGTCATTAGTCTTCACCCACCAAAGCAAGACTAAGACTAAAGGTAAGAGATCAAAAGTGGGGTGGCCTCTAGAAGGAATCGGACGAGTTTGGTTCATTTCGGACTCCCGTGAGTCCAAACAGATAAACTCTGATTCCGTTCCAATGTATTTATATCGATTAATTAATCCAATTAATTAATCATATCAAATACATAATAACATAATTAATTTCTCCAAGAAATAATTACATTCATGAATTAAATTAATCACCCAGTAATATATTCAATTCATTTGACCGTAAATCAATTTATCCAATAAATCGATTCAGACATCCAATGTTCCAAATTAGATATCCAATATCTAATATTCATAATGAGAGAATAAGCTAGATTCATTCCGTCGTCAATCCTATTGCGCGACTCGGTAGGTCCGTCTCAGTCAGCAATGGGAGGAACCAAAGAGTAGTAGCACCACCTAGCCAGCCTGGCGGCCTACACTGTACCCCAACTGAGAACAAATGATGGGATCATTCAAGAACCATTCTATCGTGAATACCAGTATACATATAAACCCTTTTTTCAAATGTCCCGATCAAGTTATAGGGTCACGGTTAGTCAAACCCAATCTGTACTTGACGCTATGCATGCGTTAATGCAAATCGAGATCATCGAGCTCTCGTGTATCCAATACAACTAGCTCCAATGCTTTGGCCAAAGACTTATGATCTCATATGCCAATAATTGCATAGGACATATAACCCGCTCACTAACGGGAGAAAGAATTCTATCTTGGTATTCAGTAGGACCTGCTACTTGCCCGTCAAGATGCACGTCGAGGTTGACCCCCGCCTACCGGTTTATAGGGTCGAACTACTCTAATGAAAATATTGACGTCACAAGCACATACCTACTAAATCCTCAAGTCGAAGGTTCACAAATACCTATCACAACCTTTCGATTCTGTCATTGACTGTCCCGGAGTGAAAGCCGTGCGACGAATCGAGGGTGAGTTGGTTCGAGTACACTAATCCAATTTGCATACCTATAACGTGTGCTCCCACTAACCATTAGCATTCGACAAGCACTCTCCATGTCAAAGAACATGTTATACAAGTCTTCACATAAACTTAACGCTCAGTTAAGTTTCATCGACTTGCGAACGATTAAGTATTTGAGCTATAAACCTTTCCAGTGCCGACCCCCTTATTCAATAAGGAGTGGAACGTTTTGCTCTCAAATACACGGAATAATTTCTATATATATATTTACGAGTCAGGAACGCCTGTAACTACCAGTAAATAAAGAAACAACCATTGCCTTATATTTAAAGATTTACATAATAACAAGTACAATGCCCTCACTCAACATCCTCTGAGTGGCATTCGAGGGCATACTCCTAACATATCAAAACCCCGTTGGCATGCCTCTGACCATAAATACTTCTTATCCTTCCTCAGCAGATTAGTCATCGGTTGGGCAATCTTGTAAAAACCTTCCACGAATTGTTGATAATAACCTGCTAGTCCCAAGAAACTGCGTACTTCCTTCACGTTCTTTGGTGGTAGCCAGTCTCGGATAGCTTCTGTCTTCTGTGGGTCTACTCTCACTCCATCAGCTGATATCACATGTCCGAGAAAGATAACTTCACGCATCCAGAACTCACATTTAGAAAATTTCCCATAGAGCTGTTCCCGCCTCAAAGCATCGAGAACCTGATGGAGATGACACTCATGCTCTGCGTGGTCACGAGAGTAAATCAGAATGTTGATAATGTCCGTTTTATACACTTATCTGTGATTAGTATTTATATATTTCACCCATAATTATGAGATAGTCTACTCATTTTTGCTTTGAATTAATTAGTTTTTAATAATTTTATTTTTATCGGATGAAGATGTAAATTTAGTCTTAATCGGATTGAATTACTGATTTACTCAAGGAATAACATGTTTATAAAATATTCTCTTTATTGAATTTTTATGTATTCATGTTGTAGGGCATTTCGAGACGAGTTTGGCAGTCTTTCCGGATTCAAATCAGAGTTATATATCAAAAGTTATCATCCGAAGAAGATTTGGGGCGAAAACGCAAAGTCTAAGAAATTATGGGTTGAAAATGAAGTCTGAAACTTCATACGGGCGTAACATCATAAATTACGGGCGTAACTCACATATCAACTAATGTGCAAAAGCCGTAGCCATGTTACGGCCGTAACATCTGAAAGTTATGGCCGTAAGTCCTCATAGTTACGGCCATAACTCCTCAAAGTTACGGCCGTAACTCTTGACAGATTTTTGATCATTTTTTAATCTTTTATACTTTTGGTCTATTATTGAGGGGATGGCTGGGCTTGATCCGATCTAATATAAATAATGTTGGAGTTTTGGAGCTATTAGATGACTTTAGGTGTATAAATAGACCCCTTAGATCCATCATCATCATTCATCTTATTATTTTCTCATTTTGTAATACTTTTTATTTGTGTGAAGAACACTTGTGTTCTTGAGAGTGTATGTGGTTTAGCTTATGTTGTTGAGGGAGTTTATTGCTTCTTTCTCCTTTATCTACTAAGGGAGTTAGGATCAATTCTTTCCCTTTTTCAACTAATAATGACCACTCAAGCTTGTAATATGTTGAATAAACCCTTCATGGGCTAAGTGTAATATCCGCAATTTTCGATTTTCGGTAAATTTCTTTTTTGGCCGAAGTCCGTTTTGACGACTCGCTCGTGACCGTTTCGTCATTCTGAGAATGATTAATTCTACACTTTTTGACATCCGAGTTCGTTTCGGTGTCGTTTTGTTGAGTTCCGTGCTTTTTAGCGACTTTTCCGCACTTGAGTTCGATTCTTGCGAATCTCGTTCGAAACTGCTGTTTCGAGTTTCCCGTAAGTCCGTTTAACTTTGTTAGACGTGTTGTGAACGTCGGTTTGTGTATTCGATCACGTATCGTGATTTAGGGCGTTTGGGCCGTTTGTAATTTCCCAAAGATTTGGGTACTTGTGTTCGTATTCGCTTTACCCTACTCGAGTGTCGGGATCATGTACTTGTTTTAAACCGAGCTCGTGTTTTTATTATTGTACTACTTGTCTTGTTCGACGGTAGTGATTCGTGTTAAATCGCGTTCGCGATCCTTCTTGGATTCGATCTCCGGCATTGCATGCTGCCGGATGATTAGCGCGCTATTCTTCATAGATAGCGTCGCTATCGATGCGCCTTACGTCGTAACACAACAATGGTTACGTCGTTACCTAGTTCAGATTCGATCCGGTAGATGCTTTGGAGTACCCGTTAGCGCCACGCTATTCCTCATCGATGGCGTCGCTATCCGTGCCTTCCTTACGTCGTAACACGGCACTTGTTACGACGTTACGTTGTTCAGTCTTCGGACGGTTGAGTTTGGATTAACTCTTACGTGCGTAATAACTTGTCCATTACGTCGTAACATCACTAGCGTACGTTAAAGCTTATGGCTTACGTACGTTAGCTTCAAGGAGTTTATATATCGAGGTTGACCGATTTCGTGTCATTTCTTCCTCTCCTCCTCCTGCTGCGTCTTGGGCGATTTGGGGTAGATTTTGGGAGCCTTCGTCGATCTTTGTGAAGTAATCACTCAGGTGGGTCTTCTTCGTGTTCATCAACATCTAGCCTTCATTCTTCTTCGAATCAAGGTAAGGTTAGAACCACTAGTTGAGATATTTTCGGGTTTGTTTCGATTTCGTGATTTCAATCCGAGATTGTTAGTTCTATTGTCGTTATCTATTCGCTTTGATCATATCCCACGGATTGAAATTCCGTTTTCATATTTTTGTCGGGTCAATTCGTGTTCTTGGCCATTTTGGGGGAAAACCTTGAACCTTCGTCATTGTTCTTTGAATTTAGCGGCTTGGGTCGTACTTTGGAATTCATTTTCGTTGTTATTGTTTTCGTTCATAGTTCCTTGTTGTGGATTGTCGTTCGGTGGAGTCCGCGAGTTCGTAATCGGTTCGTGTCAACCTACTTTGGTCGATTCTCCGCATTGCTCTTATTCGAGGCAAGTACCTTGTCCATACTTTTCTTGTTTCGTGGATATGATGATTGGTGATCGTCTTGATTTGTTTGTTTGTTTGAAATGAGTTTTCAAAAGATTTGGTTAGCCTCGTTAAAGGCCCTCTTTCAAAACCGTGTGTGTTTTGTGATTGGTGTGGTTCGTGGATAACTATGTGAATTCTATGTATATGCTTGGTGTTCATGTTGCACTTGGTATTGTGTCTGGACGTATATTATTTCATTTCGGTGCGTTATGGATTGACGTGGTGTTTTGCTAAGTGTTTGATGCCTCTGGCGAATTGTTTGAATATCCTTGATATGATATGTTATTTGTGTGAATGTGTGGATATGGTTGAAGGTCTACGGTGGCACATGGCATGTGATCATGTGGCCAGGATGCAACAAGTGATTGATCCAACCGTGAGAGCACGAGATAATCTACGGTGGCACATGGCATGTGATCATGTGGCCAGGATGCAACAAGCGATTGATCCAACCGTGAGATGTGTGTGATTTGTTTCGCTAGCCACTCGGGAGGGTCCTTCGAGGCCTCGAGTGGGACGTCGGTGGTATCGTCCGGTCTAGGCGATGCGCGTGCATGATTATGTTTCGTTGATTTTACGTCCGTTGAGGACACGTGATGTTGGGCTCGACCACCGTAAATTGTTGGTGATTTCCTATTTGCGAAAACAAAACATTTGGCTGTGACCACTATTGATCTTTTGGAAAGAGAAGGATTTTATAATCCTAAATTGTTTTCTATTAAAACTCTCGATGGCATTTTAAATTGTTTTGTAAATTGTTTCCCTTATTTGCGATCTTTCGGTTTTGGAAATGTTTACCCAAACTCTTGCCTCGGGAAGTACTTTTCTTTACGTTTGGATCTTTGAGGATTCCCGATTATCATTGTTCTTGGAACTTGTATTGTATGGCTCGTATTTTTGCACTTGTACTTGCACTAGCAAAACGGTGGAGTTTGCTAACCCCGAGTATTCGGGGTGGATGTCTATTTTTGCATTCGTGTTTTGGAGCATAGCACGAGTCGGCACGAAGGATGATGAAAGATGAACGATACTAATCACACGAGGTTCCGTTGATGTCGTATTGGTCGATTGTATTTTCTTTTCATTGCGGTATCTTTTCCCGTTGTACGGGAGTTTATTTTATTTTGACCCCTGCGTGGGTATGTGTTTGGGAATGAGTTGTATGTTATTATTGAAAGACCAAGTCGGTCTCTTGAGTCATTTTAGCCTTAAAGGCGATGTTTAGATGTTTGATTTTAGTTATCGGCTGGTAGATCCTCGAGGAGAGGGTCTACGGCGTGTAATATCCCGAGTGGATTGGGGTGTTACATAAATGGTATCGGAGCTTAGGTTGTGGAAACCTGGTCATTGGGTCGATGGTGTCTATTGAGTTTTTGTCTCGTCGGATTTTATCTGATTGAGTCGTGTCGCGACGCGTCGTCTGAGTTGGTTTGTTGTGATTAGTATCGTGGGGCGATCATCATCTTCGTGCGACCTGTGGATGTAAGTCTCCCTTCTTTGTGTTGTGCCTCGTGTGACACGAGCTATTTTTTTATTATGAGTTAATTGACGGAATCCTCTTATGGATTTTGATTTCGTGATATGTGATTGTTTGACTCCCATTTTTCGTTCATATGAGGAGTAGTGTTCTTTGTCTTGTGCATGTTTGACTTTATTTCTTTTATCCATTGCGTGAGTTCTTCAGAATGGCTTTCGGTATTTTACCGACTGAGTTTTATTTCGAAAATCAATTCCCTTAACCGAGTTTTTGGCATTATGGCCTTGATCATTTTGGCGAAATTCTTATGACGGAATCTAGTATTTTGTAAATGGATTTTGTGAGTTTTTGAAATATTACCGTCCTCGGCCTTTTTGGCGTTTTTGTAAATGGTTTTTAGCCTGGTGGGTTCCGGCGCGGGACACACGGCGTCATATTGTTCCGTGTAATTACCTGAAATTTTTGGGCATTCTAGCCCATTGAATTATTTTTGAAAACCTTGAGTATCTTAGAAAATTAAAATTCGAGACGTACTTTTAAAACGAATTATTTTCTTGCGGTGTTTTCAAGGTGTTTTCTAATGCCGCAATACATTTCAAAAATTTTCCGGTTGAGGACCAAAAATATTTTGAGATATTTTCAAATGCAGATGCTTAGACCCAAGGGTCGAATATTTTTGAAAGTTTTTCACTAAAAGAAAGGTGTCCTCATTTTTGTTCAAACGCAAGATGATTTTCAAAGTCTCGATAATGGTGTTTGTACTACTTTTTGTAAAATGATACTCAAGATCAACTGTTGTTTCCAAACTGTTTTCAAAAGGTGGTTTTCATTTTTAAAACCTATCATTCCTGTTTGCGGACCGGAAATGCGTGTATGGTTTTCGAACTTTCGTTACGGTGTTAACCCGGTGTGATTGAATTGGTGGTGTGACCGTTGAGTCGTTCGCCACGCATATGTTTTGTTAGCCCTCTGTGAGAGGTGTGAACTGGTGTTTACTGTTTATCGCCTCGTGGTGATTTGCGTGTTGACACGCGAGTGTGAGCTGTTGAAGCTTGGGTTGGTATGTTCGTGTATATGTGTGATTATTCCATGATGTTTTGTGATTATGTGCTGGTTATCGTTCGGGCCGTTGAGATTGCTGAACGATACCGTCGTTGCTATGATTTTAGTATGCATGTTGCTTTACGATGGAAATTGTTGTATATGATATGTATTATGATTCCTTGTTGTGCTGAGTGGTTACTTATTTAGTATGCCGAGGGGCCGAGGTCGTGGTCGTGGCGATCGGACGCGTGGTCGAGAGCATGCCGCCGGTGATGGTATTGGTATTGGTGTTGCTACTATTTTGCAGCAGGTAGCCACTCAGATGACTCAGTTGACTCAGGCAGTTCAGCGTGTTACAGATGTGACCCAGCACACTGGTGCAAATCAGTGGCTTCGAGAAGTGGTTCGTATGAATCCCCCTCGTTTATTTGGTCTGCAGATGCTTTAAGTGGGATGGTTGGCTTTTCCGATTGGAAAAGATTTTCGAGATAGTTGATTGTCCATAAGAACGTAAGGTCCCGGTAGCTCAAGATCTTTTCGACAAAGATGCCGCTAGGCGGTGGGAGGCTATTAAGCCTCGAGATCGCGTTGTCACGTGGGCGAGTTCCGTAAATTCATGGGAGATGAGTTTTGTCCGAACCGATCAGAAATCAGAGGATTAATGAATTCTTTTCGGCGAAACCGCGGGATGTACCTGTCTCAAGCTATTATTGATTTTAGCAAACAGCTCGGCTATGTGCGTAATCAAGTAAGGACAGAGAGGAGGACAAGATTTGTCATTTTAGTAGGCGGATGAAGCCGGAGATTCGCCGATACATGGCAGTCTCGCTTGTACTTCCTTGAGAGATTATCGAGAATAGGCGTTAGCCTATGAGCTATCAGTTATCGGCCAGAGTATGTCGACTCGAAGAAGCAGAAACCGTTGGGAACTTTTCAGAAATCGGGAGTGGGCCCCTTGAGGTTGGGACTTCGTCTCGTCATCCCAAAATGGTTCCTAGATCGCGTGATCGGAGGAGTAGTACCCCTGCGGTGAGTAATGTGAGCACTTCAAGATATGTTATAAGCGTAGCCGAGCGGGCCATCTGCGAAGAATTGTCGTTCACCGTTAGTCACTTGTTTGAGTGTGGCTGTGTGGGTCACCAATCCGTGCATTGCGAGACGGTGGCCGAGATTTGGGGATCGAGGTTGCGTCTCTGCTCCGAAAGGACACGGAGATGCCTAGGGTGGTTTTGAGGATTTCGCGTAGTCAATTATTAATAATAACCCTTGTGGATCGATTTGTGTTTATTCTCTGTTTTCTCGACTGTGCGTGTTTTCTTGTAACAAGTACTTTGTGTTTTGTGATTGTTTGGATAATTGACTTGATTGTATTATCCATTTGATGACGCTTGTCATTTGTTGGTTTTATTATGTCTCTACCAGCGACGTTGTGTTGGTCGTCGTGGAGCGTGTTTTCACACCGTATATTCCGTTGAGTTGTGTGTAACATTTCGCCGTTGGGCGTTAGTTACGCGTTTCTTGCGTATCTCGTTGAGTTTTCCTGGCGGAATATTTCTTCCCCCTACTTGTTTTAAGTTTCGGGACGAAACTTCTTTTAAGGAGGGTAGAATGTAATATCCGCAATTTTCGATTTTCGGTAAATTTCTTTTTTCGGCCGAAGTCCGTTTTGACGACTCGCTCGTGACCGTTTCGTCATTCTGAGAATGATTAATTCTACACTTTTTGACATCCGAGTTCGTTTCCTTGTCGTTTTGTTGAGTTCCGTGCTTTTTAGCGACTTTTCCGCACTTGAGTTCGATTCTTGCGAATCTCGTTCGAAACTGCTGTTTCGAGTTTCCCGTAAGTCCGTTTAACTTTGTTAGACGTGTTGTGAATGTCGGTTTATGTATTCGATCACGTATCGTGATTTCCGGGCGTTTGGGCCGTTTTGTAATTTCCCAAAGATTTGGGTACTTGTGTTCGTATTCGCTTTACCCTACTCAGGAGTGTCAGGATCATGTACTTGTTTTAAACTTGAGCTCGTGTTTTTATTATTGTACTACTTGTCTTGTTCGACGGTAGTGATTCGTGTTAAATCGCGTTCGCGATCCTTCGATTCGATCTCTGGCACTGCTCGCATCGCTGGATGATTAGCGCACGCTATTCTTCATAGATAGCGTCGCTATCGATGCCCGCCTTACGTCGTAACACAACAATGGTTACGTCGTTACCTAGTTCAGATTCATCCAAGAGGTATCTTTGAGTACCCGTTAGCGCCACGCTATTCCTCATCGATGGCGTCGCTATCCGTGCCTTCCTTACGTCGTAACCACGGCGCACTTGTTACGTGCGTTACGTTGTTCAGGTCTTGAGCGGTTGAGTTTGGATTAACTCTTACGTGCGTAATAACTTGTCCATTACGTACGTAACATCACTAGCGTGCGTTAAAGCTTGGCTTACGTCGTTAGCTTCGCGAGTTTATATATCGAGGGTTGACCGATTTCGTGTCATTTCTTCCTCTCCTCCTCCTGCTGCGTCTTGGGCGATTTGGGGTAGATTTTGGACGAGCCTTCGTCGATCTTTGTGAGTAATCACTCCGGTGGGTCTTCTTCGTGTTCATCAACATCTAGCCTTCATTCTTCTTCGAATCAAGGTAAGGTTAGAACCCTAGTTGAGATATTTTCGGGTTTGTTTCGATTTCGTGATTTCAATCCGAGATTGTTAGTTCTATTGTCGTTATCTATTCGCTTTGATCATATCCCACGGATTGAAATTCCGTTTTCATATTTTTGTCGGGTCAATTCGTGTTCTTGGCCATTTTGGGGGAAAACCTTGAACCTTCGTCATTGTTCTTTGAATTTAGCGGCTTGGGTCGTACTTTGGAATTCATTTTCGTTGTTATTGTTTTCGTTCATAGTTCCTTGTTGTGGATTGTCGTTCGGTGGAGTCCGCGAGTTCGTAATCGGTTCGTGTCAACCTACTTTGGTCGATTCTCCGCATTGCTCTTATTCGAGGCAAGTACCTTGTCCATACTTTTCTTGTTTCGTGGATATGATGATTGGTGATCGTCTTGATTTGTTTGTTTGTTTGAAATGAGTTTTCAAAAGATTTGGTTAGCCTCGTTAAAGGCCCTCTTTCAAAACCGTGTGTGTTTTGTGATTGGTGTGGTTCGTGGATAACTATGTGAATTCTATGTATATGCTTGGTGTTCATGTTGCACTTGGTATTGTGTCCGGGACGTATATTATTTCATTTCGGTGCGTTATGGATTGACGTGGTGTTTTGCTAAGTGTTTGATGCCTCTCGGCGAATTGTTTGAATATCCTTGATATGATATGTTATTTGTGTGAATGTGTGGATATGGTTGAAGGTCTACGGTGGCACATGGCATGTGATCATGTGGCGAGGATGCAACAAGTGATTGATCCAACCGTGAGAGCCCGAGATAATCTATGGTGGCACATGGCATGTGATCATGTGGCGAGGATGCAACAAGCGATTGATCCAACCGTGAGATGTGTGTGATTTGTTTCGCTAGCCCGGCTCGGGAGGGTCCTTCGAGGCCTCGAGTGGGACGTCGGTGGTATCGTCCCGGTCTAGGCGATGCGCGTGCATGATTATGTTTCGTTGATTTTACGTCCGTTGAGGACACGTGATGTTGGGCTCGACCACCTGTAAATTGTTGGTGATTTCCTATTTGCGAAAACAAAACATTTGGTGTGACCCTATTGATCTTTTGGAAAGAGAAGGATTTTATAATCCTAAATTGTTTTCTATTAAAACTCTCGATGGCATTTTAAACTTTTTGTAAATTGTTTCCCTTATTTGCGATCTTTCGGTTTTGGAAATGTTTACCCAAACTCTTGCCTCGGGAAGTACTTTTCTTTACGTTTGGATCTTTGAGGATTCTGATTATCATTGTTCTTGGAACTTGTATTGTATGGCTCGTATTTTTGCACTTGTACTTGCACTAGCAAAACGGTGGAGTTTGCTAACCCAGTATTCGGGGGTGGATGTCTATTTTTGCATTCGGGTTTTGGAGCATAGCACGAGTCGGCACGAAGGATGATGAAAGATGAACGATACTAATCACACGAGGTTCCGTTGATGTCGTATTGGTCGATTGTATTTTCTTTTCATTGCGGTATCTTTTCCCCGTTGTACGGGAGTTTATTTTATTTTGACCCCTGCGTGGGTATGTGTTTGGGAATGAGTTGTATGTTATTATTGAAAGACCAAGTCGGTCTACTGAGTCATTTTAGCCTTAAAGGCGATGTTTAGATGTTTGATTTTAGTTATCAGCCTGGTAGATCCTCGAGGAGAGGGTCTACGGCGTGTAATATCCCTGAGTGGATTGGGGGTGTTACACTAAGTTATCCTTAGTTGGGATTATAAACAAGGTTTGTCATGTTATTTAAGTTTGTATAAAGATCTATTATGGATTACTTATTATTGTGTGTGATTTTCATTGTTTTACCAATCCTTATTTATTTGGCCAATAAATGATGATATTTATGGTCTTAATATGTTTCGAAAGAAAATATGTTTGATTAGATCAAATGATCTTCACTTTAAGTTGTTCTAGGGGATAGAAATATACCTCTATACCTTAGATGATTCTTTGAGTTATTTTCATAAAACCTAATGCTATGTATTAAAGCCAATCAACATAGAAATATAGTGGATTGATTCAATATATTAGGGGCGTTTTGACATTCGAAAGAGGAACCGTCTTTTTAAGGAAAATCGAATCTACACAACATAATAAGTAAATACATCTTATGATCTCCTATACATATTCTATAACTAATGATGAACTAAGTTTGTAATCCCAATTATTTCATTTTACCCTTTTATTAATCTATTATTAAGTGCAATATTTCATTTCCTTAAATTTTAGAACTATTATTGCATTTTCCTTGCAATTGTCAAACCAAACTTTTAAATTGTGTATTTCACTAATCTAAATCAATATAACAAATAGATAAATAGTGTATAATTCAATATATAACCTAACTTCCTCGTGGGATCGATAAACCGGTCTCAAAAAGTCCACTTACTACTTAACACGATATCGTGCACTTGCGATAGTTACACAAAAGACGTGTCAAGTTTTTGGCATCGTTGCCGGGGAAGTATAAGAGTTTTTTTAAAGTATTACATTATTAACTATTGTTATAAATACAACTTTTTTCTTTGTTGTAGGTTCTCTTGTCTATGCGAAGGACGTACAACCGCGATTTAGTTTCACTAGATCCCGAGATTGAAGCCACATTCAGAAGAAGGCGAAGAGAACAAAAAACAAGCATTATTTCTTCACCATCAATGGTGGACGAACCAAACCCACGTCTCCTCTAAGGAAATGATAACGAAAAAATTCCTCCGGTAGGGGGAATTCCTAATGTTCAAAACATTCAACATCAACAACATCATCTTGTGCCGGAAATAGATGAAGACAACATGCTCTTTGGGGAATTCATGAACCCACCCTCTTTGAGCGTGCAATCAAGTGTGAGCTATCCACCATTTGGAGTGGACAATTTTCGAATTCTCCCCGATTTTATCAATTTCTTCTCCAACAACAACTCATTCTATGGAAGAACCGACGAGAATTCATATCTCCATATTAATCGTTTTGTGGAGATTTGTGGAAATTTCAAATATCCAAATGTAAATGACGAGGCGATAAAAATGAGACTTTTCGTGCACACTTTGAAGGACAGAGCAAGAGAGTGCCTAGATACTTTGCCACCACGAAGCATAACAAATTGGCCCGAATTTGTTCAAAAATTCACCACTAAATACTTTCCACCAATAAAAGTGGCGAAACTCAAATACGAAATCTCCACATTTCGTCAACAAGATTCGGAGTCATTTCACGAAGCACGGGAGAGATACAAAGATATGCTACGAAAATGTCCTAACCATGGTTTCAATTTGGGAGCACAAGTCAATTACTTCTATTTTGGACTCTTACCTACATGCCGAGCCAATGTCGATTCATCATCAAATGGTTCACTTGGAAACAAAACTATGAGAGAGGCTTATAATATTTTTGAGGTTATAAGTCAACAAAGTGCAAGATGGCCAGATAGAAATATCCAAAAAAACCAAATGGCGTTTTTGAAATGGATTCTTATTCACTTATGTTGGCAAAAATTGAAGCTTTATCAAAGAAAGTCGAGGACATGTCTTTTTCAACTCCTCAATCTGTGAAGACGGTTCAAACTCCACAAGTTTCAGCTCTTTCATGTGAAATTTGTGGAGCAAGTCACAATAGCACTATGTGTCCTTTAGCGCAACAGGAGCAGTCATTCCCACCACCAGAACAAGTGGCCTATGCTCAGAATTTCCAAAGGCAAGCATACAATCCTTACGGGCTAACATACAATCCAGGGAACAAAAATCATCCAAATTTTTCTTATGCAAACAACAACAATGTGTTGAATCCAACACATCAAGAAAAGAAGCCCAGGTGGGAAGAAGCAATCACGAAGCTCGCCGAACAACAACTGAAGTATCAACAACGCAATGATGCTTCAATTAAAAATCTGGAGACACAAGTTGGCCAAATGGCCAAAATACTTTCCGAAAGATCCTACGGCATGTTACCTAGCAATACCGAGGTAAATCCAAGGGAGCATGTCCAGGATATCACAACAAGAAGTGGAGTGCAATTGCCCGAGATTTCTGTGGAAAATCATCTGACAAAACAAAAAAATAAACAAAGTCGAGAAACAGAAAAAGTATCTGAATTAGGACCTTCATCTCAAAAAGGTCCAGTTGCTGCCAAATCTTATGTTCCACCTATCCCTTTTCCTCAACAATTGAAGAATCACAAGCTCAGTGCGCAATTCGGCAAATTCGTGGAAATTTTCAAAAAGCTACACATCAACATACCTTTTGCTGATGCTCTAGCACAAATCCCAAGCTATGCCAAATTTATGAAAGATATTATTTCTAACAAACGAAGGCTTGAAGAATATGAAACTATCGTGCTAACAGAGGAATGTAGCGCAATACTACAAAAGAAGTTGCCACCCAAGCTAAAAGATCCGGGAACTTTTACAATCCCGTGTACAATTGGTGAAGTGAATATTGACAAAGCTCTTTGTGATTTAGGGGCAAGTATCAATTTGATGCCCCTGTCAATTTTCAACAAACTAAACTTGGGAGAAGCAAAAGTAACAACAGTTTCACTGCAATTAGCCGATCGGTCAATCAAATATCCACATGGGATAATAGAAGATGTGCTAATCAAGGTTGATAAATTTATATTTCTAGCATATTTTATCATCCTTAATATGGAGGAAGATCATGATATTCCTATTATCTTGGGACGGCCATTTCTTGCAACCGGACATGCTCTTATTGACGTCTACGAAGGAAAGCTAATTCTTAGAGTGCAAGACGAACATGCCACCTTCAATGTCCTAAAAACTTTGAATCATCCCTCTACAGATGATTATTGTCTAAAAATTGATGCAATTGATGCCAGAATATGAACAACGTCTTGGTAATCTGACGTTAACAGACTCAGTTTGCCAATTTGTAAGAAAATTAGATGGGAAACTTCTCCTCGACTCTTAGAAGGCGTTTAAGCCGTTTCTGAATGTAAAATCAGAATAAGATGTGAGCCACAATCACAACTACTGTACATACGCGTAAGTATCTTTTCTTTTTGTCGTATGGTGAGATTTTCTGAATAAAAAATGTGATACGCGATAAATGCATTCATTATTATATTGAGTAGTTGAAGCGCAATTAACGCAATCACAAATTTGTTAAATATTTTTACCTTATTTTTCTTCTATAAATAAAAATTGTGCTTGTTTCTTTTATTCATCCCTCAAACTTGTACTTTCTTCTTTTTCTCTCAAATAAGTTTCTTTTCAAAAATGGAATCATCATATTCCACAAAAAGATTTAACTCAGTCTGCATTTTTGGTGGAGCTAGTTATGGAACAGAGGCATGCTTTACTGAAGCAGCCCACAACTTGGGTCGTACCTTAGGAGAAAAATGCATTCATATAGTTTACCGAGGAGGAAGTCTAGGATTAATGGGACGCTCTGCTGCTTCTGCCTATATGGAAGGAGTAAAAGTGTTGGAAATAATTCCAAAATCTCTGGCTGAAATTAAAATCACCGGGGCAACTATTGGAGATGAGTTTAGAGCTGTAAATATGCAAGATCGCATAACTCACATGATGAATAATTCTGGCGCCTTTATCACCCTTCCCGGTGGTTTTGGCACTCTTGAGGAACTTTTTCATGTGGTTACCAGAGCCCAGCTAAATGTTCATAAAAAACCAATAGGTTTGCTTAATGTCAATGGTTTCTTTGATGGTTTACTATCTTTCATCGACTACTCTGCTGAAAAAGGTTTAATTTCCGAGCGTGCTAAACGAATCATAGTTGTTGCAACAACACCAGAAGAACTAATCAATAAACTCATTGAATTTGTTCCTCAACCAGATCCAGCTCTAGCTAATATTGTCTGGATGGAAGATTTTACCGTGAGAAAATGAAAAGTGGATTCATTCCTCTCCCTTTGATAACCCATGTCGGACCTCTTGTATTTTTACTTTCTGTCGTGTGTAAAATCGTGCTAAATGATGGCAGCTTAAGGAGTTTCTTCTTGATCTCTTGACGCGCATCTATTCACGATTTATGTATTGTTATTTTATTGCTATAATTTTTATTGTTTGTTTTTAATAAAAGCATTGATGGCAGCGTAAGGCGACTCTTCGGACTTTCCTGAAGCGCATCTTAAAAATTGTGTTATACTTCCGGGTATATTTTATTTTTTTTTCTCTTTTGTTGTTTGCCTCGTATATTTTTTTTCTTGCAGATCCAAAAAGGCGTTAGCTCAAGCATCAACTTTCATAAGAGGGAGTATTCTGCTTTTCTCCCTTACTTTTTATTATTATTTTTTTTTAAACTGGGGACAGTTTTTTTTTCAAGTTTGGGGGTGGTGTGTTTTGATTATTTTGGTGTGTTTGGTATTGATTATTGTGGTGTATTTTGATTATTTTTGTTATTTGGCTTTGATATTTTTTTTAGTGTATATTTATATATATATTTATTTTGTTTATTTTGATTTGTGAGATTTATAGATCTGGCCATAATACCAATAAATTAGCTATATACAAGCTTCTAAAATCGTTTTAACCGGTTAAAAAAATGTATATTCCAAAATTTTTGAGCCTTAATCTCTCTTTCCAAGCCTTGTAGTTATCATGTAAAATAGAGTCATTCGTTACCTTGAGAAAAGAAGAATCAGTCGGTTGATGAAAAATAGAACTGAAATTTACTTAATTTGAGGAGTTTTTGATTTTTCATGCTTAGCTAATAAACGATTTTCTGCAAAAATTCTATTCCCTAAAAAAAAAAGTCATTGGTGAAAGGAGGCTAGTTAAAAAAAAGAGAGAGGTGTTGAGCAGCAACAGCTGCCTAATTTTAGGGGTCCTAAAATATTAAAAAAATAAAGGACCGACCCATTGTTGGTGCGTAGCTGCCGTCTCACACGAGATGGAAAATGTGTTGGTGAAAAGAGCTACAGGTTAGCAAATAACGGTGTGAAAGCTATCACCTAAAAAAAGAGATGGAAGTTGTGTTGGTGAAAAGAGCTACATGTTAGCAAATAACGGTATGAAAGCTATCACTAAAAGGGATGTAGATTATGAGCAGATCTAAATTAATTAGCGGCTGAATTTCAATACACTCAATTTCGTGAACAATCACAATATTTGATGACGCCGATGAAATTCTTTTTCATATTGAGTCGAAAAATAAATGAGTGATCGAGAGCAACCATTAAAGGGAGTCGTGTGTGTCACGAGTGGGAAAAAAATAATCAGCCTTTTGGGGGAAACCTTGCATTTTGGAATTACAAAACTAAAACCGTATTTCAACTTAAAAATCATTAGTAGATTTATTTTGGATCTTGATGCATTTATATTTACTGTATAAAGCTGTTTGTTGTGTAAATGGAATTTTGATCTCTTTTTCTCTTTATATATATAAGCATTTTTTTTATTTGTGTGTGTTTTATTAATTTATGTGCTATTTTTATTTTTTTGAGTGTGATTAATAAAGAGTCTTGCTCGGGACTAGCAAGAATTCAAGTTTGGGGGTGTGATAAGTGTCAGTTTTTGCTTTGAATTAATTAGTTTTTAATAATTTTATTTTTATCGGATGAAGATGTAAATTTAGTCTTAATCGGATTGAATTACTGATTTACTCAAGAAATAACATGTTTATAAAATATTCTCTTTATTGAATTTTTATGTATTCATGTTGTAGGGCTTTTCGAGACGAGTTCGGCAGTCTTTCCGGATTCAAAATCAGAGTTATATATCAAAAGTTATCATCCGAAGAAGATTTGGGGTGAAAACGCAAAGTCTAAGAAATTCTGGGCTGAAAATGAAGTCTGAAACTCCATACGGGCGTAACATCATAAAGTTACGTGCACAACTCACACAGCACCTAATGTGCAAAAGTCGTAGCCATGTTACGGCCGTAACATCTGAAAGTTACGGCCGTAAGTCCTCATAGTTACGGCCTCCTCAAAGTTATGGCCGTAACTCTTGACAGATTTTTGATCATTTTTCAATATTTTATACTTTTGGTCTATTATTGAGGGGATGGCTGGCCTTGATCCGATCTAATGTAATAATGTTGGAGTTTTGGAGCTATTAGATGACTTTAGGTGTATAAATAGACCCCTTAGATCCATCATTTATAATCATTCATCTTATTATTTTCTCATTTTGTAATACTTTTTATTTGTGTGAAGAACACACTTGTGTTCTTGAGAGTGTATGTGGTTTAGCTTATGTTGTTGAGGGAGTTTATTGCTTCTTTCTCCTTTATCTACTAAGGGAGTTATGATCAATTCTTTCCCTTTTTCAACTAATAATGACCACCCAAGCTTGTAATATGTTGAATAAACCCTTGATGGGCTAAGTTATCCTTAGTTGGGATTATAAACAAGGTTTGTCATGTTATTTAAGTTTGTATAAAGATCTATTATGGATTACTTATTATTGTGTGTGATTTTCATTGTTTTACCAATCCTTATTTATTTGGCCAATAAATGATGATATTTATGGTCTTCATATGTTTCGAAAGAAAATATGTTTGATTAGATCAAATGATCTTCACTCTAAGTTGTTCTAGGGGATATAAATATACCTCTATACCTTAGATGATTCTTTGAGTTATTTTCATAAAACCTAATGCTATGTATTGAAGCCAATCAACATAGAAATATAGTGGATTGATTCAATATATAAGGGGCATTTTGACATTCGAAAAAGGAACCGTCTTTTTAAGGAAAATCGAATCTACACAACATAATAAGTAAATACATCTTATGACCTCCTATACATCTTCTATAACTAATGATGAACTAAGTTTGTAATCCCAACTATTTCATTTTACCCTTTTATTAATCTATTATTACGTGCAATCTTTCATTTCCTTAAATTTTAGAACTATTATTGCATTTTCCTTGCAATTGTCAAACCAAACTTTTAATTGTGTGTTTCACTAATCTAAATCAATATAACAAATAGATAAATAGTGTATAATTCAATATATAACCTAACCTCCTCGTGTGATCGATAAACCGGACTCAAAAAGTCCACTTACTACTTAACACGATATCGTGCACTTGCGATAGTTACACAAAAGACGTGTCAAATGTCATCGATAAAAACGACTACAAAGCGATCCAGATAATTAATAAAGACCCGATTCATCAACTCCATGAATACTACCGGTGCATTAGTCAGTCTAAAAGGCATAACTACGAACTCGTAATGCCCATAGCGAGTACGAAAAGCGGTCTTCGAAATGTCAGACTCACGAATCCTCAACTGATGGTAACTGGACCTCAATTCGATCTTAGAAAACACATCAACTCCCTGAAGCTGATCTAATAAATCATCAATGCGAGGTAATGGATATTTGTTCTTAATGGTTACCCTGTTCAGCTCACGATAATCAATGCACAAACGCAGGGATCCGTCTTTCTTCCGTACAAAAAGCACTGGTACTCCCCAAGGGGACGCACTAGGTCGAATATAGCATTTCTCAGTCAACTCATCAAGCTGGTTCTTCAACTCTTGCATCTCGGTCGGAGCCATACGATCCGGTGCTTTCGAAAACGGAGACGTACCTGACTCTAACTCAATAGTAAACTCTACATCACTATGTGGAGGTCAGCTTGGCAACTCATATGGAAATACGTCTGGTTAGTCTCGGACTACCGGAATATTGGCCAATTCGACTGGTCGATCCGCTGTTTTGGTCATATAACACCAATAACCAATACACCCCTGATTAAGCAGTTTCACTACTTTCATAGTGCTGATGACTCTCCTGGAACGGCTGGGATTGTCAACCTGAAAAATACACTCAACACCATCGTCAGATGTGACGGTCACTGTTCGCTTGCGGACACTAAGTATGGCATCTTGACGATCCATCCAATCGATACCCAAGATCACATCATCTTTAGGTAAATCGACCATAATTAAATTCGACAACCACTCACGGTCGTTTATGCGAATCGGACAGTTATGCACTTCACATTTCCCAACAATTCTTCTACCATCGGGTAGAACAATTATATAAGGTTCACAATTGGTAACATGATCTAATTGCAAACGACTCAAACAAGAAGCAGATAAAAAGGAGTGCGAAGCACCAATATCAAAAAGAACACAGACGGGATGAGATCGAATCTCGAGAGTACCTGCAATCATGCTGGCTTCGGGATCGTCGGCCTTCTTCATCTCGTAGACTCTGGGTTTTGCAGCCCCGGTACCAGATGTACCAGCTTGATTTCCACGGCCCATCCCTCTGTTTGCCCCGGTAATATGATAAGAAGCGGACGGAGGTACACGGTCCTGGACGGAAGACTGAACTGGACCATGAGGTGCTGGTGAAGTACGTCCTGGTCCACTCTTACAATAACGAGCACGATGTCCATTCTTCCCACAAGTATGGCATGCAACGGCCGGCCTCGGGCATTTAGAATTGATGTGCCCCTGGTCTCCATAGTTATAGCACACAACAGATAGGCTGACCGCTCGAGGTTGCGATCTGGTTGACTTCGACGCCATGGGTAGCCGTTTAGAAGGATTTGGCACTGGTTGGGGCCTCTTGAATGTTCCCCGATTGCTGTCAGTCTGGTTCTGGTTCCTAAATTTCTTGTTGTTGGACTGTGGTTGCTTCTTGGAAATCTCCTTTGCGGTAAGTTCGTATTCCAAATATCTCTCGATGAACTCCGGTAGGGTTGTGCAGTGATGATTCAATGGCTGCATTCTCATTCGGGGTTTAAGCCTCTTGAGAAAATATTTAATCTTATCGGCCTTCGTTCGGACAATCGTCGAGGCAAAGGGAAGAAGTGCCTGGAATTTCTCAGCAACATATAGTACATCATCATCTTCAGACGGGTCTGGGTTTAGCAATTCTGACAGCTTAGCCTCACGGAGCAGAGTTGGATAGTAACGGTCTAGCATGAGGTTTTTAAATTCCTCCCAAGTACATACGTCATCATCTGGCCTCACCGAAAGCCACCAGGTATGGGTGCCCTTGCCAAGATAGTAAGCTGCTACGGAGACACAATTCTCTTCTGGACAGTCTACCATATCGAACAATTTCTCGAAGTGTTCAATCCAATGCACGATATCAGCAGGCTCAGAGGAGCCTTCAAAAGTCGGGGGTCACTGGCGAGAGATGTCGCTGATGATCCGACTCACAGGTCCGCCATGTACAGGAGGTAGCACCTGTTGCTGGTCGGTAGTAGCCCTCTGCATAGCTTCCATTAATTGACCCATCTGGGTCATCTGAGTCATCATGCCTTGCATCACAACGTAAGGATCGACACGCGCATCCTCGCATCCAGTGTGGTGCGATTGATCCCTAGAAGGCGAATCACTTCCTGCGGAACTATGCTCCGCATTCGCACGCCTGTTAGCTCGCGGTATCGGGATTCGGCCCCTTTCGAGGCCTCGTTCCACTCTATCACGGCCTCTCAGATTTCTTTATATACAAAAAGAATCAAATCATAATGATAACCATAAGTACAGTTCATGATATCAATCAAAATTCATGCTAATTTAATAGCAACAAGGAATTACATATTATCGACACTACGAGTGTCACACAGAATATCATGTCGACATTGAGTCGAATAATTTCAATCATATAATCAATCCAGAATTAACCTCGAATTATCAATCAGATAAATCCTACCACAAATCCTCGAAAATAACAAGATCAACAAGGAGATCCGTTCCAATATCAATATCATGGCAGTAATTAAATCATGGCTCGTAGAGTACATACCGCATTTTGCTCGTAGGATCAGGCGCTTGGACAGGTCACACGTGACACGAAGGTCTCTTGATACTAGTTCATTTCACAATGACTCTAAAAAAATCGACTCTCTGATACCATCTTCTGTAACACCCCAAAAAGGCGGCCATTACAGTGCCGTGGACCCTACACTGGGACCCAATAGGCGATACTCGAAATACAGATTAAATACACAATACTTGTGATACCGAACCACAATAAATAGTACTTACTCCGATTAGGAGTTTACAGTAGTATGGCCAACGACCTTATTATACACAGGATCCAAAATACAAGTACAAACCATATGGAGATGGAATATATGATGAGTCGATTCTTGATCGACTCATTCTGTTCTTTCTAGTCGTGTTTTTGTTTGCTTTTTAGTATTTTTGTTCCCTTTTATGCGTGGTATGTGTGTTTTTTATTTATAGGTAGCCAAGCGAAGATTGAGGTGAAATATGCGCTTTCATAGCTAATATTGGAGTCCATGACGATCAAAAGCTAAAACGGGGCCTAAAACGACGAAAGATTTAAGCAGTATCGGTCAAATCTCCTAAATCCCAGAATCTCCACTCCGAATCAAGATGTATTCTCCCTTGATATAAATTCCTCGTGAAATTAGCTTCGAAACGGTATATCATATGCTAAAATCCGAGGTGAATTGATACAAGAACGAAGGATCTAGCCAAGAAGACCCAAAACCGGACTTGGCCGCACCAGCGACTCAACTAGGCTGCACCGGGCGACTCAACTAGGCTGCACAGCGACTCGAGCCACATCAGGTAACTCGGCCGTGTCACAGACACGGCCGGTCTCATTCCAAAGAAGAAACTCATTTTCCGGAAGGTATCGACTCGACCGGGCCTTTTGGGACACGGCCGTGTCACTATCAGCCATTTTCACTCCCTGGCGCAGTACGACACGGCCGTGTCATGGGGCACGGCCGAGTCTCAAGACAGTTACTTTTTTTCGATTTTCAGCGTAGTGCGACACGGCCGTGTCCCTCGACACGGGCCGTGCCACTTTTGGTTCATGTCACTTTCCTTGACATCTTTGCATATTTTAAGCCTTTGTCTTGATTTTTTGGCTATAAAACAAAGGGGAGTGACCCCTTGAGAGGTGTACTTGTCTTGTGAAGAAGATATTTTGTGGAAAAACACAAGATTAGGGTGGAAAAACACCAAAAGAGTGGGAAAGAAAGAGATTTTCATCATCTTCCTTGTGTGTTCTTGGAGTGAGAAAAATACTTTAGTGAGATATAATAATTCCTTGTATAAATTTGTTGTGAGTTCTTGTAAGAAGATCATCAAACCTTCATCGGGAATTCGATTTCGTCATTTACAAGGGAAGTTTTTACCATGTTTTGTTCTTCAATTTCCATTATTGTTGTTGAATTAATCATGTGTGGCTAAACACTTCATATGGGTTTTTAGATATAGCCACACACATGTTTTTGATTGTTAGTTCCTTTTGATTTTCCGGATAAAGTTTGGGATTGTTCCTCTTGTTCGTTCTTCGTTTAAGAACTTTTGAATTAGATCATCAAACCTTTTTCATTGTTGTTATTATTATTCAAATCGAGGGTTTTTATCGGTGTTCGCCATCAAACGACCCGAAAGAAATGATTGTGAATGTTCTCGGGCTTTTTCGCGCGATCTTTTAACGATTTACCTCATCAAAAGTAGTCGGTTAATTGATTGTTAACTAGGGTTTCGTCCCCATCAAAAGAGTATCCCTTAATTTTCGTTGAGAACAATCGTGATTTTTAGAATTTCCGCCATCAAACGGATTTCTTTTAATCGTGAGCAATCGATAATTCCTAACCTTATTTATTTGAGTATCGGAACTAATAATTGATTACATGTGTGTCGGTGACTCTAAATTCCCATATTAATCTCATTATTGTTATCTCTAATTTATCCGACTATCAAATTGGTGTTGTTATCACTTAGTTCAATTTAAATTTGGTGCATTAGTAATTGTAATCATAATCAACCAATGATGTATTTTAATTTAATTTACTTTTGTTCATTCGACTATTTGCCGAACATCATCGAATTTTAAACCGTTTCCAATTCCTCGTGAGATCGACCTCGGAGTTACTTGCCGCTCACTACAAGAGCGATTCGTACACTTGCGAGTATTTAATTTGAATCCATCAAGTTTTTGGCGCCGTTGCCGGGGAATTGGCGTTTAATTTTTAATCTTGTTTTAATGATAGTTGAATTGCTATTCTTGATCAATACTTTTTCGATAAAATTTGCTCTTACTTCCTTTGTTTATGTTTGGTAGGAGATCGTTGGGTAACCCGATTCTTCCACCGATAGACGAAGTTCAAAGAATTAGAGCACCAAAAATAATGGCCACAACATCAATGGCAAACGACGAGGTGAATCCGGACTTTGAAGAGCGACTTTTGATCCAAGAAGAAAACACTCGTCAACCAAGGGTTGAGAATGTTGCACAAAATATAGATGAGGAAGAAATTCGTCAACCAAGGTTTCCGAGATATGATAATGTTGGGCGCAATCAAGGGATGCCTAAGCTCAACAAGGGAGGTACTTTTATCCGAGACAACCACCCGTCGGAATGCAATATGGAGCGAATTATTATCCGGACCTCAATATGGGATGGAGGCGAACTATAACATGCCGCAACAACCTCCGGTCGAACATCTTATGAGGGACTATGCAAAGCCCGTAGTGAACACCGCCATTTCATGCATCCAATTAGCACCGGCCGCAAGGAACTACCACATAAGCGGATTTCACATCGAGCAATTGCCCTCATTTCACGGATTAGCACGAGAGGATCCGTTATCATTCATCCGAGATTTCTATGTGGCGATTGATAACTTCCCATTGAATGGGTTGAGCGAGGATCAACTACGAATGAAGTGTTTCCCTTATACACTCAAAGACGGGGCGAAACAATGGTTGATGACTTTGGCGCCCGGATCACTAAGAACATGGGATGAAGTTTACGATAAATTCATTACCAAGTACTTCTCCCATTCAAAAACGACGCAATTGAGAACTCAAATCTCAACTTTCGGACAACAAGACGGAGAGGCATTTCACGGCGTGGGACCGATTCAAAATGCTACTCATTCAATGCCCACACCATCACTATCCGCTTCAACTACTCAATCAATTCTTCTATGACGGATTGACTCAATATTGCCAAGGAGCGGTAGATAATGCAGCCGGTGGTTCGTTTTGGGGTTTGACGGAGAGACAAGCATATGACGTGTATGAAACATTGGGAGCAAATTCTCAACAAAAAAGTGTACGTGTTCGTAGGGGAGCCGTGCACCAAGTGAGCGAGAAGGACGAGATGCAATCTAAAATCGATGAGTTGACAAATGAAATAAGACAACTCAAGACTCAAAATAAACCTTCTAGCTCACGACTTTGCGAGATTTGCGGAGCACCCGGACATGATGCCAATTCATGCCCTCATACTTTTCCAGGAGAACAAACCGAACAAGTTAATTGGGCTATGGGGCAAAGCACGGGAAGGCCCGAATGGGAAGAGAGGAGAAATAATTATGGCGGAAACGCAAGAAATGTACCTCTCCCAAATACTTATCATCCTGGGCTAAGAAACCATCCGAATTTCTCATGGAGAAACAACAACCCGGTGCCATACGACACAAACGCCCAAGCTCAATACAATGGAGGAAACCGAGCCCAACAACCAACGCGAAGTGAACCACCTCCACAACAAAGGAACTCTCTTGAGGAGAGTATAGCGGCATTCATTAAGGAAAGCAAGGAAAATCGAGAGGAGAACAATAAAAGGTTCGAATCTTTAGAAGCTTCGATGAAGAAAATGGAGGTCCAAATTGGGCAACTTGCTACCGAGGCACGTAGACAAGAAAGGGGTAAACTACCGAGTCAACCCGAGCAAGCTCAAGCCATTACCACTCTCCGAAGTGGTAAAGTGATTAATAAAGAAGTTAATTCCGAAGTAAAAGAAAGAGGCGATGAGAAAGAAGACGAGTCGGGAAATCAAGAAGAGAAAATAGACGAAGCAACTTCAACCTCCAAGCTTCACAAATCCGCTCAACCATATAAGCCACCAATTCCTTTCCCGAGCCGTCTGAGAAAAGCAAAGCAAGATGAGCAATTTTCCGAAATCTACGACATGCTTTCGAAGGTTCATGTCAACTTACCTCTTTTGGATGTTGTGAAGAACATTCCCGCTTATACAAAATTTTTCAAAGAGTTGACCTCGAACAAAAGAAGATACAATGGGAACGAAAGTAGTGCTCTACGAGGTAGAAGCAAGGGGTCAAAAGAAAGGCGATCCGGAAGTTTTATGATCGACATTACTATGGGAGACAAGAGAGTTGCTCGTGGGATGCTAGATTTGGGGGCAAGTGTGAATCTCATGCCATACTCGACCTATTTGAGGCTTGGACTCGGGAATAAAACCGACAAGAATGACTCTTCAAATGGCGGATAGGTCGGTGAAATACCCCAAAGGAGTCATTGAAGACCTATTAGTGCAAGTGGACAAGTTGGTGATTCCGCCGATTTTGTTATCTTGGAGATGAGCGATTTCGGGACAAGCGAAAATGAAGGGACAATACTTCTAGGACGGCCGCTCATGCGTACAACAAAACAATCGTCGATGTTGATGAAGGAAAGGTCACCATGACCGTCTTGGGCGAAACCGTGGAAATCAACGTGTTCGGTTCATCTCCTATCCCTTCTCATATTTATGCTTCCCATGATGTGAATTTTGTTGATTGCATTGATTCTTTGGTTGATGATATATATTTTCATGATGATGTAGGTGACACGTTGCATGATGCTCTAACCGTTGAGCATGATATGGGGCTTAATAATCTAGAAATTGAAAGATATGTTGCGTTATTAGATAATTCACAAATAAAATATGAAGTTGACGGTTTTAAGATACCGTTGGAATTAAAATTTGAGGAGCCCATTGAAATCACCCCACCCCAACTTGAATTGAAAGAACTTCCGACACATCTTAAATATGTTTTCTTAGGCAAAAGTGACACTTACCCTGTAATTGTCTCTTCCGAATTAACTCCTTTGCAAGAAAACAAATTAGTAGAAGTTCTAACTAAGTTAAAAGAAGCGATTGGGTGGAGTATTTCCGATATCAAGGGAATAAGTCCGGTTAGGTGCATGCATAAAATAATTCTTGAGGAAAATGTTAAACCGGTTAGGCAACCTCAAAGGCGATTGAATCCGAACATGCAGGAAGTTGTGAAAAAGGAAGTTTTAAAATTGCTAGATGTCGGAGTCATCTACCCGATATCCGACAGTAAGTGGGTGAGTCCTGTGCATGTAGTGCCTAAGAAATCTGGAATAACGGTGGTTCGTAACGATAAAAATGAATTGGTGCCCACTAGAACGGTAACCGGTTGGAGGATGTGCATTGATTACCGGAAATTAAATGCCGTAACAAAAAAGGATCATTTTCCTCTACCTTTCATTGATCAAATGTTGGAACGTTTAGCTGGGCATGATTATTACTGTTTTCTAGATGGTCTTTCAGGTTTCTATCAAATTCCTATTGCTCCGGAAGATCAAGAGAAGACCACTTTCACTTGCCCTTTTGGCACTTTTGCCTTTAGGAGGATGCCGTTTGGTCTTTGCAATGCCCCCGCCACTTTTCAAAGGTGCATGCTATCTATATTCTCCGACTTGTTAGAAAGATCCATCGAGGTATTCATGGACGACTTCTCTGTATTTGGAACCACTTTCGATGATTGTTTAAGTAATTTGACTATTGTGC
Source organism: Orobanche coerulescens (assembly GCA_033398695.1). Lineage (NCBI taxonomy): Eukaryota > Viridiplantae > Streptophyta > Magnoliopsida > Lamiales > Orobanchaceae > Orobanche > Orobanche coerulescens. The sequence continues at coordinate 25,001,063 of CM065818.1, read as the reverse complement.
TAGAACGATGTATTGAGTGTAATCTTACACTTAGTTGGGAAAAGAGTCATTTTATGGTAAAACAAGGTCTTGTTCTAGGTCATATGGTTTCCAATAAAGGAATGGAGGTTGATAAGGCTAAAGTCGATTTGATTGTTAAATTACCTCCACCTTCTTGTGTCAAAGAGGTTCAAGCTTTTAGGGCATGCCGGGTTTTATAGGCGTTTTATTAAAGATTTTTCAAAATTGCCCGCCCTTTGAGTAACCTTTTGTGCAAAGATGCTAAATTTGATTTTACCGAGGAATGTTTAGTCGGTTTCAACGCTTTGAAAGAAAAGTTAACTTCAACACCGATTGTTGTAGCTCCCGATTGGTCTCTCCCTTTTGAAATTATGTGTGATGCGTCTGACTTTGCTATAGGTGCCGTTTTGGGGCAAAGAGTGAATAAATTCTTCCACGTGATTTACTATGCAAGTAAAACGATCGATGAAGCTCAAAGCTAATTACACCACTGAAAAAGAATTTTTAGCCGTTGTATTTTCTTTAGACAAATTTCGATCCTACTTGGTTGGCTCAAAGGTGATTGTGCATACGGATCACGCCGCATTGAAATATTTACTAAAAAAATCCGATGCAAAACCAAGATTGATTCGGTGGGTTCTTTTGCTGCAAGAATTTGATTTGGAATTCAAAGATAAAAAGGGGTCGGAAAACGTTGTGGCCGACCATCCGTCTAGGCTAACCGAGGGTGATAATTTTAAGTGGATAATCATTTGCCAATTGTTGAAACTTTCCCGATGAGCAATTATTCGATGTAACAAGGACACCTTGGTATCGATATTGTCAATTACATTGTTAGTGGTGTTTTGCCGACTTAACCTATCAAGGGAAGAAGAGATTCGTTTCCATGTGCAGCATTACTTTTGGGACGAGCCCTATTTATTCAGTGGGGCCTGATCGGATATTCCGACGTTGTGTCCCGGAGGAAGAGCACGAGAGCATATTGTTATTTTGCCATGAGTTGCCGTGGAGGACATTTTAGCGCAAAGAAAACGGCTCACAAGGTCCTTCAATCGGGATTCTACCGCCAACATTGTTTAAGGATGCCTATTTCCATTGCAAGAGTTGCGATCGTTGTCAACGAACGGGAATATTAGCAAAAGGAATGAGATGCCGTTGACAAACAACCTTGTTGTGGAACTTTTCGATGTTTGGGGAGTGGATTTTATGGGTCCTTTTCCAATTTCCCATGGTTTTGAGTATATTCTAGTTCTTTGTAGACTACGTCTCTAAATGGGTGGAAGCAATTCCAACCCGAACTAACGATGCTAACGTGGTTTGCAATTTTTTAGAGATGTGATTTTTGCAGTTTGGGGACGCCTAGGGCCGTAATCAATGGCAGAGGCACGCATTTTTGCAATAAACAACTTGCAGCTTGCTTAAGAAGTACAATGTGATGCATAAGGTCGCAACAGCAGATCATCCACAAACTTCCGGCAAGTAGAAGTAAGCAATCGGCAAATAAAGGCGGTTTCGAAAATACGGTGAAACCAACAAGAAAAGATTGGGCATTAAAGTTGAATGACGCTTTATGGGCATACCGCACGGCCTACAAAACTCCAATCGGAATGAGTCCGTATCGCCTAGTATTTGGGAAAGCATGTCATCTACCCGTTGAGCTAGAACACAAGGCGTATTGGGCAATCAAAGCGCTCAATTTAGATCAAGAAAAGGCGGGCGAGGAACGACTATTGCATTTAAACGAGCTTGATGAGATGCGATATGAGGCGTCTGGCGCTAAACTCTACAAAGAACGGACGAAACGGTATCATGATAAGCGTATCGTTCGTAAATCTCTCGAACCCGGTATGGATGTTTTGCTACATAACTCCCGTCTCAAACTTATGCCCGGAAAATTGGTATCGCGATGGGGCGGACCATTCAAAGTCGTTAAAGTATGGCCGCACGGAGCAGTTGAACTTCTTGATCCTCGGAAGAATGAGCATTTTAAAGTAAATGGGCATAGAGTGAAGCCGTATTTCGGACGAACCGAAGAAATCAATGCGTTCGAGTGCATAGAGGTGGACGACGTTGAAGCTTGAGCAGTGGGAAGAAGTCGAGCTAAAGACTATAAAAAAGCGCTACTTGGGAGGCAACCCAACGTTTTAGTTAGATTTTTTTTGTCTTTTATTTTTCGCATTTATTTTCCTTGTTTGTTTTTATCCGATTCAAAACTGACCGGTTCGACTGTGGGTACTAAAATGGCAGGAAACCAGTACATTTTCAGAAACTAATAATCTGGAGAGGAAGGACACGGCCGAGTTGCCACAGGACACTACGGCCGCAAAACAATGGGAATTTGATTATTTAGAACAGACGACACGGCCGTGTCACAGACACTACGGGCCTCAATACAGCAAGAGTTGGATTTAGTGATAGTACGACACGGCCAGGTCGTAGGACACGGCCGAGTCACCACGTAAGGTTTTGAGCTATTCAAGATGACGACACGACCGTGTCATATTCAACACGGCCGTGTCAGTCGGTCAGTATAAAAAGGAAACACGGCCGTTTCCCCAATTTTACCTTCTCCAACTTTTATTTTCTCCCTCCCTGCGAACCCTAGCTGCTGCAGAATCGATTTTTCTCTTCCTTTTTAAAGAAATTTTATGCAAAATCGAGAAGAGATACAAGAATCAACTTTATAATCATCATCTTTCAACCGATTTCATTTATCTGAGGAGCAACTCGGACGAATTTGGACCAGGGTTTAATTTTCTTTCTTTCTTCAAATTCTCCGATATCAAGGTATGATTCTAATGTTTTTGATTATTATTCTTTGTGATGAACATGCTATGATGATTTGAATCGATAGCCCTCAATTATCTAGGGTTCTTGAGTAGATTGAAATTGATGAAATTTGGGGTTTTTGAATAATTCTTAATGCATTGATGATTAAATCTTTCGATTGAAAATTTTTGTAATTAAGAGATAGTTTTCCATGATAAAGATGATGAATTCAAACGATAATTTTGCTTGGGAGACGTTTTGATCGATAGGGGGAATTTTATTGCTTGATATAAGTTTGGGGAGGGATACGTTACGATATACTTGGTTAATGATAGATTAAATTTTTGCGTAAATGGCACGCGGAAGAGGACGTGGAAATGCTCAACGCGGAAGGGTAGGAATAGCGGGAACAAGTGCGGCCAGAAGAAGGACTATTCAAAGGGTCAGGAAACCCTAATCTTATGGAATCGATCTACCGAAACGCAAAATGAGAGGTGGGAAATGCTTGGGACAGAAAAAAATGCTCCTACAAGATGGCCCGATGACGAATGCATGGATGCAATGGGGATAAGGGAAGATGTAATGAAATTCCTTGGTAGAATACATTGGGCGTGGATGATGACTCAACGATGGCCGACATATAGGTGTCTAACGATGGAATTTCTAAGCACTCTAATCGTAAGAAGAGATCCGTAACGAGAGAACCGTCCGAAATGACATTCCGGATCAACAACAACGAAGAGACATCGACTATCGTCCGATTGGAGGAAATATATCATGCAAGACACGAGGGCCATTACCCGATAAATCGATTTGCTTGTGAAACTTACCGAGGGCCATGGTAGAATACCCGGTAGTGAGGCGCGATATTACGTGGCAAGATCGGCAAAGGATCGAGTATTCGCAATCCCGTGCTCAGATACTTACACAAGGTGGTTGCGAATACAATATATGGCCGAAAGGAAACCGCCGATTTCATTGCGGAGTTGTATATTCTCGACTCATATGCTCGACGACTCGATTCCGCAACCGGGCCATGGTAGCGGAGCATTTTGAGGATGTCGCAACAAAACCCAAGGGGGAGATATGGATAGGGGTTTGATTACCCCTATCGCACTACACTACGGTATTTCATTAGCCCAGAGGACCCCCTTCCTGGAAATATGCTTCTCTCAATCTCCGTGATGAAAGTGATGAATATGTGGACTACGAACATCGCATGGTCTTCATGCAGACGGATAACGACCATTTCCTCCTCCCAAATCCACCTTTGACGACCATAAATAACATTCGGGATATGGGAAATCTTCAAATGGCTACGGAGGCACACCGTCGGGCACGATGGGCGGCTTGGCTCCCAGTCACACATTGCCGACCAAATGTTCGACCTAGGCGCATTACGGATGATGAGGATAGAGCTGAGAGGATGGAGGAGGAGGAGGCTTATGAAAGAGGCCCGGATGACGAGGAAGAAGAGAGTGAAGAAGAAGAGGAAGAAATCACGAGAGATCGCCCGAGACGTCAAGGCAGCCGAAATCGACGAGCCCCATCGCGCCCATCATTGAGGGAGGAATTCAAGCCTACCGAGAGGAGGCTAGACGGACCGAGAGGAGGCTAGACAGAGCGACGCGAGATATTGTCTCTTGTGAGACAAATGGTCGATTGGCATGTCCAAAGAAGGCCACTTCCTCTCGCCCGAGCAAGAACCGTCGTTAGTATTTCTTGACCAATGAAATTCTTTTCTTTAAATACTATACCCCCTTCGTTCGTATATTCTTTAATTCAAGTTTGGGGGGGTCGGTCAAGAAATACTTCATTACTCTCGATTTTTTTATTTTGCTTGTTTGATTATTTTTGGTGTGTTTTGAACATTTTGCACTTATTTGTGGTGTGTTTTTACTTGGTGTGTTTTTACTTGGAGTGTTTATCTTGCAAACTTGAAGAAAACTTTGTAGTGTGGAATGCCTCGGGATTTATTTCGTTGTTCTGATATACAAATCGAGAATAATTTGTTGAAAAAAAAAAAAAAATTGTTGATAATCGAAACGGGTGTGAAATTGAATAAGTGGTTTTAATATCTTGGAAGTATGAGCAAACCTACTTGTGAGCTATTGAGCCTTCATGCATTTTCTTAAATGCAAGTTTCATTGTCGAGTGTTTCATTCTTGATTTAAAACTCTAGAACTTGCCTTGGTATCTTGTTTAAAACCACTGGTGTGTGTGTGCAAATTGAGTGAAAATGATTTTTGACGCCTTTGATCTTTACCCTTCGATTTTGGCCAACCCGACATTTGATCATTTATTAAATAAACCCAATTGAGGTTATTGTCTATTTCATCGTTAAACCACATATCGAGCTTTCATTTACTATAATCCTTCGATCCCTACTTGAACAATTAGAAATATTTTTTTTGACGAGGATGCAAAGATTGTGGTGACATTGGGTGCCATTTATATTGTCGGGAGTGTTGAATTGGTAAAAATAATTACTCCGCTATTTTTGGGAACCTAGTAACCGGGTGCATTCATGTGACCCATCGTTTACATTCGCGTAAAACGGATCCCTTAGATATGAGTATGCTTGGAAGTAGTTGCATATATTTTGATCCTAGTAACCGGGTGTATTCATGTGACCCATCGTTTACATTCGCGTAAAACGGATCCTTAAACAACCCAACCCAAAAAAAAAAAAAAAAATCGGAGCAATAAGGAGGGTATGACGCTGCGTTTTTCACTTTCGATAGTGCTTGTTACAAGTGGTTCATAATTAAGGGGATGAAAGAAGCAAATCTCAAAGCTTGAGCTTCTAAAGCGACTATGGTGATTCAAATTCTAAAAATTGCTCGAGTCAAGTTACTTTAGCCATATATATCCCGATCAGACCAAAGCCTACATTTCAAGCCGAGTAATGCCCATTTTGATTCACAAAATTTTTGCATAAACAAAACAGTGGTAGAGATTAAGACGATTGGCAAGCCTATGGGGTTCCTTATTTCATTGAATAATTTCCGAGCGTATACTTATCCATATCACTTTGAGAGTGAGCGAATACACTTGACCAGTGAGGTTTATATTGCCAAGTATGGACTATGATTTTAAGGAAGCACCTCGGAGGTTTGAAAACTTTGTAAAACTCGACTTATTTTACTTGTGAGAATTGACGAAATTTTCGAAGAGATCCTTTGAGGTATTTTAACAGTTGAGTTCCCCTTTTCGTAATGGTTATTTTAAAGTGATTTGCTCGGGACGATCAAAGTTCAAGTTTGGGGTTTGATGAGTCGATTCTTGATCGACTCATTCGCTCTTTCTAGTCGTGTTTTTGTTTGCTTTTAGTATTTTTGTTCCCTTTTATGCGTGGTATGTGTGTTTTTATTTATAGGTAGTCAAGCGAAGATTGAGGTGAAATATGCGCTTTCATAGCTAATATTGGAGTCCATGACGATCAAAAGCTAAAACGGGCCTAAAACGACGAAAGATTTAAGCAGTATCGGTCAAATCTCCTAAATCCCAGAATCTCCACTCCGAATCAAGATGTATTCTCCCTTGATATAAATTCCTCGTGAAATTAGCTTCGAAACGGTATATCATATGCTAAAATCCGAGGTGAATTGATACAAGAACGAAGGATCTAGCCGAAGAAGACCAAAAACCGGACTTGGCTGCACCAGGCGACTCAACTAGGCCGCACTGTGCGACTCAACTAGGCTGCACAGGCGACTCGAGCCACATCAGGTAACTCGGCCGTGTCACAGGACACGGCCGGGTCTCATTCCAGCAAGAAACTCATTTTCCGGAAGGGAACGACTCGACCGTGCCTTTTGGGACACGGCCGAGTCACTATCGGCCATTTTCACTCCCTGGCGCAGTACGACACGGCCGTGTCATGGGGCACGGCCGAGTCTCAAGACAGTTACTTTTTTTTCGTTTTTCAGCGTAGTGCGACACGGCCGTGTCCCTGGACACGGGCCGTGCCACTTTTTGGTTCATGTCACTTTCCTTGACATCTTTGCATATTTTAAGCCTTTGTCTTGATTTTTTTGGCTATAAAACAAAGGGGAGTGACCCCTTGAGAGGTGTACTTGTCTTGTGAAGAAGATATTTTGTGGAAAAACACAAGATTAGGGTGGAAAAACACCAAAAGAGTGGGAAAGAAAGAGATTTTCATCATCTTCCTTGTGTGTTCTTGGAGTGAGAAAAATACTTTAGTGAGATATAATAATTCCTTGTATAAATTTGTTGTGAGTTCTTGTAAGAAGATCATCAAACCTTCATCGGGAATTCGATTTCGGCATTTACAAGGGAAGTTTTTACCATGTTTTGTTCTTCAATTTCCATTATTGTTGTTGAATTAATCATGTGTGGCTAAACACTTCATATGGGTTTTTAGATATAGCCACACACATGTTTTTGATTGTTAGTTCCTTTTGATTTTCCGGATAAAGTTTGGGATTGTTCCTCTTGTTCGTTCTTCGTTTAAGAACTTTTGAATTAGATCATCAAACCTTTTTCATTGTTGTTATTATTATTCAAATCGAGGGTTTTTATCGGTGTTCGCCATCAAACGACCGAAGAAACGATTGTGAATGTTCTCGGGCTTTTTCGCGATCTTTTAACGATTTACCTCATCAAAAGTAGTCGGTTAATTGATTGTTAACTAGGGTTTCGTCCCCATCAAAAGAGTATCCCTTAATTTTCGTTGAGAACAATCGTGATTTTTAGAATTTCCGCCATCAAACGGATTTCTTTTAATCGTGAGCAATCGATAATTCCTAACCTTATTTATTTGAGTATCGGAACTAATAATTGATTACATGTGTGTCGGTGACTCTAAATTCCCATATTAATCTCATTATTGTTATCTCTCATTTATCCGACTATCAAATTGGTGTTGTTATCACTTAGTTCAATTTAAATTTGGTGCATTAGTAATTGTAATCATAATCAACCAATGATGTATTTTAATTTAATTTACTTTTGTTCATTCGACTATTTGCCGAACATCATCGAATTTTAAACCGTTTCCAATTCCTCGTGAGATCGACCTCGGAGTTACTTGCCGCTCACTACAAGAGCGATTCATACACTTGCGAGTATTTAATTTGAATCCATCAATATACCTTGAATAACAATACATTCGTTCAACAATTTAAATAAAGCGGGAAGATAACATTACACGGTTTGAACATAACTGGACAACAAAAGGCTTGGGCCCCCCGAACTAGTATCCTTCGAACCCTTCGTCGTCACCATGATCTTCCCGTGCCTTGTCTTTTCCTCGACCTAAAATACAACACAAGTATTTCGCCCAACACAGGGTCAGATATATATGATAAATGATTTCTCAAGACATTATACAATTCACATATATATTAGATCTCAAGGAAAACAACTCGACTAATGAACATACCCCTCGGGCGTATGAACGATTAGTCACAAAACGTCGAACATATCCAATTATACATGGACTATGAACGACCAAAATAGTATGGCTCAAGATGGACATCACAGTACGCCCGATCCAAAATGTGTCAGTGCACATGTCCACCCCATATACGGAATCCAGGATATACGTGGGACAATGTACCTAATTAGCTTCACGAATTACGTCTCGTGTGCACAGTCCAATACGGAAATATCCACGCATGACTATATATATGTGCCTGGCTAAAAATCCTACACAATAACCAATCGGAACGCAGATATGATTTCGGAAATGTCACGATACAACATGACAACGAATTCAATAAATCACATATCCGATTAAGGATCAAGAAACTCACCAAAATGACAATAAGGATAAATGATATCAATGGTTCAAAGGTGACGAACTTGGGAATGCAATCCCACGATGAAACGGAGCATCATCAAGACTAATATCAAATCACGGATCACAAATTCATAAGTGTTTCATATACACGAAACGCATAACCATCACAAGAATCCAATCATCATTATAACCAAGCAAGATAACTTGCCTCAATATGGAGACGAGAATAATCCTTCCTTGTCGAACGAACGAACGGTCCTCGACTTATATCGGTTACTCGAACAATCAAACTTGTAAGGGATACAATCCATTTAATAACGCATTCTCATAAGTATCGATATCTAGTTCAACGAAACGATATCCTAAATTCAATTCGATTAGTTCAACTATCTTTGTATACATCATAATTCCATTTCAAGGATTCATACTAGCTTCAATTCGTTCTCATTATCTGTTATCATTTCAAGATGTTCTCGATTATTCGTATGGTTCAAACGGATGAGAATTTATCAAGAACAATCATCAAGGAGAACTTTGCTAAAAATTGATATGCCGATAGGATTTCTTAAAAACAACATCAATGTTTTGAAAGAGATAGTCCAAACAACTACGTTCCATAAAACATTGATCAAAATGAAGGTTGCTCAACGATTATCATCGTCCTAACGAATCATGAATTTGTAAAATTATTACTATGTTAATCGGTTATGAGTTCACCTAGTTAGGTTAACGATATAGTCGAGTTATTCATCACAAGATCATCACGAAATCATCATTAAGGTGAATTAAACATCTCTGAAACTTTGTTGATATAATTCAAGGTTCAACCAAATCCGATGAAGAACCTAAGTTCATCTAGTTTAGAATCTTTCTAAGCATGATGGTTCGATTCAATATAATGATAACAATTCTACAAATCAACCTATCTACAATGAAACTAAGGATCATTATTGTCCTAATGATGTTAATAGTCCAGCAAGAAGAGTGTGTTTCTACTAAACATGATTACCACCATTTAAAACATCAAGAACACATCATGCCAAACCCTTAATCACCATATTCATCATTAAGTTGTTAAAAGCTTAACTACAAACATGTTCTACTAGATTAATTCAATCATTAGGTGTAGTATACTATATTACTAACATCATGACTACGAAAATAGAGAGTAAAATCGTACTACATACCTTACTACAGAAGAACAATAAAGGAACACTAAGGGAAACAATGAAACCACTTGGTGCAAATCAACGTCGGATGCTTGAACACCAATCTTCAAAGTCATATGCCTTCAACAATCGCGTGAAGAGGTTTATATGGGGTGGAGGTATCGCAGGGTAGCTTATCCAAGTTGAAAAAGTCGATAAAAGGCCGGAGTTCAGGGTGAAAAATGAGATGGGGGTGAAGTCTTATTTATAAGAAGTGATTATTAGCGTGCGCTACACTTCCAGCTTAGCATGCGCTAACGGGCTCTCAGGCTACTGTATTCTACTGTCCTCGACTTTGCGTACGCTAAATAGCCTTAAAGTACGCTAATTACATGATTTAGCGTACGCTATACACTCGTTAGCGTGCGCTAACGAGATTTACGAAGCTCACTGACTGTCCACCGACCTTCAATTAGCGCGCGCTAGCAACAACACTGTTGCGTGCGCTAAGCCCCGTTGACTCAACTTTTCAAAAGTAGTCCGGGTGAGTCCAAAAGGGTCCGTGATTCCCGCGATCCGGTTCCCCACCTACTGATCCTGTCACGATCTGGTTGACTTAGTGTAGCGTGTGTTAAGTTATAACACTAGCGTGCGCTACCACTCAGTATTAGCGTGCGCTACGAAACAAGTGTAGCGTGCGCCAATCACGAATGAGAACATGCACAACTAACACTCTATAAAATCATACAATCCACAATATTGGTTTACGAATGCGTAGAAACATATATTAATCAGAAATACGACATAAGCAAATATCCAGGAGGTTCCAGTACAGATAAATTACATATCAAGTATTCGGATATTACACTTGTAACACCTCGACTTCACTAGAACTATTATACGCCGTAGAACCTTCTTCAAAGGTCTACTAGACTAACATCGTATATACAAGACAACACAAAACACATTTAAAGTCATATGGAATATTCAGTTGGACAGTGACCTCGGCCAAAATATATTAAGTAGGGTTGTTGAACGTTTCGGTTTCGGTTAACCGGACCGCAAATATCGGTTAACCCGAACCATTCAAGCCCGAAACTAGGAACCACAAACCGCACCATTTGTATTTGCGGTTAACCTGAACCGCACCGAATTAATTCAGTTCTGGTTCGGTTAACCCGCAAAAAAACGTTTTTTTTTTTAAACCTATTTGAACAGAAAATATAATATCCAAATTCCATAAGTTAATACATGTGCAAACAACATACTTTAAAAATAAAAATAAAAAATTAACCAAACTAACTAAGCTAAACCAAATAACCAATCATCAAATTTTAACATGTGCAAACAAAACAAGCTAACTAAAATATAAGCAAACATTAAACAAGGTTCTTAAAAATAAGTAATTATAAAATAAGTAAACTGTTAAAAAACTATAGAAGTAAATAAGTAATTATAAAATATAAATTAAAAGTATTATTTAATAAATAATAATTAATATTTATTAATTATTTGCGGGTTCTCAATTCGGAATCATTCGGTTATCGGTTTAACCGAGAGCCGCAAAACCACTAAAATACTAACCGCAAACCGCCCCGAGAACCGCACTAACGGTTCTCGGTTAACTAGAACCGTGCGGTTCTGGTACGGTTCCGGTTCTAACCGAGAACCGGAAACCATTTAGACACCCCTAATTTTAAGTACAACAAGTTCTAACCATTCCTAATATTTTAAATACCCACATATGAGACTTCCATAATAACGTAAAACGACACATAACGATGAAACTACGAACCCGACATCGACAAAACTAAAACATAGAGAATCCAAACCATCTAAAAAACAAACAAAAAAAAAAAACAGAAACATTGATTCAGAAAATTAGTTTACAAGAGAAAGTGAAATACGGAGAAAAATAAAATACAAGAACAAAAAAAAAAAAAACAGATCACATCTTTTTTTTTAAAGTAAAAAGAAAAAGCTAAGAAATTATGAGGATGAAATTTTGCCCTTTCTTTGGCCAACAATTTCATCTCAAAATTTCAATACGAAAATTAGAAAAATACCAACTGAAACCAATTTCAGGAATTCACCCACAACCTATTAGCTGTCACAAAACCACCTCAGCAAAAAGATGGTATTAAGTTCCAAGAAACGTCCTTACCCTTTGCTTGATTTAGAACTCTTCTTTTATACAAAACGTGACGGGTGACACATCATGGACTGTTGGGATCGTACATGTAGAAAATTTACTTTGGTATCTTGTTAAGACCCGTGGTTTCATCTCAAAGTTAAGTGGACACAAAAAAATAGCCCAAGATCTTTATAGATCTTTATATACAAAAGATAAGATTTGTATTTACTCTATTAATGTCTCATTGATGTTGAAGGTAAATAATATATATATAAGAAACCAACCTTCTGCTGAGCCTGCCTACCAAGTAACAACAGCAGAGAAATAAAATGTAAATTTCACATTCAAAGACAAAAGACAAAAACTGAAGCTACAATATCAAGAGTGTTATGAAATCGAAAATTGTAGAAAGAAAAATTAGAGAAAGAATAGAGAGAATGATTCTCAGGTATATTTTTCATTAATAACTGAAGTCCTATTTATAGGAAAACTTCAGATGACACAATCGTAATTACATAATTACATCAGGGGTATAATAGTCATTCACACTATATAAAAGCAAAGGGTAATTGAAATGTCACTTTCACGCTATTATAACACTCTCCTCGAACGACTATTTACATAAATATCTCTTTGAACTAGTTTGAAGAAAAAGCCGATGGGAGAAAAACTTTCAAACCTGTTTGTATTGGAGGCATGTGATCATATCATGTTGCATCATAATGTTGGTAGAAACTCTCCGTGGGATAAAACGTCAGCAATCGGTGATCTCGTAAATTTGCTCCCCCTTATCTCGATAGTTCTTGTATGAATATTCTTGTGCCGTCTCAGTAAAACCTCGTGGGATAAAAACTGAGTGAATCTGTCATGTATATCATTCGTTGGAGTATCCATGTGTTGCCTCATTAAAACCTTGTCAAGAAAACCCAGTGGGAAAAAACTTGATCGAAGGAAAAAGAGTACAACAACTCCTTCTATTTTCAAGCTTTGAGGAATAATCTTGATCTTTGTAGTGTTCATCATTATGCCATGAATATGCCTCGTTAAAACCTTATTAGGAAAAATCCAATGGAAAAATCCTAATGAAGGAAAAAGAGTACATTATTCATACTAATACGTCATTCCAGTTGCCTCGTTAAAAACCTTGCTAGGAAAACCCAATGGGACAAAAACTCAGTCAAGGGAAAAAGAGTGCAACGCGTATTTTATAAATATGCCCCAGGCATTTAAATAATCCTCCGAGTATCACCTTCAGTGCAGTTTTGTAATATCGAACTCATATTCTTTGCAATATATTCCAAATTTCTTTTGGAGATTCCATATTTGTTGTGATTAAATTTGCCTCGTTAAAAACCTTCACGGAAAACCCAGGTGGGATAAAACCTCGATCAAGGAAAAGAGTACAAAGATATAATTTTCGTTCACAACATTTTGAGTGATCGCACGCACCGATAATATGTTTAAAATCTCCTTACAGTACTTTCGGTAGCCCATATATTTCATTTTATTATAAGGGCATATATTTCAATTTCGATGGATTTCAATATCCTCATTTTCACAAATCATGGATTTTAATATCCTCATTTCCAATATCCATATTTCACAGTCATGGATATCCTCATATCATTTATCGATATCCTCTTTCCAATCATTGATATCCTCATTTTCACAAATCATGGAGTTTAATATCCTCATTTCCAATATCCATATTTCACAATCATGGATATCCTCATATCATTTATCGATATCCTCTTTCCAATCATTGATATCCTCATTTTATTCATAGCGCTATATTGTGTCGACACTTTTCAATATTTATTTCCCATGGCAACATAACTTGCCGAGATATCTCATTATCAATCACCCATCGATTATGTCTATATACTTCTCAAAAGTATATGCCTCCTTTTATCATCCGCTTTGATTCATATTCGGGAATTATTATGTATTTATCAAAGCAATTGTAGTTGGTACCAAAGATTAATAATCATCATGCATCTTTGAACTTCAAGTTCATATTTGAGTTGTGAGGATATATTATGATGCATTTCACATATTTCCAACTACCAATACTCCCCTCATCTTGAGAGATTTCTTGAGCACCAAACACATATGCCAAGATCTCAAGATTCTTCTTGATCATGGGAGTTTATATATTATGTTCTCGATATTGGTGGAGGACTTCAAATAGTATGCCAATTGATATCCCACCAGATGCGCATATCTTGATCCTTTATCGGATCTATAAAAATTTATTTGGGATATATTACTAGCTCAATCGATATGGAATATATGCTCAAACCGTGAGCAAATCATCTCGTAAATTTCGACACGAGTCATATAAACATGTGACTATCTAGTGGATCCATAATATCTAGTAGTTCACATGTAGAGGAAGTGGGCCCATACTCCCCCTTAATATATTCCAAATTTATTAGGGATTCATTCCCAATATTGGCTAGTATTGATATTAATCGAGAACAAATATTTGAAGATGATGTGTCTATATCACCATATAGATATTTTACCGACATATCACATCATCTTTCGGTGCCATTATTGCACATCATTATCAACATGGAGTCGCTGCTCCCACATGTCATATTATGTTCATTACTCAAATATAGAGCCGTAGTTCATACGCTTCAGGACGCGGAGTCAAATCTCATACGCGTAATTTAAATCTATAAATAGATTATCATTGTATTCACAAAATTCACCCATATCGAGGGTCTGAATATCATAATGGATTCAATGCTTTCGAATCTTCGTAAATATTATCCATCTCTTCCAGTGAATATCATAAAAAGAATTTATCGAGCTCGACTCGAAAGATTAAGGGTGCTAATGAGAAATGGCATCCCAGAAGATATTCGATGGTTGATCGAAGCACAAGTTCGATTATCTGGCGAATTTTCAAATTCATTTAAGTACATGCCAGGTACAGGTAAGAGTAGTTTTGCAAAGAAACGGAGAGCAAAGATTAGGTGGGTGCTATAAATGTGCTCGGTGGATATGTGACACACGATGCAAATCTGTGGGGTTTGTATCCAAAAATCGAGAAGATAAAATAGCATTTATCAAGGATGGATTGAGTAAGGAATCTATGGATCATGATATTCAACAGATTCTTGATGCACATCCGAGTGGATACGTTCGTCGTGAACTAATGGCTTTGTGGATACAATTTAAGGATGAACGAGAACGTTATAGTCATGAAAAATTAATCTCGAAAGATTCAGTATGTAAGTCCGTTCTGTCAAAATTGGTATAAGGTAAATAGCAAAATAATGCAAGTTGTTGAATATTATTTTCTAATATTTAAATTTCTCAGCTGCCGATTGGTAACGTCATTTTCATTGAAAAATATAATATCATATCTTTCGTTTTCTTTTGCAATTTTGTCAAAAGTAATGTCTTATATACCGCTCCATTTTCAATGAAAATAGTGAAGTCATTTGTCGTTTAGAAAGAAGTTTGTTCTTTAAATTTGGGATCCACAAATCAGAAAATATATCTCTCATAAAAGTATTTTGAAAGTCTAGTGTAGAAAGATGGAGTTCTCAGAATCCTCATATAGATCTCATCCAATTAAAACTATATGTATTTTAGGTGGATCCAAATTGATAGGTCATATCCAAAGATATAGATATGGCATATCAATTCGTAAAAGAATTAGGAAAACACAAAATCGATATATTGTATGGTGGGAGTAATCATAGATTTTGGGTTATCTTTTAGATCTTTGCACAAAATGGGAGAATAAGTGTAACAAGTGCTTTCTGATTTCCCATGTAACCGGTAGTATAGGAGGTTCAATGGGTTGATGCTTCAAGCACAATCTGCTCATGATAGTTTGATGTATGTGGTGAATAATAGTGATGTCTTTATTGTTCTCCCTGTGGCTACGGCACACTCAATGAGATATTCAACATCACGTCATGGGGTGGCGGGACTTCCATACCAAACCTATAGGTTTGTTGAATATTAATAATTTCTTCAATGATTTGCTTGCCTTTACGGATCAAGGAGTAGATCACAAGTTTATATCTCACCATCACGAGATATAATAATATGTCTTGACATCATTCTTTGATCTACTTATAAAGTTTCAGGCATATATTTCAGTTAAAAATTTGGAAGTCAAAGCTCATCAGCCACAAAGTATTGGCGCCAAACGAAAAAGAAGTTTAGATCATTTAGATCTTTCATTATAAACCCTTATGCCATGGGGTGGCAGAGTTACGGAGTTTATACTCTCGAGACGCACCCCTTTTCTTTTTATGGGTTTCATATGTATTTTCTTTTTCGCGTTTCATATTGTCAAGTGTTTACTGCCTTTCAGCTAGTTTCGATATTTTCACTTCGACTACTGTGTGCTTCTTCCAGAGCAATAATAAGATCATCTTTTACTTTTATGCAAATACAATATTTTCACAAATATGTGATATATGTTTCCCCATGAATATTGTCAGTCAATATGATTTCAATGATCCCACCATGTGATATAATCAACATGGAATTTATTGAGCAATTATTTTCCAGTGATAGTTTTCCATATCACTTGTCAAATGATCCCATCATGCAGTTTGCATGAGATTTTCTTTAATTAATCGGTGATAGCTTATGGTATCACTTGCTCAATTTTCTCCATTCATATTAATAATTATGGAGATCGGATATTATTTCCATCAACTGCTTCTTCTTCGAGAGCAGGATCATTGATCAACTACTTCAGAGTAGGATTTATTTCTTTCAACTGCTTCTTCAGAGCAGGATTTAGATAATCGATCAACTACTTCTCCAGAGTAGGATTATTTTTATCAACTGCTTCTTCTTTGAAAGCAGCATTTAGATAATCGATCAACTACTTCTCCAGAGTAGGATTTATTTTTATCAACTGCTTCTTCTTTGAGAGCAGGATTTAGATAATCGATCAACTACTTCTCCAGAGTAGGATTTATTTTTATCAACTGCTTCTTCTTTGAGAGCAGGATTTATGAACCATTCATGTGGTATAACCAACCACGATGGTGATATATAATATATAAATTACGTACATGTAAAACCATCCGTCTTGTGATAATTGAACTCATCACATGGGAGGTATTATAATTATATAAAATAAACGCAATAAATATGTGGCTTTAAACCACCACTTTGAGATAAGTAAGAGACATAATTTAAACTGCAAAATAATTAACTGCTTCTACCAAAGCAGGATCGTCCAATCAATTCCTCAAAATAGTCATCGTCAAGGTATAGGTCGAAATATTGACTGCCGTTAATAGCAAGTGTAATGGTATGTATAACTTTTTGCGATTTCCGGAATTAGATATTAATTCGTATATTTTAATAAATTTAACAATGACATATATGAAAAGAGTTGATATCCATATCAATATTAGTGTCAAATTGAAGCTCTCGTGAAATGGGTCACAGTGGTATCAACAAAAATCAATTCTGATATCATATGTATCTTATATGTAAGAAAAATCACATTTATAATTTAATAAATTAGAATAATATTTTATTTTTTCATATTAATTTTCTTGTTCTTTCCGCGTGACTTCAAGAAGTTAGGTTTTCAATTTTTTTTTTGTTTGTTTCTTTCTTTCTTTTGCTTTCGCGGACAGCCTGCTTTGGGCTGTCCTCTTCCATTTTTTTTTTCTTTTTTCTTTTTTGCTTTTTTCGGACTTGTGTCCTCTCCCTTTTTTATTTAATTATTTATCTTGTCTTTTTCTGTTTTATTCTTGAGGCTATCTTCTCCGTTCCTTTTTCTTTAGTGTAATACACATAATAACATAATAACATAATACCTGAAGGCTCGAGATGCAAAGAATTCTCCCCTCCGTGGAGTAAAATCTGTGCCATATATTTTTCTCACCTTCTTATTGCAACTTACTGAAACAATTGATCTCCTCCTCCTCCTCTTCTTCTTCTTAGCAAACTTTTATTTTAAGCTACAGCTCAAATTGCTTTGCTACGCTGGCTGCGCGTTTTGACAACATTTTTTTTTTTTTTTGCTGGGCTTTATCATCATTAGCTGAGCAATTGAAGCCCCAAAACTGAGAGATGGTATCAAATTCAGCCCAGAACTCCTGTGTGGTTAACCTTTTCTTTTCATGACCGGCTCATCGGAAATTATTGATCCTACACACATCTTTAGAGAGAGAGAGATACAGAAATGTGTACGCACAGGTTAGAGAGAGAAAGAGAAGAGAGATTGAATTCTCAGTTGTCGGTCCAAGAACCCGATGTGTGTTTCCAGTTGTATGATATGATGGAGATGTTGGAAAACCCAGGTTTCATGGCCGCAAGCCATAGAAATTTTGATGCTGGTGTTTGTTGTTCATTGAGGTGTTGCCTTTGTGTGCTTTCTGGATATCATCTTGGTGGACTTTTGGGATTCTTTTTCTTTTAGGCTTGTAATAAACAGAAGGCTATGGTTGATTTGGTTTCTTGAAAAAATCAACTTACCAATCTTGTGTTGGCACAGGCTCTTCAAAAGAATGAAAAAAAAGAATTGTGTTTGTGTTTGTAATAATTTGGTTTCTGGTACAGAGGATCATTTATGAGATGCAACTGTAGAGCATACTTCCATCATATTACTCGAATGATTAGAGTCGTGCTGATAACGTGTTATGAAATCGAAAATTGTAGAGAGAAAAATTAGAGAAAGAATAGAGAGAATGATTCTCAGGTATATTTTTCATTAATAACTGAAGCCCTATTTATAGGAAAACTTCAGATGGCACAATCGTAATTACATAATTACATCAGGGGTATAATAGTCATTCACACTATATAAAAACAAAAGGGTAATTGAAATGTCACTTTCAAGGCTTATTATAACAAAGAGAAAATGCTCCCACTATAAAACTCGACTAATACATCCAGTACGGAATCCTCCAGGAGGTCTTCCGAAATCTCAATCACGATTTCTTCGGTATCAAGCCGAACGTCAAGCCACGATCTACATCTCGTCACGTCTTTCAAAAGAAGCTGGTCCAATGTTCTTTTCTCTGTCCGGGGAAGTAGGAAAAAGTCAGCTTCTGTCATGATCTCATCAGTCACAAGTTCTGGCAGTGGCACAGGCCTGATTTTTGGTTTTACGAATGCCGGCCAAGGATGCGAGCAGATATGGGATTGGTATATCTCAAGTAGAACTTCATTTATACGATGGAATAGAAGCTTATGGTCAAAATAACAATCGGCAGGCAAGAACTCCGCTTCGTCAAATATGGATGAATCCAGGAGCTCTTCAGGTTGGGCATTGATCTCTGATAGCCGATTCCAGTTTAAACACGAAGCATGTAATATCAAATGCACGTAATGCCAGAGGTGATTTTGTTCTTGTGTGCATGAATTTGGTGGATTATGGGGGAATGAGTCGAACGAGCATTGTTCAAAGTCGAGACAGCGTGGTTTCAATTGATGTCCATCCCCTGATATATAATTTGTCACGCACATTTGCAACCAAAGAGATGAAGAGTTATTATTATTATTATTATTATTATTATTATTATTATTATTATTATTATTATGACGATGATGATGATCATCATCATCATCATCTTGTGTAAGCTTACCGTTGTGAAGCGTGACACCTGGAGGACTGTCTATGAAACATGGATCGAGGACAGAAACTGGGCTTCGATGTTCTTCTTGATATTTAATGCTGTCAGACTCGTCTAAGTGATAGATGCTGCATGTAGATTCCTTGTTCTCTGATACTGAATCCTGGAAAGCATAAACATTTGAAAAGGGGAAAGAAAAAAAGAAAGAACATTTTAAAAAATTAAATACAACAAGGCATTAACAAAAACAAAAATGTGTTATATATGGATTGCATTACAGTTCCGTCAGCCTTTTGTAATTGAACGGTGTGAGTTATCTGCATTTTTCTGTTAATATCATAGCTGTTTATGTCACTATGCACTTCCGAGGTACGTAATTGAGATCCCAGGATGCTGTTGATCTTCAATTCACCTGTAGAAACATTCAACCAAGTTTTTTCTCTCTTTTAAAAAGCAGAATAATAGAAGCAGAAAAAGTTACGTAATAAACAGGATAACTCCTACCATTAAAATTCATATCATCAGTGATTGGAACAGGAGAAGTTGTCTTTGCACCCATCACCCATAGTGTACCATCATTTTCGTTATTACATTCATTACGGGATGAAACCTCTGTGTTTGGTCTTAATAATGGACTTAAACAAGCCCTTTCTCTTGCATTTGGTATTTTTGAACTGCTTTCACCAGATCTCATCTCTGCAAAACCAGAACCATGTAGGTCATCCCTTCTGGGGCTATTGGGCCAAAAGTCGTGATCAGACGAGGACAGAATCCGGCCTAAGGTTTTCAAGGAATTTTTGCATGTCACTGTCTCTACAGCATTTAGATTCTTGAATCTTGCAAAGAGGTGCTTCTTCGCCTCCAAAATCACATCAAAATCCTGTTTGTTAGGGATCTCGACTCTTGAGAAGTCAAATCTTTCATGTGCTGCAATATCATAACCCCTGCATAGATTTCTCTTTGGTTCTTTCCTGGCCGCTCCAAATGTACGTTTCAGTTTTTCCTTCATTTCTCCGAAAGAGAAGGACGTAAATTTGGCATCTGATGTGCTTCTCAATTTTTTGTGAGACCGTAAAGATGAGCAGTGGCAGGTCACATTTTCAGTATGCTTTACATGTTTAGGGGCTGGCTTCAATATTACTCTTCCATCCGAAGGCTGGGCTACAAAACTTGCTTTTGAGGACCTTTTTGGCCGTAAATTCTTGTCCAATTTCCCCTTTCGGGCAGCGAATGTATTCCCGGGTTTTTCAAAACCACTACTTGGACGGAGGCCATCAGATTCTTTGCGGTCTAGGCTGGAATTAACTGTTTCTATTTGTGTTCGAGGATGTCGAGAACTCTTGATGCCGTCATTAGAGATGAGCTTTCTATGAGTAAACATCTGATCAATGAAAGCTTTGGCAGCTGTCTGAATATCAGTTGAAGTTGAAAAAAGCTGGTCAGATCAAGATAGGTGCATTGTTTAAACGACACGATCATGATGGATACGATTTTTGATTGTTCTCATTTGCTCTCTTTTGATTCTTCACGACAAGGTCAATAAGTTCAGAATTAATTTGAGCATTTTATGTCTCTTAAATATAGTTTGTTTGGTTTTGTGCTTCTCAAAGGGCATATCCTCTACTCTTGAGGCACTAACACTGGCCAATTCTGCTTCATTCTGAAGCTAAATTAAGTGACAAATTAGTCTGATATTTATTTTGTAGTTTTTGTCTTGAGATTGCAAAAAATTCAAGAAAGCTTGAAAATGCTTTATATATATGTAGTAAGGTTGGGTTCATGTAGGAACCTAAGGTTAATATCAGTTTCTGTAAGATGTTATATATTTAGCAGATATAGTAACAACATATGTAAGATTGTGATAAATGTATAGCAGCATCCTACATAAACCGATATAACATCGTAAAAACACATTTACTAGCAGGAAAAAAGTTGCTAAAGGAACCAATCACTATATATGTATGTATCATCATATTTATAAGTGACCGACTTCGAGCGAGCTTGAAAATAAGTATATATATATATATATATATTAATAACATATCAAGAATTGAGTTCTTCGACATTCATCATCGAAGCTGTCGAGCTGGTCAGGCTTTCTTGGATAATCTGTTGCAAACTTGCAATACATTCAGAATTACGATCCATGACCATTAATTACAACGCATTAACACTAAAAGGCTGACTCGTGCAAATCCCGGACAGCATGGTTTTATGAGGTTGAGCTGATCTTCTACTAACAGCACTAGTTACAGTTTTATTTATGGCCATACAAGATGTATCAAACATTTATGGTCTTAAACCTACCCAGTCCCTATGTATGCAAACAGTCAGTCAACTACTCATGGTGTTTATTATAACACCACCTAACAATCCGACTCATAAACCAAACATCGTACCAATGATACCATCAAGACATCACACCGCAGATTGTAAAAAGAGGAGGAAAAATCCGTCGGAACATTTGTCAAACATATAGAGAGCAAGATCAAACTTACCAAAGCATACTAATGAAGCTGGCTTAACCTAAAAGGCTCGCTATTTTCACCATATTCTTGAACTTCTCCAAACATGTTATAGAGTTTTTAGCCAGCCATCGCCGATGTGAGCTTCAAGTAAACTTTTCCCAAGAAACTATGCATATTATTCAAGGCAGACGCTAGCATAAAGGGGGGCGGGGGCGCGGGGGTAGGGTCTTAAATCGTGATTTGTCCTGTAAAAATGCAGGGATTCGGGATACGTTTGTCAAAGGGAGAGTGAAGTGTGGAGGAAGAAAATGCCAAACAAGGAGAAGAAGAAAAGCACTCAGTTTCGTTCCATCCGTAGGTGACTCGCTGTTCCAACAGAAAATTTGTCTCTAACTGTTCATATATAATTTAATTGAATATTTTATATTTTGAAATTTGTTGACCGCAAAAAATCAAAACAGGCGAATCTATTTAAATATTAAATTTTGATTATTTATTTTTTCTAATAGATGGTATCGATAAATATTGAGATTAAATTATTTGACTAGTCTTTTAAAACATTTTTATAAATGTTATTTTATTTTTCATGATATAAAAAGAAAAATATTAATAGTCAAAAGTTTGTTTCAAAAAACAAGAACAACACATAATATGAATGGGAGGGGAGTATATATTTTTAGAGTCCTCCCCCTTATCTTGATTTTCAAGATGTAGTTACCTCTATGTAATCTCCTGCAGCTAAATTCTGTTTATTGGGCATTCCAAAATTTTTTGTTGGAATTTTACACTCAAGTAGTAAATTCGATATTTTGACTCAATTTGCTCTCAGGGATATAGTCGAGTGGTAAGGCTTGTGGTGATGTGGGGGGAAATTCCGGCAATGTAGGTTCGAACTTCGTGTGGAATAATTTTTTTATTGAAATATTATGGAAATTTCTCTGGAGTATTAAATTATATATTGTCTCTCTTTCATAAATATCTGCTACTCGAGCACAGCCGTCAATTTACAACCACCCGACTAAAGAGCCGACAATACGAGTGGGGGATTCACTCGTCTCTTCCTTACCCAAGAAAAATATTTTGACTCAATATAAGAGAATAAGATAATCACCATAATCAAATTTTTAATACCAAACTATAAAATTAACAAATTATATATACTCATTTATAAGAGTAAAAGTTATTGATACCATTTTTATTAAAAAAACTAAAGTAACCTTATTTTCCATGAACATCGATTGTGCCTTTGTTGTGCGTAGCGATCGTGTCTTTGTCCACGACGATCGATGCACACGATCGCATCCGATCGTGCTTCTATTGGCTTGAAGGGTGTTATTATTTTTGGTATCAATAACTTTCATTTTATGGATAAAGCTATATAATTTGTATTTTTTATGATTGATATTAAAAAGGACGGACGGACCCATCGTCGTATATCAATATTTATATCTATCAATTATTTGTTTATAAGTATGCATAAACCTTAAACTACATATACAACTCAAACTAGCATTAATTTCTGAGATGGCACATATTGGATGTATATTTTACGGCCAGAATCCGCAAGTGTTGGTTGATTTTTCTTCAACTTCAACCAATAGAAGAAATGTTTAAACTCGAGCAAAGTCTTCTATTATTTAATTATACAACATTGTTACTTATCCCTTGTAGGTTTGTAAATTTACCAAGTACATGTCGTTAATCAGGACAGAATCTGCGCTTATTATAATCACGTTGATCCGAACCCGATCCGGTATTTCGGATCGGATTTCGGATTGGGCAAAACCTGATCCGAAATTTCGCATTAATCCGAAATTTAGATCGGATCGGACAGATCCGATGCACATCCTTAAACAGAAGTAGTGTCATATCCTACTAAAATTCTGTTATTTTGAAATGAATGAATCTGAACTGAAATGAATTAAAATGAACTGAATTAAACTGAACTGAATTGAACTGAATGAATCTGAACTGAACTGAATTGAATTGAACTGAACTGAACTGAAATATATTAAGAGTAAATAATAATAAAAAATAATAATAACACTAATAATAATATAATAAATATTAAAAATAATAAGTATAATAAAATAATAGTAAATATAGTAAAACATTAAAAAATAATAATTAGTAATAATAATATATAATGACAATAATAATAATATTAATAAATATGCCTCTAATGTCACAAAAGTATCAAATATCACAAATAATAATACATATATTTGGGATACCAATTACAACATGATGCAAATAGTCAAGGAAGAGCAGATTCACTTATGTTTGAAGACGATCGTAAAGAAGCCATATCCAAGGTCCGAAATGCTTTAGCAAGATAAATTTGGCGAAGAAATCAAACGAAGAGTGATCATGAAGACGACGACAAAGATGACGTGGAAAAAAATGATGAGGGTTTTTAATAGTGAGCAGGACTTGTGTTCTTTTGAGGTTTTATTAATTTTTTAATATTTTATAAGGTAATCTTTGATGTAATGATATGCTCTTGAGCATTCTCATGACTACTGATGACTTTTGATTCACTAGCAATGGATAATGTCAACTGATTATTCTTACTGATAATTCTTGTAAATGTCTTTTTTTAGTAAAATACCTATTATTATTAATACCACATTATCGTATTACGATAATATTAATGATATTAATAACAATAACGATAATAACGATAATAATAATAATAACAATGATAAATAATAATAATAATAATAAACAATAAACAATAAATATTATTATTATTAATAGTAAATATTATTAGTAATAATATCAGCAACAACAACAACAACAATAATCAAGATTATTATTATGAATAATAAAAACTAATAATAATAATAAAAAGAATTGGACTGAACTGAACTGAACTGAACTGAATGGACCTGAACTGAAAAATTGAAAAATAAATCCAAAAGAACATGGACTAAATTCTATTTGTTATTTTGTTGATGGTTTCACTTTTTTTTTTCCTTTTACATTAAAATCATAGTGAACATAGTAATTTTTGTACAATTTTGTTCCTTCTAAGTATACATTTGGTAAAATAATTGTTCAAGTGGTCAAGTGGATGAGTAATTATTGAATTATGTCGATTTTATTAAAGCGTATATATCGGTGGGTGCACTCGGAGCAGCTCGGCAGAGCGTGTGATTAACAAATTGATAAATGATCCAAGCCAAATAAATATGAATTTAAACGAGCCAAAATAATCAGGACCTAATTTTTTTTCGGTCTACACGAGTTACCCCCAATCGCCGATCTTTTTAACATCTCTAGCCGTGTTCTGAATTATGAAATTTGAGGGAATAAAAAAGATCAACAACTTTATTGAAAAATAAAAACAAGAACGTTGAAATTGAAAAATGTAACCCTGCGACCATCTCCAACAGTTTACAAAAAAATATTGAAACTTCAAACACAAAATACAGAAAATCAACAATGCATCTCCAACAACTTACACAAAAATACAGAAATTAGTAACGCATCTCCAACAGTTTGCACAAAAATACAATAAAAATGGATATTCTATTATAATTTTTTCTAATCTTACTATTATGTACAAATTTAAATGTTTGTTATAATAATATTATAAAATTTATTGTTGGGGGAATATTATCAAAAATATTCAATCAATACATTTTAAAGCATCAAAATAGCTAGGCTTTTAATTTCCTAATTGAGCAACAAATAATTGGTGCAAATTTATATGCATAAATACAATTTAACAAATATCTTTTCTAAGCTATATATACATATATATATATATATATATATATATATAAAATATGGGTGATTATGACGAGAAACTCCTTAGTGTAGGAATATAGGAAAAGATACGTCCGTGCAGCACATCTTTCATATGTGTAGCACAATCAGAATTAGAGAAAATTATCAAATTGGTCCCGTATGTGGGACCAATTGGCCAAAAAACTCCATCTGTCTCCGACGGACCAAAAAACCCTACATCTTCCCCCTACTTTAGCCAATTTAGTCCTCCCTCACCGGCCGAAGTATTTTCCGGCCACCGGAGCTGACGTGGACGACACGTGGTAAAAAACTATAAAAAACTAAATAATATAAAAAAATCTAAAAAAATTAAAAAATCTGGAATATTAAAAAACCTAAATTTAAAAATTTTTTAAAAAAATTAAAAAATTTAAAATCTAAATTTTTTTTAAAAAATATAAAAACTTAAATAATATAAAAAAATTTTAAAAAAATTTAAAAAATCTAAAAAAATTTAGAGAATCTGAAAAATCGTAAAAATATTTAAAAAAAATTAGAACCTTAGGTAATTATTTTTAATTCTGAAATATTAATATAAATATATTAGAATTTTTTATTTTATTTTTAATTTTATAATTCTGAAAAGATTTTTTTTCACAAAAAAATCTTTTTAATTGAAAAGATTAATTTTATAATTCTGAAAAAAAAATCTTTTTAATCTTTTTAATTTCTGAAAAAAAACATTATATTTTTTTTATAATTCTGAAAAAAATCTTTTTAATTTCTAAAAAAGAAATGAGAAAATTATCAAAACGATCTTTTTCAAAACGACTTCAGAGGGGAGGGGCTAGGGTTTTCGTGATAGGGTTTTATATGTGGTTTTATAAAATAGTGTTGGTGGAATAAATAGTATCACACTATTTAGGGGAATACTACATATATCCCGAAAATACAAGATTTTTTTAGTAGCTGTTGGAGAATGATTAACACAAAAATAGCCTTCAACACTATTTTACGGCTGCTATTGGAGATGATCTAAGATAATACTCTCGTTACCCAAAATATAACAAGGCACTGTTCAATGTTCATATTGAAAAGCATAATAAAAACCCACATCTTCTTCTTCCCCATTTGGAGAAACTGAAATTGCTTTTAAATAAATGCAGACCGAAAAACTGAAACTTCTCGCTGAAGACTGAAGAAAGATGCAAAAGTTGAGGTATGGTAACTGTATTCCATTTCCCACTGTTCCATTTTTGCTGTTCTTTTTATTTTTTTCATGCCTTTTTCTCAATGAGACCTTTGCTATATAAATTCCCAGGGTTTTGGGTATTTTCCAGACCTTTGTGTTCCTTCTCAGACCATCTCTAAACGCCGGGTCTCAAACTCAAATTCGTATCACAAGAAAATATGGAGAAATGTGATTGAAACGATACGAGGTTTCTTGAGATAAGAGAAAATATGTGATAATATGAAGGGAAATTATATAGGTGGTTATTTTATTTTATATTATTATTTTTTATTTTTTTCTCTAGAATCGATTTGATTTTTCTATACATTTCGTATTTTCATTTATATATTTTTGTTTGGCGTCGACGGTTTCAAATGATTCATGTCAGCCACTCCAAAATTATTTCGGGAATAAGACTCGGATCTTGTTGTTGATGTTGGTTTCCACCTTATTTTATTTTTTTCGTGTTTTTTTTATTTTATATTTCATAAATATTTGTGAGAAAAATTTATTAAAGTGCACATTGCTTTGTGATTGATAATGAATCAATTTAAGTAAGTGTTTTTACTCTGTGCTTTTCTTGCTGACAACATTTCCAATTTCCAGATCCTATTTTGTATTAAGATTTTGATATTCATGGCCTTAACATCTGTAGTTTTCTTCTGCAAGTTTGTGAAGTATCCATATAAACATCAACGCGAAGGAGGAGTGGATTCGTATACTGTCCGGTTCTTCCAGTGGTCGAATTTTGTATTATAGTTCCCTACAGTGTGTTCGGTTTGTAGAAATTTGGCATCGAGCCGTGTTCTTGAGAATGAGCAGCGATGATAGATTCCATCAGCGATGGGAGTACAGGCGGAAAGAGGTCGATGGCGACACTTCAAGCGATGACGACCAATCCAACACAAATACTGTCAAAAGGCGTAGTTTAGTCGCCGACTTAGATTTGTTTGACAATGACGAACCAAGTGACAATCCGGAATGCCAGAGGCATGATAAGCGGGCTTTGGAAGCCGATGAAAGGAAAACCAAATCAAGCAAGAAGAACAACAAGAGGATGAGAAATCTCATCAAGAAGAGGAGATGATGGTGTTAAAAGACCTTAAGATCTTTGCTGATTTGTTAATACAAGAACTCATAGGTTCTCGAGAAAACATGTTTTCGCATATGGAGGAGGAAATGAGAAAGCTGGCGACTTGTAGGTCGAGAAACGAACCGATTGTGAAGAATGCGAGAGAATGTTCTCGGAAGATGAAATCCAGCCTCCAAGAGAATGTGGTGGGATCGAATGCATGTAAGTTTCCAAAAGCTTTAGCCGAGACTGTGAAAAACGACCGGAATTTTGAAGCAACTGTAAAAGCCGAGCTACTAACCAAAGGCGATGATCGATTAAGAGTGTCGGAAATGGCAGATTCGAATTTAGCCAACGGTTCGGATCAAGTAGTGGCTTCTTCGTCTTACTCGACCCTACCAACCATTATCCCAAAACCGCTATTTCAAAATCAAAGAAACCATTTGATGCATTTGAGTGATCGTATTCAGATTCCTCCGGGTGTGCCTAAGATTGTCTCGTACTCAGGGACTAGAGATACCGGGACATTGACAGACGACGACAAGATAATCAACTACTACACGCATTTTACAGATGTTCTTGCAGGAGAACAATTTGGAAAATCTTCTCACATTTCTCACAAAAAAGTGTTGGTTTGCTTGGACAAAAATACTGCCCTCAAATGGCTGGTGTTGCTTATCCGGTCCCGCTTAATAATAGTCACAGGAGGGACAATGGTTCTAATATTTCGAGCTCGACATATTGTGAGGGTTCTTTGGCGAGTCCGAAGTTGCATGGCGTTGTAAGATTTCCGACATGGAATGCTACATCATCATGTATAGCATTGTCGGAACAAGATTTCGCTTACGGTGTCAACAGCAACATGGGCTCGTAAAAGGTGATGGGAGAATATTTGTTGGTGAGGCCACAAGAACTCAAAAAGATGGGCAATTTAACATGACTAGTACTAGTATTTAAGTTGAACAGATTTTGGTTTAGAGTTGATAGATCCAACTGTTTCGAGGCCTTCATAATTGATCTGATCTTGTATTCTTCTTTTGCCAATTTAAATACCGGTTTTGAGTGACATTTTCTGGCAATCAGGTCATTTACTTGAAATGATGGAGATGAACACAATAGAAATCAAACAAGTCACTCCTTAATTTTTAAAACTTGTATATTAACACAATAAATCGCTAGAACTCATGATACAATTGTTGGAAAAATCCGTTTTTAATTGATTGATGGCTAAACATTTAATTTATGTAAAAATAAATGGCGCACGATTAATCTACTTTCTGGGTAGATAATTGTAGTATATTTAATTTCTTAAAATCGATTTTTGGTGAATGAGAATGAGCAAAGTTAGTAATTTGAAATGACATTTTTTTTATGAATGGGAATATGAAAAATTTCATCCCACATTTAATATGTGAAGAAGTTTAGGACACTTAATAAGATGGAGATGGTTGAGTGTGTTCAAATAGCTAAGACTATGCCCCTAGTCTTGGACGTGGCTCAGCCACATGCGCACCCGTCCGTCTGATCAACTTGTCCTGGGCATGAGATTTTGGTTCTTGGTTCTTTTGTTGAATCATTTGCACTCTCCCAACTTAATTAGTCAGTTGCGGTTCGTTTGACTTGATTAGTCTTGGACATGGCTCAGCCACACGCGCACCCGTCCGTCTGATCAACTCGTCCTGGGCATGAGATTTTGGTTCTTGGTTCTTTTGTTGAATCATTTGCACTCTCCCAACTTAATTAGTCAGTTGCGGTTCGTTTGACTTGATTAGTCTTGGACATGGCTCAGCCACACGCGCACCCGTCCGTCCGATCAACTCGTCCTGGGTATGAGATTTTGGTTCTTGGTTCTTTTGTTGAATCATTTGCACTCTCCCAACTTAATTAGTCAGTTGCGGTTCGTTTGACTTGATTACAAACGCAAACAAAATGGACTACACAACAGGCAAATTGATAGGAAAGTTTCGTTTCTCCTCCTAGTTAGTAATGAGGACACTGCTAGTTTTCAAGTATGGAGAGGGGAAAATTGAAACTTTTCTTACTTTATACTTGTAATATCCCACACTTTTACTTCAAAACTTTTATACCATATTGGTTATGATGAGCCGAATATTATTTTGTTCGATGATCTTATGATGGAATTCAACATATATTAGAGATTTGAATCGATATAATGTTACAAAAATGTATTCTGGTATCGTTTATGATGTTGAAGTAAATTAAAATCGAATTTGTATGATCACCACTGCCATTTGAAAAATCCACAACAAATCATGAAACTTAACGGAAATATAGATTTTTGAATTAGCTATCCAATAGTTCAAACAACTATTCAATTGGAATTCTGACCAGAAGTTACGACGAGATTACTGGAGATTGTTGGACAGAACTGTACAACAAGGCTAAAAACAAGGGGCAAACATAGTAGTGTTTTGCACCCACTGTAACATGGCGACGAGCACGATAGCAAGCTGAGTAGTGTCCATCACCGTGATGTGCCTGCGAGTTCAGTATAAAAATTAGCAGAAAGAAGTTTTTTTAATCCTTTTTTTTTTCCCTTTTTAGAAAAGCCACGACCCAAACCCCTCCAAATATCATTCTTATTATCAACACATGATTATTGAGTAATCCTAACACATAATCTATCATATAAAAAGATGTAAAGAAAAAAGGAAAAAAATAGGAATGAGAAGTTCATTCGCGCAGTAATTTTGCCTAAGCCGATCTACGAAAATCAAATCATTGGACTTGTGCAAAATTTTGAAAGAATATTCACAACGTGTTGAAGTTAATTCTGAACAGTATAAATTGGATTTGAACTTCCAGTATGTGCAATCAAATTGAAGATCTAAGAGGTTCTTTCTTTCCGAATCTATGTTGGACGGTCTCGGTATTGGAATGGTTACTCAAGATCTAACAGTTGCATTTGGCTGAATTTTGGATATGTTGTTTGATATATCTTTGGGTAAAGTCTGAGCAGATGATATTGTGTTTGAAAATCTTTAGCGAGAGATATGGCTCTCGGACATAAGCTCTATTTTCGGGTGATTGACAACTAATGTACATTTTTCGGCGAAGAGGAGGCTCATGATCGTCTGGTCTGGCATTTCCATGGAAGCACCACGTGTTGATAATCAAGGCAAATTTACTTCCTATACGTCTTTATTTTCTCGAATATATGTGTGTGTTTGTTGTTATTTATGTTATAATATTTGAGTCACTGTGATGATCTTTGGACTACTGAGTTATTTGGGTTGTTAACGGTGTGTTCTTGTTATGGTGTGATATTTTGGAAGTAGTCTAAAATAACCATAATTGTCCTTATTTAATAATTGATGCATATGTGTGAAATATTAAGCATTTATTGGATTGGCTGTTGTTATGGTTACCCTTTAACGTGATCATTTGTATTTGATTGTGGTTGATTTATGAATGGTTGAATTGTGATGTTGTGAACGATGTGTTTGTCTTTGTTGATGGAGAGTGTTGTTGATAGGCGCGGTTGTTTTCATCCGGGAATGGTCTGATGGGACTCGATAAATCTGTTCTCAAGTGCCTGATCATGAATGAGTTTATCCATCCAGGGACGGTTCGACGGGACCTCTAGAGATTTGTTCTAAGAGTCCTGGTCATGGATAATACCCTCAAGTGATTCATATATAATGTGACACTAGGATGACGACTCAGTGTGTAGTTTCATAAAAAATGTTTTCCAAGTGGAAAAGTGAGCTTTGGACCGAAACCCTAAATATTTTTTAAATAGTTTTGTAAATTATGAATTGAAATTCTTATAGGATTTTTACTTGTGAAAGTTCCAAGGTTTTTAAAAATTATTTTTGGGCCAAGGTCCTAAATAATTTGCAACTCTTTTGAGAATATTGAATTTTGCAAGTTAAAGCTTCCGGATTTGGTAAAACTACCTGAGTTATTTCAAAGTATTTTGTAAAAGTTGTTTTTAAAGGTTTTAAAATGTTGCAATAAAGAATTTATCTCTCGGTTTTTTTTTGAAAGAATATTTTGATGATTGACTTGTCTATTGTTCTCGTGAAGTGCATTTCGTGATACTTGTATTATTATAAATAACTATATTATTTGTTGATGATTGTTTGACTGAAATCACTTGTTTGAATGTACTTTAAAATATGATTTACATTGCTTATATATCTATATACTTGCTCTAGCGATCCAGCGCTAACCCCAAGTTTCAGGGTATATGCCTTTTATATATTCAGGTACTTACGGTTCGGGAAGCAGTCATAGGATCAACATGAAAGATGATGAAAGGCAACAATGCTAATCACATGAGAGTCGGTGTTTTAGCTTGTCATTTGAGTTGTACTTTCTTCGATTGTAGTGTTCTAACCCTTGCATGGGCATGTTGATGTACTTGAAGTCAATGTGTTAAAAAGGGCATACACGTGTTAGCGATTGTTCGTTGTAACTTGGCCATTTTTTTGCATAGTTTGATCTTATTGTCACTTGTATATCAGGTTGTACTGTGTTGAACCTGCTAAATCCTCGCGAGAAGGGTCTACATCATTGTAATATTCTAAATCGAGTCGCGGGTGTTATAGTACATGCTTAGTGTGTGTGCGTGTGTACGTTACCTACTCTGTCTTTGGCTACTTAACTTTTATATTGGGATTTAAATTTGAAAGAGTATTTGTTAAATTTTAGGCTACTAATCGCTTTGAGTTTAAATATGACACTACTTTTCCTTTTAAATCATGCCGCACAATTATTTTGATTGAGGACATATAAATGGTTAAGTTTATGAGAGTGGTTAAGTGTGGGGGAATTGTTTTGACCATTGTTGTTAGTATTTTTATTATTGTCGTGTAGTGTCATTTTTTCGCTCGATTCTTAGAATTTTATGTCATTTTGTATTTTTTTTTGTGATTTGTTACTTTTAGGATTTTCGCAGTACTTTTATATATTTTCTAGGTGAAAATTGAAATGAGTAATAGGGTTAAACGCAAAAATAGGCTGTCGGAGCCCCAAGACACCAAAGTGGCCGGCGGCTGAGCCAACACCCAACCGAGGGCTTCATTTCTCGATGCTAAGCCATCGTTCACTGCCAAGCCAGTACCTCGACCAAGACATGCGACTGAGGCCGAGCATACATGCGACCGAGACTGAACTGACCGAGTCACCCTTCCAGACCGACCCTATTGTAATACCCCGATTTTTCGGATATATTTTTCGTTTATATATTGGATATCGTGGATGGTTAATTATGCTCGAGGACGTTGGGAACGTTTGATAATGTTATTGAATTGAGTATATGTATTGATTCTGCGATATGTTCGTATTTGTTATGTCGAGACGTTGGACAGGAATTGCTGTAAATGGCTAAGTATGGAAGCCATTACGTACGTTATGTGTTGAAGCTTACGTACGTTATGTGTTGAAGCTTACGTACGTTATGGCCGAGACATTACGTACGTAACATGTGAATCAGACGATCGAGTCGTGGTCGGCAGGTGGGACCCTGTGTCGGCAACGTTCGGCGGAGGATGTTGACAGGTGAGTCAACGTACGTGTTACGTACGTTATACAGGACGTGTTACGTACGTAACACGACCATTGTACTGTAGTAAGTCAACTGATATATTACGTACGTTATATGGTATGGGTTACGTACGTAATGGACTTCACAGAATGAGACAGTGAGTTTGTTACGTACGCTATGGATTTCGTATTACGTACGTTAAAGTTGTTACGTACGTTAAGGACACTTACGTACGTAACGAGATGCACAGTTTATATAATAAGAGCTGGTCTTTCATTTCACCAAAGGAAACTCATTTCTCCCATCCCAACTCGTCCCTCTTCACTTCTAAGAGTGTTCTAAACACTTCTAACATGATTGTGAGCTTGGAATCATGGAATTAGAGCTTGGTTATGGAACTATTGTTGATTCTTGAAGTGATTTCTTGTGTTATCCATATTCTATAAGGTATGTTGGATATTTCTCCTTTTCATTTCGGAATTTTGATGTTATAGTTGATGAATAATTCGTATGAAGATGATTATGATGTTGTTATTGCAATTCTTGAGGATATATGAGGTTTATGTTGAAGGAAGATGATGATATGCTTTGAATATGTTGATTATGATTATGGAATCATAGAGTTCTTGATGTTCTTGAGGCCATATGATGACTATGATGATTTGATAATTCGTTTAACCGATTTAAGATGGTATTCTAAATCATAGTGATGATAGTGGTTGATTTAGATGAGATGAATCATGATAGGAGGTTGAATTCCGGATTGAGTATGTTTGATCATTATTACCAAGTTGGTTCGATTATTGATATGATTATTGTTATAGGTTGATTAACCAATAGGTATAATTGTTTTGCCGCGGTGAAAAGCCGTAGATTCCGTCCAGTCGGGGCTGAAGAGCTCGTAGACGAGGGCGATGAGTTCGGTGTTGGTTTTGTCATGTTGGTATCCAGGAAAGTGTTTACTTGTTCGGTTGTAATGTTTTGATGAGTAATTCCATTTACATTTCATAAGTATTTTATGTTGTATTGCATATTGACGAATGTTCAGTGATGTTCTAAAAGGATTAGAATGCACAGTTGATGATTGTTGAGATACTTGGACAATCTTGGGAAGATTGTAGTATTCGGATATTGTTGATGTCATTTTGGATATTCTTGGTCTATGGTATGCATTTCGGAAGGATGTCCGGATAGAGGTATGTTTTATGGCAATCGTACATAGAGGATTATGTACGAGAAAGTATTCGGTATTGAGGTATTATACGGTATTATTGTGATACTGGGATTTTTATGGTATTGTTGTGATATTGGGATTTTGACGAGAATCGTTGGATTACCGGAAGTGGTAAGGTTATCGTTGAGGTTATTATTCTCATGATGCATGGCATGTGAATATTTATGTTTATGTACTTGCGGTTATTTGTCGAGCATTATTGCTGACCCCGTTGTGGGACTTGTTTTTCAGGTATTGAGGACTTTGATGGTAGCGGTCGTGAGGCGAGGATTCCGGACGATACTGGCTATGGCATATTGTTGGGGAATCGTGTATTTTGTTTGTGTATATCATTATTGATGTATATGTATCTTGGACTGTGTTTTTATCCGCTGTGTGAGTTCTTTCAAATGGCTTTCGGCTTTTTGCCAACTGAGTTTGATTTCGAAAACCGATTCCCTTACCCGAGTTTTTGGCCTTGTTTGTCTTGACGGTAGTTGGTGTTTTCAAATGATTTTGTGAGTTTTGGAAAATACTACCGTCATCGGCTTACCCAGGCGTTTTTGTAAATGGTTTTTAGCGCGATGGAGTTCGTAGCAGGCGCGGCGTGTAATATTCCCGGTTGAATCTGGAGGTGTTACACCTATGACCGAGGCCATACCGAGCCCCGATTGACCTCTGGGCGCAATTTTCTTACTTTCGTTTTCGATCAAACCTGTGTATAGATGTTTGACCCATTTATTTTGGAAGTTTTCCTCATTTTTTTAGTTTTCAACTTTGCTAACACTTTTCCATTTTAGGTTTTCACTCCGATTTCCCCCCTTTCTTACAAACCATAGATATAGATTCAATTTGTAGTTTTAATTGTATTTTAATTCTATTTCAGTTCATACTCTTAATTAGTTGTAATTAAATTTTTCTCCTACGAATTCAAGTATATTGCAAGAATTAATTTTCCATTCCCCATTCTCGCAAATATATATATATATATAGTGTAATTTTATTTTCAGAACTCTCTTAAGTGCGAAGCTCATGAGAATACCACTTATTTCTAATAATACATGTACATCATGTCAATGATACAACCCTAAGTGATCATAACTCTTATATAGTAGGGGTTATATATATAAGGGGTTATCGATAGAGGCTATTATAGTAGGGGTTATCAAGTAGGGTTATCTCCGTAATAAAAATTGTATTTTACTATAATAACCTTTTGAATTAATAATATTTTTTAATATTTAAAAAAATCTCATTGGTTTAGAGGAGTTCTCGCAGTTCTCGCACTTAAGAGGGTTCTGAAAATAAAGCTTCCATATATATATATATATATATAGGTTCAAATGGAAATCAATCCTTGAAATGGAAACGTATATCCATTATATATTTAGTACAGATTCACTTCATACATAGTATGTCGTAAGCATATTATTTGTTCTCCCCAGTGGCGGACCCATAGAGGGGCAAGAGGGGTCAGGTGACCCCTTGAAGAAAAAAAATTATTTTAGAATAATTATATGAAGTTTGTTAGAAGTTCAATCTATCTATTTATCTCTCTCTATATATATAATAGTAAAACATATTCTTAACATAGTGTTAATTTTTTTTGTATGTGATATTTTCTAATTTTTGAATTTATCTAAAATATTTTATCCCACATTAATTTAAAATGAAACTCCACCAATTGAGAACTAAATAAGTACTTAAAGTCAATATCATTTTACTATTCATAATTATTATGCACCACCAATTAATTTGGCA
This sequence comes from Orobanche coerulescens, assembly GCA_033398695.1. Classification (NCBI taxonomy): domain Eukaryota; kingdom Viridiplantae; phylum Streptophyta; class Magnoliopsida; order Lamiales; family Orobanchaceae; genus Orobanche; species Orobanche coerulescens. The sequence continues at coordinate 24,964,673 of CM065818.1, read as the reverse complement.
AATAATGAGTTTGCCAAATAAATAGCTATATGAAATTTACTAATTATTGAGTTGATCAAATAAATAAATTTATTTTTTGGTGTGGAATTTAAGTTGGTCAATCTATTGGCGTTTAATTTAATTTGGTCAATTTATTAACGTCTAACAATTTGAATCCCACATCAGTTTGAATTAGACACCATCATTTGGACAAGTTAATAACTACTTAGAATGGATGTGATTTAAAGTTATGTATCTAGAGCACCACATAACTCTCTCTCTACAATGTGCATCTTTTATTTTTTTAAATTCTTATTTATCTAAAATTTTCTATCTCACATTAATTTCGAATAAAATTTCACCCGTTGGAGAACTAAATAAATACTTAGACTCAATGTCTATTTTACAACTCCATAATTATTTTGCATCAATAATTTAATTTGACCAATTATTGAGTTGGGTGTAATGAATTTGGTGAAAATATTTAAGGAAAACTTGTAGTTGATGAGGGATAATGAGTTTGAAGACTTGGTTGACCAAGCATCCTCGTTTTGTAACAAACACGATATTATAATTTCTACCATGGATGAGGAATATGTAATTCAAGGGAGATCACAACATAATGCTCCAATGAATATTATTAAAAATCTACTTTGCGACAAAATGAGAGATGAGCGGTTAAATAATAACTTGATTGTTATTGAGAAATATATTTTTGTTTGTGTTGATAACGAAACTATAATGCAATATTTTCAGAATATGGTAGGACCGCGTGGATATTTGTAATTTGTATTATCGTTTTGTTGTGAGTTATGGATGAAACGATAATATTTCTCTTTTTAGTATTATTTTTTTGCTGGAATTTTTTGAATTTTTGTATCCTGCCCCCTTGATCACATAATCCTGGATCCGCCACTGGTTCTCTCAATGCTCAGTTAAGATAATGCAGTACACTACATACATACTTTTTTCAGGCAATGCACAATTAAAGGAAATGTACTGCATGCATAATTTACCTGTGTATTTAGAAATAAAATCAGGTAAGTGAGCACTTGCATAAAACTAAGTGTGACAGTAAATTCGAACTAGATGTGAATTGGATCTACGTTGCGATTTTGAGGATTGGTCCCATATATATATATATATATATATATATATATATATATGGGAGGGATATATCAACACACCAAACTTAAACACCTTATCTCACACATAAATCTCAACTATTGATTAAATATTTTTAGTTCTCTCTCTCTCTCTCTTCATTTTCAAGTATATTTTTTTATTTATTTAACTCTCTCTCTCTCTCTCTCTCTCTCTCTCTTCACTCTCTCCCCGATTCAACTCTCTCCCTCAACTACTCCCTCCCTCTCTCTTCTTTTTCATTTTCATCTCCGATTCACAGGGATAAAAATCCCCTCTTTTCCTTTTTATTTTCCGATTCATCCCTCTCTCTTCATCCGATTCAAGTTGCAGGCCTCCCGTTCCCGATTACAGCTTCTAACCGCTGCATTATTATTCGTCCGAATTCGAAACCTAATTCGTGGGTACGTAAGGTATTTCACGATTCCAACTTCCGATTTAAATAATGGATAGTGTTTATGTGGTTTCTTGAATAGTTATTATCACGATTCCCCCTTCCGATTCAAGCTTCTCCCATTCACGGTTAACCCTAATCCGGAGGCAAGTGGGGTTATTCACAGTTTCATATCTGATGTGTCATTTTGCAGATTGTAATTGTTTTGTTGTAATTTTGCAGATTGTAATTTTGCAGGGATAATATGATTTTTTTAGATTGTAGATTATGATTTTGCAGATTGTAATATTTGCAGGGATAATAGGATTTTTTTTAACAATCATGTTATGCCTTGATACATAGAATGAATCACACCGAGTTGAATATTTTTGCCTTTTTTTTGTTGATCTATTATCACAGTTTCTAAAATTTATATCTATGTGGTAAAAATCAGGTGGTTCTTGATGTATTTTTATGATGTGCTTAAGTGGTTCTTCATGTATTTTTATGATGTGTTTAGGTGGTTCTTGATGTATTTTTATTTATCTTTATAGGTACTCGTGCGTGAGGCCATGGGGAAATATCCATGTTATGTTGTTATTAGAGGTAGAAGCCCTGTCATTTATGTGACATGAGAAGAATGTAGAGCTCAAGTGGCCGACTATAATAACGCACGTTATTGGGGATGTTTTTCGGAGGAAGAATCCATTCAAGCACTACATAGCGGTGTGAAGGCTACTAGAAGCACCGAGCCAATGATGGAAAAGTTGAAGTGCCCAAAGGTTGAAGCACATATGAGTACAAATGTTCCCAACTCGTCATCGCCTAAAACACAATCAAATGTTGTTGCTGAGATTGATGATTGGAAAGTCATCAAACATCGCCTTGGGATCCTGTTATTAGTGTTGATTGTTTTTATCGTTGTTTTGATTGCAGCCATAGTGAAATGGTTTCTATTGTAAAATGCTATTGATGTAAGTTATTTGGTAATGACCAAGATTTGCTTTCATTGTAATGTAGTCTGACCTTGTTTTATTATGTAATGCATCTTTTATTTTTTCTCTTTTTCTTCACTCTTTAAACAGGCTAAGATATTGTGAAAGTGATCAAGTTCTTTCAACTGTCCATAACTTGATAAAAGATATTCTGAAACTGATCGACTGAAAAAAACATCATTTCAGCTATAACTTGCATACTGCCAAAAAGAGATAAGCCGCACCATCCACAACGCGGTCCTTGTGCTCAGAGATATAATCTTCTTTCTTTTCCCTCTCTACCATTCTTTATATACTCTGCTCATTTTTTAATGCAAAATCTCTCAATGTGGTATGACGTGAGAAAAATCTTTTGTAAAATGAGTTCATACCTTCACTACGCCTTGTGCATAAAAAATATCCAAATGATAAATTGGGACCCACTTCTTCCTTATGGCATATAGATTCTTTAGCCATTCGTTCTCTGTCAAGTTATATACATCCATCAATTCATTCCACCTATTTTCAAATTCAGCAATCCTATAAAATTCTCTTATACACCATTTCATTTCCTTCTTGAAATTTGAGTTCTTCTTATACAAATGATTCAACTTCTCGGGAAACTTCTTCCTTACATGCCAAAGGTAAAAACGATGTGTAGTGTCTGGAAAAACTCTAGCCACGGCTCTACTCATAGCCGGATCCTGGTCAGTGATTATTGACTTTGGCGCCTTACCACCCATTCCATTTAGCCATGTCTCGAAAGCCCAAACAAAGCTCTCCTCGGTTTCATCCAACAAAAGTGCACAACCAAATTGAATTGACTGCAAGTGATGATTTACTCCAGTAAACGGAGCAAACGGCATTTTGTAAATATTTTTTTTTATATGTTGTATCAAAGTACATCACATCTCCAAAATGTTGATATTGACTTCTCGACCTTCCATCAATCCACAAGAAATTCACACCTCTTGAGTCTTTGTCAAGTAAAATTGTATAGAAGAACTGGGGATCTTCGGTTTGCTTTTTGCAAAAGAACTGTGCCATTGCATTTGCATCCCCCTCAATTGGTGTTTTATATGGCTTGTTTTTACCCAAGTGATTATAGCAATCACGCTCATCAAATCCAACAGATTTCCCATCAAGAAGTGACACACCCTTGGAAACTGGGAGATTGCATTGCCAAAAAGATTCAACTAGAGCTTTTGCATCCATGGGCATATGTTTTATCCGTTTCATACAAATTTACTTGGAAGGGGTAACTGGATTATGATTGTGTTGTTCATGAAAGTCAGTTACTCTCCATCTGCCACTCTTGACAATGGCAATCACAAACCGTGCCATACACCCACACTTTTGAGTTGAGGTGTTTCTTCTTCGAACGGGTCTCTCGGGATCTTGTATGATGAACTTGGAGAAATAATTCCCTTCATGGTCACAAACTAGGCATAGTCTTGTAAGCATATTATCTCGTGCTTTGTCTCTCCGGGAATCTCTAATGCGAACACCAAAACCCCATCTACGAGCATATTCATTATAAAACTCTTTAGCTTCGTCAACACTGTCAAACATTTGCCCCTCGTATGGTTTTTCCACGACCCTCCTTCAAAGACACAACCTCTTCACTACGGATTTATGTAGCGGATTGACTAACAGCAACTTCGTCAAAAATAACATTATTGATTGGTGTTTCGAATATGGATTGAACTTCCTTAATATCGAACGAATCTGAATCCAAATCAATATCCGACTCACTTACAGAAGATGACTCAGTATCACACACTTCATAATAACTATCCATTGTTTAAATCGGAAGCTGGATTCGTGAAAGCCTGACACATCAGAAAAACAAAAAAAAACAGAGATTAAAACTTTGAAAACTGTGAACAACAACAAAAAAATTAGGGATAACCGAGTAAAAATAATCTGAAACTGTGAAAACTCTGAACAACACAAAAAAATATCCAACACCGAGGGCGGAGATATATGTGATGATAAACTAAAATGCACATAAACTGATTCACATTTTAGACACTAAAATGCACATAAACTGATTCACATACAGATGCATACACACGATCCGACACAGGAATGCACACACATACAACCCCACACACAAAGACCCACATACATGAGATATATACATATACATATATGTATACACACACACGTATATCTAAAATTGAAATTAATGAAAGGTGTAAGGAACCAAACCTGACATTAATATTGAGGAAACAAATATGGACGAACTAATTTTAATGTTAGTATATTTTTTTATCGCACCTCTTTTTTCTACGATCTGTGTTTCACCAACGGCCGGTGGCGACTCACCACTCAGTAGCGGACGAATAATAATGCAGCGGTTAGAAGCTGTAATCGGGAACGGGAGGCCTGCAACTTGAATCGGATGAAGAGAGAGGGATGAATCGGAAAATGAAAAGGAAAAGAGGGGATTTTTATCCATGTGAATCGGAGATGAAAATGAAAAAGAAGAGAGAGGGAGTAGTTGAGGGAGAGAATTGAATCGGGGAGAGAGAGAAATGAAGAGAGAGAGAGAGAGTTCAAGAAATAAAAAAATATAACTGAAAATGAAGAGAGAGAGAGAGAGGGAGAATTAAAAATATTTTAATCAATGGTTGAGATTTATGTGTGAGATAAGGTGTTTAAGTTTGGTGTGTTGATATATCCCTCCCCTATATATATATATATATATATATATATATATATATATATATATATGTGTGTGTGTGTTGTGTTGTGTGTGTGTGTGTGTATAGTATATATAATTTATTTGTACATACATTATGTAATGAATATTTATCAAAATAAGTATTTTAAGAAATAAAATTTAGAATGTTTAATGAACAATTCTAATAAATATTCTGATCAGCCTGACCAAATAAAATAAAAAAATTAACATATGTACAATAAATCAAAAAATTACAAAATCTATGAGTATATCATTTAATTTAATATATTGAATTGTCAAATATAATAAGAAAATAAGCTGAATAACAAACAACAAATAAAATAAGTTTAAAGAAACCAAAAACTAAAAATAATGTTCTTATCTTAATGTCTTTACCATTGACTATCATTTTTCCGTTTCTTTTTAAAAATTATGGGCACAACTCCACCTTCTAGTGACCGCAGGCGATGTCGATGTCTGGTCGGCCAACGATAAAATATTTTTTTGGCGAAGAGATTGCCTACAATATTCGCCCATCGACAATCGGTATCCATTGGCATTTTTTTGCACATTTGAGTAATCTATTTCTTATATATGTCACTTTTAATTTTTTTTTATTTGTTCATTTCGTTTGTCTTGTTTAGTGGTTGATCATCTTTAAATTATTATTAAAATATTTTTATACGTATGAAGACTGAAACATACTTATTTCTAAATTGTAATGATATGCATTACGTAAATAAAGATTTGCTCGCATGTATGTTGGATTTTTATATTTAACAAATAATATATTTATTATTTTTGTGCATTACATGAACCTTATACTCGTTTAAATCTAAACACGACATGATGAATTGAAATTAGGAAAAGTATGAGACGACACATTGCACATTCTAATAAATTACCGATACTATGGGGCGCTTGGCTCGCAGGAATTCCTTTGCAATCTAAATAAATTGGAATGGCCAATTTCACTGATGAAATTCCAATCAGCTATTCACTTTGAGCATGAATGAAATTGAATTCTACAGATTCCGTCATTTATGAATTTTGTCATCCCATCACATAGGTAGTGAATTCAAGTCTATTTCTACCCATTAATTCAAAAAGACAGAACTGTACAATATATTATTTATATTTAAACAAATATTATATATAAATAATATAATATTACATATAAATAATATATAAAATATTAAATTCCATACATCAATAATATGTATAATATACGATATATATATATATATATATATATATATATATATATATATATATATGGCGCGTTACATGCGTCTGCGATATTAGATGCGGTATTTTACTGATCTTAATTTATGCATGAGTTTTGTACTAATTATGCATGAAATATATGCATTTCGTGCATCAAAATTTCAATGCACTAAAATATGCAATATATTTGATGCATATAATCTAATATTTTAATGCATCAATATTTTGATGCATATATTGTATATTTTAATGTATTGAAATTTCGATGCACGAAATGCATATATTTCATGCATAATTAGTACAAAACTCATGCATAAATTAGTATTGTAAAGTACTGCATCTAATATTGGTACTGCATAGAACGTGCCACTATATATATATTCCTCTAAAGTTAAAGGGTAAATTCTATAGAGCGACAATCAGACCTGCAATGTTGTATGGCTCCGAATGTTGGGCGATGAAGAAGTCGCTTGAGAGCAAGTTGGAAGCTGCTTAAATGAGAATGTTACGTTGGTCGTGTGGTCGCACAATGTTGGATAGAATCTCGAATGGGGTTTTCAGGAACGCGCTAGATGTAATACCCGTGATTTTCCCTTTCGTTAAATTTTTGTTTTTGGCAATTTTTTGATTTTCAGAACTCGCTTGCGAGCATTTTGACATTTTGATAATGTTTTGTTCTTCGCATTTGGTCATCCGAATTTGTTCCGGGGCTGTTTTACCCGAATCCGTTCGTTGAGCGACTTTTTCCGCTATTTGATTCTTTTCGTGTGATGATGGGTCGAAACTATGGTTTCATGTCTCCTATAAGTCTGTTTAACCTTGTTATGCGTATTGTGAGCTTCGCTTTGGTTGTTCGATGTCGTATCGTGATTTTCGGGCATTTTGGGCCATTTTCGTAATTTCCCAAAGTTTGGGGTAATTACTTTCCCTTGTCGAATTTTGAGCCTTCGGGTGGTTGGAATCGTGTGTTCTCTTAGTGCTCGAATTCGTCTTTGCGAGTACTTCGTAATCATATCTTCGATTCGTATTCAAGTTCGTGTTTCGGGGTCGTTCGTGCCGTCGGAGTTGGCCCCGGCCGAGTCATGGCCGGGCAGTATGGGCCCAGGCCGGCACTGGCCGAGTTACGGCCGATAGTGCTCGCGATTCGTGCGTAAGGCGATTACGTGCGTAACGATCTGCGGCATTACGGCGAGATTTCGGCCATGGCCGGTTACGTACGTAATGTAACACCCCAATTCACAAATGGGACATTACACGCCGTAGAACCCCCGTGAGGTCTACCAGGCTAACTCAAGTCACGTAAACTACAATGATAACCCAAAAGATGCACTCAAAAGTAAATAGGGTCGTGGCCTCGGCCAAAACATTTCAATGGAGTACGTGAAACATAAAGTAAATATCAATTCATTGCCCACGCAGGGGACTTAAACCAAATTTAGAAGTAAACAGTCTAATTCCAATACCCGACAAATGCAATATCAAAACATAAAAACACAGACTCGAGCCACATCATCATGCCAGCCCATCCTTTACGTGCATGTCCCGTGCCTGCTCCTCAGCTCTCCCGGTACCTGAAATGTATAAGACGCGTTTCCCCCATTTAAGGGGTTAGCATTCGAATAGCTAGTACAAGTACACCATTACACAACATTATATGCATACACGATTCAACGCAAACAAATCGTTAGAAAAATCATTTTGAAAATCAATATTCCGGAATATCACATTTACACCAAAACAGTATATCAACAAGTTTTCCACATCACAATTATCCACACTTGGTATCTCGCGACCGTACCCATTAGTATCGGCCCCCAGAGGTCCCGTCGGACCGTCCCCAGGTGAGAAACCACTTCCGCGGCCGTACCCATTAGTATCGGCCCCCAGAGGTCCCGTCGAACCGTCCCCAGGTGGAAGAACATCAACGCACGCACCCAAGTCCACTTCCGTGGCCGTACCCATTAGTATCGGCCCCCAGAGGCCCCATGCCATCCCCAGGTGGAAGAGTGACCATCACAATCATTCAATAAATCGATTTACATCATTCGCATCAAAATCATACGCACATAACGGAATGTAATACATGTACTTGCCTTGGATGACACGACGCGAAGAAAACAGCGAAAGGAAAGGTTTCGGTCCGAACAATCTTCCCAAACTCGTCCCTAACACAATCATGATATACAACCAATCTCAACAATACGAATACGAAGAAATTCATCCTAGTTCTACCCGTTGGGACAATTCATCGAACATCAAGAGGGCATAGGGAATTGAAATCGGTCAACGGTGTAATAACGGGATTTCATCCCATCCGATAACAAGGGAACCAAGAATCACGAGTATACTATCGAAATCTAACAACAACATCGGTTAAATCGGATTAAAAGACAAGATCACCACCAAACCCTCCCCAAATTCATACTAGGGTTCTAGGAGATTTTACCTTGATTCGAAGCCGAACAATAGATGATTTGGTGTTGTGGTGATGATATGATGCTAAGTTATACTTTCCAATCGGTGTTTGGATGAAAATCTGACGAACCCTTGCCTTGGAAGTCGCCCCGACGTGAAGAAGAGGAGGGGAATGAGAAAATGACGAAAAAAAATGACTCCTGCCAGTTTATAAACTGACTGGTGTTACGGCCGTAACACCTCATCCATACGGCCGTAACTTGTGGATATTACGACCGTAATTACATGCATTTACGGCCGTAACAAGTTCTATGGATAGGTCTGGGCAAAACCGACTAATCTAATTTACGGCCGTATGATCTAAGAGATACGGCCGTAACATTTCTTACGGCCGTAATTGGTACATTATACGCCCGTAAGTTGCTACTGGAGTCTCATGCAGGAAGAAAAACGAAGCTGGCTTACGGCCGTACGAGGAATGACTTACGGCCGTATCTCTCGAACATTACGGCCGTAACATGAGGGCTTACGGCCGTAAGCTGCTACAGACATCAGTTGTGAGAAAATAAAGCTCAACGACAACCGGATAGAATAGATACTTAACGAGTATACGAAGATATCCTACTGATGGGATGATTACCATAATCGACACGTGGCTCCGACTGTCCGGAGGTCAGGATAAACGAATAACAACCACAATGCCCAATATAAATCAGAATTTATAAAAATGACCCCAAACATCCGGAATTCACGATACGACGTGGTATTGACAGTCCGAAACTCACAACATGCTCAGTCCAACCATACGAACTTATGGAAATGGGAAAATGACGAAATCGAACGAGTTTAACGAGAACCGAATACACATGCGATACAATATAACTCAAGATGGAATTACGTAAAAACATTATCGAGACTCGTCCAAACGGAGAAACCCAAAGAACAAAATAGATTCAGAATTCCAAAACAGTGCCAAGCGAGTTGTCCGAAACGAAAATACACCAAAAATAGAAATTACAAAAAAAATAGAAAATGCGGATATTACATTATCTCCCCCTAAAAATAAATTTCGTCCCGAAACTTACAACACGAATAACTCAGGGTATCTCGAACTCATACTCTCCTCCGTTTCCCACGTGGCTTCCTCGGATCCATGCCTCGACCCCTGCACTTTAACCAAAGGAATGGTTTTATGCCTGAGTTGCTTCACCCGACGCTCTAAGATCTGAATCGGCCTCTCCTCGAAGGTAATGTCGGGCCCCAACTCGATCTCTCCAAAATCAATAATATGGCTAGGGTCCGGCACGTACCTCCTAAGCTGGGAAATATGAAATACGTTATGCACGTGGCTCAGGGACGGCGGCAAACCTAACCGATATGCAAGCTCTCCAACTCTCTCTAGAATCTCGAACGGTCCAATAAATCTCGGACTAAGTTTACCCTTCCGACCGAAGTGGTAAACTCCCCGTGTCGGCGACACCTTAAGCAACACATGGTCTCCTACCTCAAACTCCAACGGCCGGCGACGTGTATCGGCATAAGACTTCTGTCGGCTCTGGGCCGTCACCAACCTGTCGCGAATCAGAGCAATCTTCTCTCTCGTCTCAACTACCATATCAGGCTCGGTACCAATCAGCTCGGACGCATCATCCCAACACAACGGCGATCTGCACCTCCTCCCATACAATGCTTCGAATGGTGCCATTTTGATCGAGGAGTGCCAACTATTGTTGTACGTGAAATCGATCAATGGCAAGTGCGACTCCCAATCATCCTTCCAATCTAAAGCACAGGCTCGCAACATATCCTCTAGCGTCTGTATCGTCCGCTCGGATCGTCGTGCATGCGAGGGTGGTAGGATGTACTAAGTCTCAGCTCGGTTCCCAAGGCTCTATGAACGGCCTGCCAAAAATGTGATATGAATCGGCCATCACGATCTGAAACAATACTCTTAGGGGTCCCATGTAACCTCACGATCTCTGCAATAAACACTCGTGTCGTGCAAGTCTCTCTGGCCCCCAAGTGTCCTTAATACTCAGAAAATGAGCTGATTTGGTTAGTCGATCGACAACGACCCAAATCATGTTCAATCCAGTCCGAGTCTTAGGCATACCGGTAATGAAATCCATAGAAATATCCTCCCATTTCCACTCTGGGATAGGAAGTGGTCGTAAAAGCCCCGCGGGTCGCTGATGCTCGATCTTAACCTGCTGACAGGTTAAACACCTCGACACAAACTCGCTAACGTCTGCCTTCAAATTACTCCACCAGTAGTTGCTCCTCACATCCTTGTACATTTTACTCGTACCAGGATGTATGGAGTAAGGTGTGGTATGAGCTTCACTCAAGATCTTCTGTCTCAGTTCAACAACACTCGGTACACATAGACTGCCGCAAAATCTCAAAACTCCATCATCGTGAACCACAAATCTAGGGGCTTTCCCCTTCCTCACATCCTCCCTCAACTGGACCAAAAATGGATCATCATACTGCTTCGCCTTGATATCATCAGTCAAGGACGAAGTGATCTCTAACGCACATAACTGACCCTGAACTCTCTGAACCCAAACCTCGATATTCAGACAGATAAAATCTCGCTGGATCCTACTCTGTGGTGTAAGTACCTCCAACATCTGTAACGCCATCGGCTTCCGGCTCAACGCATCAGCCACTACGTTAGCCTTACCCGGATGGTAAAGTATCTCGAAGTCGTAATCTTTAATTAGCTCCAACCACCTACGCTGTCTCATATTCAACTCTTTCTGACTGAAGATATACTTCAAACTCTTATGATCTGTAAAAATCTTACACGACGACCCATAGAGATAATGCCTCCAGATCTTTAAGGCGAAAACGACCGCAGCTAACTCCAAATCGTGCGTGGGGTAATTCACCTCATAAGGTTTCAACTGGCGGGACGCATAAGCAATGACCCTATCTCTCTGCATCAAAACACATCCGAGCCCGAGGCCCGAAGCGTCACTATATACCACAAAATCTTCATTCCCCTGAGGCAACGCTAACACGGGTGCGGTAGTTAGTCGTCTTTTCAACTCGTCAAAACTACTCTGTCGGTCTACGGTCCACTCGAATTTCTGAGTCTTCTGGAGCAACTGAGTGAGTGGTCTAGCGATCTTAGAAAACCCCTCAACAAATCTACGGTAATAACCGGCGAGACCCAGAAAACTCCTCACCTCCTTCACATTCTTAGGCGGCTCCCAAGCCATCACCGCCTCTATCTTCTGCGGATCTACCCGAACTCCCTCTGCTGAAATCACATGCCCGAGGAACATCACTTCCTCGAGCCAAAAGTCGCACTTAGAGAACTTCGCATACAACTGCTCAACTCTCAAAATGTCTAATACAATCCGGAGATGTAAGGCGTGCTCCTCCCGACTCCGTGAATAGATAAGAATGTCATCGATAAAGACGACTACGAATTTGTCCAGATACTCAACAAAAACTTTGTTCATCAACTGCATGAACACTGCTGGGGCATTGGTTAGCCCGAAAGGCATAACCACAAACTCGTAATGGCCGTATCTCGTCCGAAAGGCAGCTTTCGGTACATCGCTGTCCCGAATCCTCAACTGGTAGTAGCCCGAACGCAAGTCAATCTTCGAAAAGACGCCCCACTGGTGATCAAACAAGTCGTCAATCCGGGGCAAAGGGTATTTATTTTTGATGGTCAACTTGTTTAATTCTCGATAATCGATGCATAAACGAAGCGATCCATCCTTCTTCTTAACAAAAAGTACAGGCGCACCCCAAAGCGATGCGCTCGGTCGAATATACTCTTTTTCTAACAACTCTCCCAACTGATTCTTCAATTCTAGCATCTCCGATGGTGCCATACGGTACGGTGCTCGAGAAATAGGGGCCGCATTCGGTTCAAGATCAATAGGAAACTCCACCTCTCGATGTGGTGGTAATCCCGGCAAGTCATCCGGAAATAGATCGGGATACTCGCTAACAATTGGAATCGAAGATATGTCAACCCCACCATTTTCCGCTTGCAGAGCGAAACACCAGTAGCCGACACAACCCTGGTTCAGAAGTTTCATCGCCTTCAAGGTGCTAATCACACTCCCCGATCTACCCTACGGTAGCGAGAGTATGCTCGGTGCCGTCCTCGGCAACTATCGAGATGGTACGAGTCCGATAGTTCATGATAGCACCGTGACGATCCAACCAATCATCCCCGAGGATCAAATCCTCACCCTTAAGGTCTATAACAATGAGATTCGAGGGCCAATCCCGGCTCCCGATCCTCACTGGGCAATCCCTAATTTCCCGGTCCCCAACCATACGATCCCCGCTGGGTGTACCCACTACAAACGGCTCACACTCAAACAAGCAGTCAAAACCAATACGACTCACACAATCCGAAGCAATAAAAGAATGGGTGGCACCCGAATCAAAAAGCACTGAAACTGGATGAGTAAGGATTTGAGTGGTACCTGATGCCACTGGAACGTCTGTCTCCTCTGTACGCCTCATCTGATACAATCGGGGGTGAACTGAACCCGAACTCGACAACAGACGGCGATCCGGCTGACCCCGACCCCTACCACGGCCCGAACTCTGCGGAACATGAGTAGCTGGAGTGCTGTGATCCCTCTGATCGGCGGTGGTGGTCGGAACTCTAGCGGCCCTGGTGGCCCTCTCACAATGAGCTGTCCGATGCCCGGTCTGTCCACAAGTAAAGCAAGTAACTAACGGAAATGGGCAATCCTTCATAACGTGCTCGGACTGACTGCAACTAAAACAAACTCTCCCGCCAGGTGCCACAGACTGGACCGAACGGTTACCCTGAGATCCACCAGCCTGATGAAACAGCCTCCTCCCGGGTGTAGGAGCAGAACGAGACCTCGAAAACTGACCACCTTTACCGGCTAAGAACCCACCAGTAGTCTTCTGCTTCTTAGCTTCCGAAACCGACTCTGATTCCGGGACAGCCATCTCGATCGCGCAGCGCGATCACAGTATTCCTTCAAAGTGGCACACATGAGCGGTGCCATACTCTGCCTGATATGCGGCTTCATGCGCATATTGAAGTAACGGATTTTATCAGCCTCCGTCCTCACCTGATCTTTCACAAAACCCAACTGCTGATTGTAAGAAATAATGGCCTGAGAAATCGGCACATCCTGGGGTGCGGCAGTGAAGAACTCCACAATTCTGCGTTCTTTGACTGGCGGCGGACAATATTCTGCTTCCATAGCAGCCCTGAACTCCTCCCAAGTGGCCCGACGGTCTCTGGGCGCAACGGCCTCCCACCATTCCGCAGCCTTCCTTATCCAGAGGTACTGGGCAATATGTACCCTCCTGTCTTCGGGACAAGCTACGGCATCGAAGGTCTGGACATCTAAAAGAGCCAATTCTCCCAACCGAGGAGTCAAGATCCGGAGAAACGAGGAGGGTGCATCTTAGTCACCGTCTGAAGCCACTTACTAGCTTCCTCTTCGGGTGTCGGGGCGGATTCTCGCGTCCACCCCGAGCTATCTGAGCAAGTGGGCTACTAAGCTCAAATCGGCGGTAGCCAGGCGTCGGCATTATTACCCGACGGCACTGAGTGAGAGGCTGAGTCTGCAGAGGACTGAGAATGTGAGCCCTCTTCATTATCAGCACCCCGACCACGGCCTCGGCCGCGTCCCCTAACTGGTCTACCACGACCTCTCAACATACTGAAGAAAAAATACGAAAGGAATAAGATCAGAAAGATTCACAATCTACAAGGTTGGTATCATAATCCTCAATTCCGAACAACGCAAGAAAACGAATACAGAAATATAAGAGTTCGAGGAGACTTACAGCCACGGGTCGCATGAAAAGACGGTAGCACGATGATATTAGGCTCAACGACTGACTCTAACGACACAACTGACAGACCCAAAATTAACCGACGGCCCAAGCATTCAAAACCTAGGGCTCTGATACCATAAATGTAACACCCCAATTCACAAATGGGACATTACACGCCGTAGAACCCCCGTGAGGTCTACCACGCTAACTCAAGTCACGTAAACTACAATGATAACCCAAAAGATGCACTCAAAAGTAAATAGGGCCGTGGCCTCGGCCAAAACATTTCAATGGAGTACGTGAAACATAAAGTAAATATCAATTCATTGCCCACGCAGGGGACTTAAACCAAATTTAGAAGTAAACAGTCTAATTCCAATACCCGACAAATGCAATATCAAAACATAAAAACACAGACTCGAGCCACATCATCATGCCAGCCCATCCTTTACGTGCATGTCCCGTGCCTGCTCCTCAGCTCTCCCGGTACCTGAAATGCATAAGACGCATTTCCCCCATTTAAGGGGTTAGCATTCGAATAGCTAGTACAAGTACACCATTACACAACATTATATACATACACGATTCAACGCAAACAAATCGTTAGAAAAATCATTTTGAAAATCAATATTCCGAAATATCACATTTACACCAAAACAGTATATCAACAAGTTTTCCACATCACAATTATCCACACTTGGTATCTCGCGACCGTACCCATTAGTATCGACCCCCAGAGGTCCCGTCGGACCATCCCCAGGTGAGAAACCACTTCCGCGGCCGTACCCATTAGTATCGGCCCCCAGAGGTCCCGTCGAACCGTCCCCAGGTAGAAGAACATCAACGCACGCACCCAAGTCCACTTCCGTGGCCGTACCCATTAGTATCGGCCCCCAGAGGCCCCATGCCATCCCCAGGTGGAAGAGTGACCATCACAATCATTCAATAACTCGATTTACATCATTCGCATCAAAATCATACGCACATAACGAAATGTAATACATGTACTTGCCTTGGATGACACGACGCGAAGAAAACGGCGAAAGGAAAGGTTTCGGTCCGAACAATCTTCCCAAACTCGTCCCTAACACAATCATGATATACAACCAATCTCAACAATACGAATACGAAGAAATTCATCCTAGTTCTACCCGTTGGGACAATTCATCGAACATCAAGAGGGCATAGGGAATTGAAATCGGTCAACGGTTTAATAACGGGATTTCATCCCATCCGATAACAAGGGAACCAAGAATCACGAGTATACTATCGAAATCTAACAACAACATCAGTTAAATCGGATTAAAAGACAAGATCACCACCAAACCCTCCCCAAATTCATACTAGGGTTCTAGGAGATTTTACCTTGATTCAAGACAATAGATGATTTGGTGTTGTGGTGATGATATGATGCTAAGTTATACTTTCCAATCGGTGTTTGGATGAAAATCTGACGAACCCTTGCCTTGGAAGTCGCCCCGACGTGAAGAAGAGGAGGGGAATGAGAAAATGACGAAAAAAAATGACTCTGCGGTTTATAAAGCCGGGTGTTACTGTAACACCTCATCCATACGGCCGTAACTTGTGGATATTACGGCCGTAATTACATGCATTTACGGTCGTAACAAGTTCTATGGATAGGTCTGGGCAAAACCGACGAAGCTCACTTACGGCCGTATGATCTAAGAGATACGGCCGTAACATTTCTTACGGCCGTAATTGGTACATTATACGCCCGTAAGTTGCTACTGGAGTCTCATGCAGGAAGAAAAACGAAGCTGGCTTACGGCCGTACGAGGAATGACTTACGGCCGTATCTCTCGAACATTACGGCCGTAACATGAGGGCTTACGGCCGTAACCTGCTACAGACATCAGTTGTGAGAAAATAAAGCTCAACGACAACCGGATAGAATAGATACTTAACGAGTATACGAAGATATCCTACTGATGGGATGATTACCATAATCGACACGTGGCTCCGACTGTCCGGAGGTCAGGATAAACGAATAACAACCACAATGCCTAATATAAATCAGAATTTATAAAAATGACCCCAAACATCCGAAATTCACGATACGACATCGGATTGACAGTCCGAAACTCACAACATGCTCAGTCCAACCATACGAACTTATGGAAATGGGAAAATGACGAAATCGAACGAGTTTAACGAGAATCGAATACACATGCGATACAATATAACTCAAGATGGAATTACGTAAAAACATTATCGAGACTCGTCCAAATGGAGAAACCCAAAGAACAAAATAGATTCAGAATTCCAAAACAGTGCCAAGCGAGTTGTCCGAAATGAAAATACACCAAAAATAGAAATTACAAAAAAAAAATAGAAAATGCGGATATTACACGTAAGGGCCCGGCCGGTTACGTACGTAAGCGTCCGACAGTGTCCGGCTATATAAGGCCTGGCAGCGTGTTTTTCACCCATTTTCTCATTCTCTTCCTTCTCTTCCGCGGCTGGAGGTGTGAGAATCATGGAAAGATGTTGTTGGACAATCAATCCATGAAGTCTTGGAGTTCATATCATCAATCATCCATCCTATAACATCCTCCGATCTACCGAATCAGGTCAGATTTTCTAGAAATCTAGTTTTGGGGAATTTGGGTGTTTTGGTTGTTTTCATCCGTTTAATCCGATTTAACTTAGGATTGTGATGGATTGATGATTATTTAGATGTATTATATCATTTCCCTTGTTATTCCATGGTTGGATCATATCGATTCGTTGTTTTGGTCGAGTCCTTGATCGACGCCTTGAAGGTGTCGGGTAAAATGTCATAGAGGGGTTTTTGGGCGTTCTACGATTATTCTTTCTCGTATGTTCGTTGATTTATTGGTTATATGATGTTAGGGTCAATCTTCTTGCGAGGAACCCGGGTTGAATCCTTCCGTTCGTTGTCTTCTTCGGGGTCCGAGCTTCCCGATTGAACCGTGTTCTTCGGAGTGTTCGGTAGCGGTTATTAAGGTGAGTATCTTGACTATAATCTTTATACTTTGAGAATGTAGCGTGTCGTGAATTTAACGTGGACTTGATAGTGATTGAACGTTTGACCGTAACCTAATTTTAAACGAATATGTGATTCTATGAAAGTAAATAAGAACGTAACTTGAATTTCTTAAAGAATGACAACCACCATCTCTTGTTGTATTATGTTTGATATGGATATTTTTGAAGTGAGTGGTTATCCGAGGAATTTTGGAATAATTGTATTGTACGCTTGTTAGAATGTGTACAAGATGATGTTGTGACGTGAATGTTACGTCTTGTGAAAGTGTTGGTTGCATTAACTCATGCTCTGATGTGTTTGTAATTGTGGCAAATGTGAAACCATTGTTGTTGTGAACTCGATGCATTGATGATTTAACCACAAGGTTATCAATTCGGTAGGTCTGGAGAGGGCTCCGAGAATCGTCACTTGCGAGTACGATGTCACGATAACTTGTGGGTATGTTCGATTGATGTTTGACCGGGTAGGGACCTGTGAGGCCTCCGGCGGCGTGTACTTGCGAGTACAGCCAGTGTGTATGATTTGACCATAAGGTTATCTAATCGGGTAGGTCTGGAGAGGGATCTGAGAATCGGTACTTGCGAGTACGATGTCAAGATAACTTATGGGTGGTTTGAGTTTATTTCGCTAGCCAGCTCGGGAGGGTCCTTAGAGGCCTCGAGTGGGATTCGTGGCTTCGTCCCGGTCCTAGGCAAAAGTGATTGACTTGTTTGGGAATTTGATCATTTTCGTGATTTGGTAAGAAGATCCTTTTGGAAATGAGAATGATAAATCTTTTCATGAATTTACACTGAGACCCATGACGTCCTTAACTATTCTTTCAAATGTGTTTCAAAGTTATCTTTATGATCTCCCTTTTTTTTTTGGGAAATATTTTCGAAAAGACTTTAGACTCGGGGATCGCGTTACTACCTTGTCGAGAGATTACTTTCATAACGGTTATATTCTTGATGTATAACTTTATAGCTTGGTTACTTGCTAGCGATTCCATTGCTAACCCCTCGTTGGGGATTTGTTATCTTTTCCAGGTGTTATGTTTTTGAGAGAGCAATCACAGGATCGGCTCGGAGGATGATATAAAGCAGCGATACTAGTCACAGTTGGAGTTGGTTGTACATTAGTGATCTGTCGGGTTGAGTTTTCCTTGTCATCCTCGAGGGGATGGACATTTTATGTATATTTTGATCGAGTTGTATTTTGGTTTATCAGATGTTCGGATATGTTACGTTTTTGAGAGACCTAATCGGTCTATGGTCTTATATTTTGGTCCAGTCGATCGCATGTGGGTTTTATTTTACAGTCTCCTGCCTGGTAGCTCCTTGCGGTAAGGGGTCTACGGCGTGTAATATCCCTGAGCGGATTGGGGGTGTTACATAAATGGTATCGGAGCTTAGGTTTGTGAAAACCTAGGCAGTTGGGTTTAGTCGGGCCTTGTTGAGTCGTGTCTTATCGTGTCACCCGGGTGAGCAGTTGTGAACAAGCGAGATCATTGCGATCCGTTGTGATCAATTGTGGTTCGTTGTGATTAGTATCGTGTTGCAGCCATTATCCCCGTGCGGCCTGTGGACGTAAGTCTCCTCCTTTATGTGAGGTACCTGTATTTCATGTTTTTACGTGTGCGAATTAAATGTGATGTGTGTCCTTATTTACACGGTGTTGTGTAAGGGAGTTGTATTCGATGCTTGTGATGCACGGTATGCGGATATGACTGGACGTATTGATGTTTTGACTTTGAACCACCGTGTGGGGTGGTATGTTGTGAAATTTGTGAACCTTGATGGGTTTCGAAAGAGTGCCGACGGTTGAGTCGGTGAAAAGCTCAAATGATAGTCTTGATATATGTTTTAACTTGATGTCCCCGAAATGTGTTTGGTTGAATTTGTGATTTTGTTTGTCGTTTGGGCAGGTGGTTTTTAGTTCGATCAGTTTGTTTGGACTATCGTAATTATTCCGCTGCGGGTAGGTTTGAGAATATATTTTTGAGGGGCCATAAGGGTCGGAACTTTTTTGTGAAAGTTGATTTTGAAAATATTTTTATGGTTCGATTAAACCAGCAGCCCGTATGGATTTTGAAATCGGTCGAGTTTTGACAGAGTCAATCCTGTATTTTCAAATGACATCATCAGGCGGTATGAGGAAAAATGTATTTTAATGTATTTCGGGCACTGCAAAATATTACCGTCACCTTCGGTTGAGACCAAAAGAATTTTGAAAAATTTCTGTTATATGTTTGTTATGTTGTTTTGCCCGTCAGAAAATTTTTACAGTACCTTTGCTGTTACAATTCTATAGGTGATCATTTTCTGTTGCTCAATCTCTATCGACCTAATCATATGGTCCGTCTGTGACGATCGTGAACCCTAACTGCGATATCAGTATTGCACTTAGTTGCTTAACCTGTGTGGATATTATTGACGTATTATATATTATCACAATTCTTGTTAGCAAGTTATGGGTGTACGCCCAGATACGATGATTTCATAGTTCGGTTTAATTGTGTTGTTTCTTTGACGTTATCCGGATGTGGTAATTCAGAATGTTTTGTACATAGTTTTCAAAACGAGACAGATATGATAATAGGTTCATAGTTTTGATCAAATGACCGAGGTATTAAAAAAAAACTTTTCTTTTCTAAAATTCGCTTCAGCAAATTTTTCAAATTCAGGAATTTTAAAATGCTATCATTTGGACAAGCACCTTGGAAAAAATTTTGTTTTTAAAATATTACCCATATTCGACCCTGATGATATGTTTGTGGTTTTGACCGTGATAAACTTGGTAAAGGTCGTACGTTATGTTAACATGGCTAAGTGAATGATTTATGAATTTGAATTCTGTCGTTGCAGTGATAGTTCATGTATTCGTGTTACAACTCGGAATGAGTATTTTATTGTGTTACTGTTGGTTGCTCTATATTGATTATGTGGTGGTTGTTTTGTTGTTCTGAACGGTTGTCCATTCAGTATGCCGAGAGGTTGAGGTCGTGGTAACCCTCCGCGCAACCACGATCGTACTACCGGTAATGGCATTAGTACTAGTGTTGCTACTGTGCTCCAACAGGTGGCAGACCAGATGACACATTTAGCTCAGGTGGTTCAGCGTAACCATACTGCGAATGAGGATGTTGGATCGACTCGGTGGCTTAGAGAAGTGGTTTGTATGCGTCCCCCTCGCTTTGCAGGAGCGGGTGATACTTTGGGCTGGGACGGCTGGCTTATCCAATTGGAGAAGATTTTCAAGGCGATTGGTTGTCCCGAGGAGCGGAGGATTCCTATCGCTCAGTTCCTTCTCGTTGATGACGCCGCTAACTGGTGGGAGGCCGTTGAGCCTCAAGATCATGCTGTTACTTGGGAAGAGTTCAAGAAGTTGATGGAAGCAGAGTTTTGCCCGAGGTCGATCCGAGAGCATAGGATCCGAGATTTTTACCTAGCCGAGCCACAGGATGTACCCGTGTCGCAGGCTATTGTCGATTATAGTCGACAGCTCGCCTTTGTGAAGAATCAGGTGAGGACCGAGGAGGACAAGATCCGTCATTTTGATATGCGGATGAGACCAGAGATTCGACAGTATATGTCGGGTTTTACTTGTGTTACTTTGAGAGAGTATCAGGATCGAGCCATTGCATACGAGATGGCATCGTCATTTTCTGGGCCTTCGCATGAGTCTCGAGATTTCTCGGATAGTGTGAGAGTCGGAACTTCTCCTCATCGAGTTTCGCGTAGTTGTTCGGCGAAACCTTCCCTTTCTTCATTTGTTGGGACCAAGAGTTCCAAGTTATCTTCTATGACTCCTAGTCAGACTGGGAGGTGTTTCAACTTCATTGTTGTCGGTCATGTGCAAGCTAATTGTCCTTCGCGGTTGATTACTTGTTATAGCTGTGGACTCAAGGGCCACAAAGTTCAGTATTGTGAAGTATTCCACGAGATTTCTCAGAATCGAGCCTCAGCACCATTGTCGGTATCGACTCGTGTAGGTCGTTGAGGTTATTTGTTTGTTCACTTGGATGGATGTCTGCTTCACCCTTTCTTTTTTTTTAAGTTTCGGGACGAAACTTCTTTTTTGTGGGGTAGAATGTAATACCCGTGATTTTCCCTTTCGGTAAATTTTCGTTTTTGGCAATTTTCTGATTTTTAGAACTCACTTGCGAGCATTTTGACATTTTGATAATGTTTTGTTCTTCGCATTTGGTCATCCGAATTTGTTTCGGGGCTGTTTTACCCGAATCCGTTTGTTGAGCGACTTTTTCTGCTATTTGATTCTTTTCGTGTGATGATGGGTCGAAACTATGGTTTCATGTCTCCTATAAGTCTGTTTAACCTTGTTATGCGTATTGTGAGCTTCGCTTTGGTTGTTCGATGTCGTATCGTGATTTTCGGGCGTTTTGGGCCATTTTCGTAATTTCCCAAAGTTTGGGGTAATTACTTTCCCTTGTCGAATTTTGAGCCTTCGGGTGGTTGGAATCGTGTGTTCTCTTAGTGCTCGAATTCGTCTTTGTGAGTACTTCGTAACCATATCTTCGATTCGTATTCAGGTTCGTGTTTCGGGGTCGTTCGGGCCGTCGGAGTTGGCCCCGGCCGAGTCATGGCCGGGCGGGCCTGTGCCGAGATCGCCGAGTTACGGCCGGTAGTGCTCGGCAGTTACGTACGTAAGGCCGGTTACGTACGTAAGCCTTGGCCGGTTACGTACGTAACGATGCCGGCATTTCTGGGCAGAGATTTCGGCCATGGCCGGTTACGTACGTAAGGGCCCGGCCGGTTACGTACGTGAGCGTCCGGCAGTGTCCGACTATATAAGGCCTGGCAGCGTGTTTTTCACCCATTTTCTCATTCTCTTCCTTCTCTTCCGCGGCTGGAGGTGTGAGAATCATGGAAAGATGTTGTTGGACAATCAATCCATGAAGTCTTGGAGTTCATATCATCAATCATCCATCCTATAACATCCTCCGATCTACTGACCGTGCCGATTTCCTAGAAATCTAGTTTTGGGGAATTTGGGTGTTTTGGTTGTTTTCATCCGTTTAATCCGATTTAACTTAGGATTGTGATGGATTGATGATTATTTAGATGTATTATATCATTTCCCTTGTTATTCCATGGTTGGATCGTATCGATTCGTTGTTTTGGTTGAGTCCTTGATCGACGCCTTGAAGGTGTCCGGTAAAATATCATAGAGGGGTTTTCGGGCGTTCTACGATTATTCTTTCTCGTATGTTCGTTGATTTATTGGTTATATGATGTTAGGGTCAAATCTTCTTGCGAGGAACCCGGGTTGAATCCTTCCGTTCGTTGTCTTCTTCGGGGTCCGAGCTTCCCGATTGAACCGTGTTCTTCGGAGTGTTCGGTAGCGGTTATTAAGGCGAGTATCTTGACTATAATCTTTATACTTTGAGAATGTAGCGTGTCGTGAATTTAACGTGGACTTGATAGTGATTGAACGTTTGACTGTAACCTACTTTTAAATGAATATGTGATTCTATGAAAGTAAATAAGAACGTAACTTGAATTTCTTAAAGAATGACAACCACCATCTCTTGTTGTATTATGTTTGATATGGATATTTTTGAAGTGAGTGGTTATCCGAGGAATTTTGGAATAATTGTATTGTACGCTTGTTAGAATGTGTACAAGATGATGTTGTGACGTGAATGTTACGTCTTGTGAAAGTGTTGGTTGCATTAACTCATGATTTGATGTGTTTGTGATTGTGGCAAATGTGAAACCATTGTTGTTGTGAACTCGATGCATTGATGATTTAACCACAAGGTTATCAATTCGGGTAGGTCTGGAGAGGGCTCCGAGAATCGTCACTTGCGAGTACGATGTCACGATTACTTGTGGGTATGTTCGATTGATGTTTGACCGGGTAGGGACCTGTGAGGCCTCCGGCGGCGTGTACTTGCGAGTACAGCCAGTGTGTATGATTTGACCATAAGGTTATCTAATCGGGTAGGTCTGGAGAGGGCTCCGAGAATCGGTACTTGCGAGTACGATGTCAAGATAACTTATGGGTGGTTTGAGTTTATTTCGCTAGCCAGCTCGGGAGGGTCCTTAGAGGCCTCGAGTGGGATTCGTGGCTTCGTCCCTGTCCTAGGCAAAAGTGATTGACTTGTTTGGGAATTTGATCATTTTCGTGATTTGGTAAGAAGATTCTTTTGGAAATGAGAATGATAAATCTTTTCATGAATTTACACTGAGACCCCTGACGTCCTTAACTATTCTTTCAAATGTGTTTCAAAGTTATCTTTATGATCTCCCTTTTTTTTGGGAAATATTTTCGAAAAGACTTTAGACTCGGGGATCGCGTTACTACCTTGTCGAGAGATTACTTTCATAACGGTTATATTCTTGATGTATAACTTTATAGCTTGGTTACTTGCTAGCGATTCCATCGCTAACCCCTCGTTGGGGATTTGTTATCTTTTCCAGGTGTTATGTTGTTGAGAGAGCAATCACAGGATCGGCTCGGAGGATGATGTAAAGCAGCGATACTAGTCACAGTTGGAGTCGGTTGTACATTAGTGATCTGTCGGGTTGAGTTTTCCTTGTCATCCTCGAGGGGATGGACATTTTATGTATATTTTGATCGAGTTGTATTTTGGTTTATCAGATGTTCGGATATGTTACGTTTTTGAGAGACCTAATCGGTCTATGGTCTTATATTTTGGTCCAGTCGACCGCATGTGGGTTTTATTTACAGTCTCCTGCCTGGTAGCTCCTTGCGGTAAGGGGTCTACGGCGTGTAATATCCCTGAGCGGATTGGGGGTGTTACACTAGAAGTGGCGCCAATTTCTGCGAAAGTTAGGGAAGGGAGATTGAGATGGTTTGGTCACGTCCGCAGGAGGCAGACATCTGCTCCGGTGAGGAGGGTCGAGAGTTTATTGGTTGTCGGGAGGAGGAGGCGAGGCAGACCGAGGAGGACGTGGGAGGAGCAAGTGAGATTAGATTTGAAGGCCTCAAACCTTTCCGAGACCATGACTGTGGATAAGTGCTCGTGGAGGCGCCAGATCAGAGTTGTGGATTCTTTGGTAGTGAACGGTGCTGTAGTAGAGAGCCTCAGGTCGGGTTGTCTTGGTTAGTTTTGGCCTAGAGCATTGCATTATTTACTTTTACTCTTATTGCATATTTTATCCTATTGCCTTTTGCGTGTGGTAGGGGTGTATTTCGAACCGAATGTTCGTGAAAATTTCACGAAAATGTTCGGTCAATGTTCAGTTCGTGTTCGGTTCGGTCAAATTCGAACAGTTCGCGAACATGTTCGTTACATACACGAACCGAACACGAACAAAATAATATATGTTCGTTAGTTCGCGGACAAAGGTTTTTTATATATTTATTAATAATTTTACAATAATTAATAAATATAATTAATAATTTTACAATAATTAATAAGTATAATTGATAATTTTACAATAATTAATAAATATATATACAAAATAAAACCTAACATTCCAAAATCCTTAATTTCTAAATGTATATTCTCTTTTTATTTTTTTTTAATTATTATTGCTTGTAATTTAGGCTTTTTTCTATATTTTAGAACACAAACGAACAAACGAACGATCAAAACGAACCGAACAATCGTACGCTAACGAACGAACACGAAATATGTGAAATTTTAACGAACCGAACACGAACAAGTGGTTTGTAATATTATCGAACACGAATCGAACGAACCGAATCCTTAACGAACGAACGTTCGTTAAAGTCACCGTTCGGTTCGTTCGGTTCGAAATACACCCCTAGCGTGTGGTGTATTTTCTATAGGGAGCTGTGCGCAGAGTCAACCTCTCTTCTGTTAGAGCTGTGCGCAGAGTCAACCTATTAGAGCAGCGTTCATCGAGAGTGTAGTTGCCAAAGTCCCCTTAAGTAAGTCTCATGTGAATTAAGTTATGGGCTCAGATATGGTTTTGAGCATTTTCGAATGATATGCTTTTTTGTATATATCACTTATTACTTTGTTGTGCACTAAGCTGGGGGTCTTCACGGAAACAGCCTCCCTACCGTAAAAAGTAGGGACAGGATCTGTGTACATCTTACCCTCCCTAGATTCTGCTCTGTGCGGGATATACTGGGTATGTTTGGTTTGTTTGGTTTATATATATATATATATATATCATATATAATGAAAGATTGAGTCCTAAAAATGATTGGGGAGTATTAATGACACCAATTTTGAAATATTTATTAGGATTTTGCAATTTAGCCCTCACATTTTCCTGCAACTTTCAATTTAACCCCAGAAATTCTGTATACTTCAATTTAAACCCGTTTTGATTTATGATTCTTCGATTTTAACCCAGTCAGCTTCTCAACTCTTACAATTTGACCCCACTCAACTTTAAAACCTCCAATTCAGTCCCATTTTGACCAAGACATTAAAATATTGACCTTTCAATTAATATTAATAATTAATCCGATTTTATGCATATATATTTTAATTTCCGTCATTATATCGTAATATTTTATAATGATTAAAATATTATTACATGTAAACTTTATCGAGAATTTACGGGCTTAGGACTGTGAGTCGAGCATCTCCATATTCAAGTTAGACAACATCATTTATTCGTGGGAATTTTCACTATCACTTTAATTGCTTTAATTGGATTGTATATGTGATATCCAATTCAATATGTGATATTCAATTCATGTTTAAAAATTGACGATACATGTTGTGAATTTGGCTTACATGTATACGTGTAAAGAGGCTATCTTAAGATATATGTTGTTGCGGGGACACCTGCGCAACCTCAATATTCACATGCGTGCTCGATTCATGTTATATGTGGTATTTTGTGTATGTTTTATGTTGTTGCGGGGACACCTGCGCAACCTCAATATTCGTGTTATGCGTGTTAGATTCATGCTATACGTAATATTGTGTGTATGTATTCATGTTGAGGAAAGATATGATAGATTATTCATTTTATGCTTTCCATGAGATTATATATTACTGTGATAAGTGAGATTTCCACGAGCTGAAGGAAGCTCACCCCACCTTTATTACCCCGCAGGTTAAACCGAGCCGTATGAACGAAGGAGCGAGCCGAGAGGGCATATGAATGAAATTTATTAAATGATGTTTTTCTTATGTCAAATGTTTCGAAATTCTTTTGGGGAAACTTTTGTTAGAAATTAACAATTTATAATTTATTCTTCCGACGCAAATTTTATTTCGTATCTATGACGTGTTATTGCCTTAATTAAAGGTATTTAATATATGTCAGTGTAGCGACTCGACTTTGTAGGCGTTATTCTTCGTCAAATTTACCTTTTATTTATTTTCCCCAATAATTACCCCTAGAAAGTCGGGGCGTTACATAGTGATATAACTTATATTACACATTAACGCAACCTTGATACAAAGTATATAAACATCTGCACAAACATTACGTACAAAACATGTAGATATTCACCAAAAACACAGCCGATGTATCGCACGGGTTCGTAACGACTATATATATATATATATATATATATATATATATAGTCAGGGGCGGAGGGAGGGGGGTCCAAGGGGGTCCACGGACCTCCCGGCGGATGGAAGTTCCTTTATAAAATAGGGGAAGCTATATATATAATTGTCCGATCTCCGTAATTTTTATAGCTCCGGACCCTTCCGAGTAAATCCTCTGCTTCCGCCACTGTATATAGTTGGGTAGTAATTTGTAGAATTTTAGACGAACTTATTTTTTATGACATAAACACAGTCTCACTTCTGAAGCAAATGCTACCAAGATTTCGAATCAAACCTCACCCGCGCAAACCAAAGTCTTCTTTTCTGAACTACCGACCTCAATTCTCGACGAACCCGCTTGTAGAAGATTACAAGATTCAATCGCCATTGCAAAAAAATAACCTGCGCAGACATTTATTAGAAATATGCTCGCAAGAATGCAAGAAAATCCAGTCCCGCCAACTGCTCGACCAAATGCCGGAAAGACTGAAGCTTTCTTTAAAAATGGCCAAAACAGTTCATGCTCAAAGCTTGAAACTTGGCATCTCAACATACGGAAACTTGGGGAATTCCATCTTGGATTTATACGCCAAATGTGGCCACACGGATTATGCGCAAAATGTATTTGTACACCTCCAGAGTAGGGATAAATTGGCTTGGAATTCGATTATGATTATGAACTCCCGTAGAGGGTCGTTTGAAGATGTTGTGGAAGGTTTTAGATCCATGAGGAGTTCTGGGGTGGTAGGGAATCAGTTTAGTTTTGCTATGGGCTTATCAGCTTGTGCTAAGTTGATGAACATGGAACTTGGCAAGCAATTACATTGCGCTGTTAAGAAATTGGGGCTTGAAGCTGATGCATATTGCGAGGCTGCCTTGATTGATATGTATGCCAAATGTGGTCATCTTGTTTTTGCTAAGACAATATTTGACAATGCAGTGAACCCGGATACAGTTTCTTGGACTGCAATAATTTCCGGGTTTGCTCAATCTGGTTTGGCTAGGAAGGCAATTGAAATATTTGAGGAGATGCAAAAGGTAGGTCACATTCCAGACCAAGTAGTGTGTGTAACTGTGTTAAGCGCTTGTGTGGGGCAAGGAAGGCTTGAGGATGCCTGTCGTCTGTTTTCCCAAATGCCTAATCCAAATGTTGTTGCATGGAACGTAATGATTTCAGGGCATGCAAAAGGTTGTTATGAGGAAGAGGCTATTGATCTTTTCAAGAATATGGTCAAAGCTGGCATTGAACCAACACGTTCTACACTAGGAAGCGTATTAAGGGCAATTGCGACTGTAGCCAATCATAATTATGGCTTGCAGGTCCATACTTGGGCATTAAAGCAGGGGCTCGACTCTAATATGTATGCAGGGAGTTCTTTACTTAACATGTATGCCAAATGTCAAAAGATGGAGGCTGCAAAGGCAGTATTTGATGGAATAAAAGAGAAAAATGATGTATTATGGAATGCATTGCTTGGAGGTTATGCTCAGAATGGGCATGCTCGTGAGGTTCTGGAGTTATTTGTGAATATGAAGACATCAGGATTCCAACCTAATGAATATACGTATACCAGCGTACTGTGTGCATGTGCTTGTTTAGAAAATATGGATATGGGGCGAGAGTTACATTCAATTATAATCAAGAATGAGATTGGAGCAAACTTATACGTGCAAAATGCTTTAGTGGATATGTATGCCAAGTGCGGGGCTCTACTCAACGCAAGGAAACTATTCGAGCGAATCAGAAATCGAGATAATGTTTCTTGGAATGCGATCATTGTTGGTTATGTGCAGGGAGAAGAGGAAGGAGAAGCTTTTTGTATGTTCCGGAGGATGATGTCAGAGGGAATTGCACCTGATGAGGTATCCTTAGCTAGCATACTCAGTGGTACAGCGAATTTGCAAGACCTTTATAAGGGTAGGCAGTTACATTGTTTTCTGGTCAAATACGGTCTAGAGAAAGGCCGTTATACCGGAAGTTCACTGATTGACATGTATTGCAAGTGTGGAATAGTTGAAGCTGCAACATTAGTTTTCTCCGACTTGTCTGAAAGAAGTGTGGTTTGTTTAAATGCTTTAATTTCTGGTCATGCTCAATCGAGTTTAGGTGCAGCAGTAGACATCTTTAAGTATATGCTTTTCGATGGGCTGCAGCCGTCAGAAGTCACTCTTGCTACCCTTCTGGAGGCATGTTCTGGTAATCTTGATTTGTATTTAGGAAGGCAAATACACTGTTTTATTCTGAAGTTTGGCCTCCCTTATAGTGATGAGTTTTTAGCCGTCTCTCTATTAGGCATGTACATGAGTGCACGGAGAAATACTGATGCTTTTAGTCTTTTCTCTGAGCTCCCTTACCCGAGAAGCACAGTACTATGGACTGTCTTAATATCAGGAAGCGCTCAAAATGACTGTGGTGAGGCGGCATTACTTTGGTACCAAGAAATGCGTACCCATAATGCCATGCCCGACCAAGCGACATTTGCTAGTGTCCTTAGAGCATGCTCAATTTTAGCTTCTTTAGTGGATGGTAAGAAAATCCATTCTTTCGTATTTCATATTGGTTATGATAAAAACGAGTTGATCGGAAGTGCTCTTCTTGATATGTATGCCAAATGTGGGGATATGATAAGCTCATCACAGGTCTTTAACGAGATGATTAGCAAGACGGACGTTATTTCATGGAACTCGATGATTGTTGGATACGCCAAAAATGGTTATGCGGAAAGTGCTTTACGGATTTTCGATGAGATGAAACGGACAAATGTAGAACCGGATGAAATCACTTTTCTCGGCGTTTTAACTGCATGCAGTCATGCAGGGATGGTATCCGAAGGTCAGGAAATATATGATGTCATGATTAGTCGTTATGGGGTCCGGCCACGAGCGGATCACTGTGCCTGCATGGTCGATCTTTTTGGACGTTGGGGTTTTCTCGGGGAGGCAGAGAAGTTTATCGACAACATGGGGTTCAAGCCCGATTCTATGATATGGGCCACGTTCCTTAGTTCATGCAGATTGCATGGGGACGACATAAGAGGGCGGCGTGCAGCTGAGAAGCTTATTGAGTTGGATCCACAGAATTCTTCTCCCTATGTGCTGCTCTCCAGTATACACGCAGCATCAGGCAACTGGGATGGGGTTGATCTTGTGAGGAAAAAGATGATGGAAAAGGGAGTCAAGAAATTCCCTGGAAGTAGTAAAATATCCGGGATGTAGTTGGATAATTGTGTGTGTGTGTGTGTGTGTGTGTGTGTGTGTGTGTGTGTGTGTGAGGGGAGGGGGTGACAGTTTCTTTGTTGTAGGCGATAAATTTCGAAGATGTGGGATATCAAAATGTCCGGAGCGGCCCCCTCCTTGGGCTGTGGTCGAGGATATACATACATCCGAAACTACAGACCTATTATGATGCGTGGGTTATTCACACGGCGAACCAACTCTATAATCTAGCCTTTATCTCGTTCACTATCTTGCTCATCGACACCTCCACCTGTCTAAAGACCTTCGAGTTCCTCCACTTTCATAGCATCCACACAACTCCCTCCCACACACAAACGACAATGGTCCTCCTTTTCCCGCTAAGAACTCTACTAAGGGGTAGACTCGTCGAGAGATCGGAAGAGAACACTGTCACGACACCCAACCATCTACCGGAACTTCATAATATATAGTAATTTTTATACTATGTGGGGGTTGTGTTATTTATTACACGCACGGAATTGGGAACAAGACGAGTTTCAGTGTAGAAGAAAATTTTAAAATACATGTAAAGAAAAGCTGTTTAAGCTCATTCATGTCTTATTTCTTCATAGATTTTTATATATGAATATTCATCAAATATTTATACATATAACCGTTCACACATGATAAAATTAAATTAGAAGTGAAACATCATTCTGAATCAAATAATTTAAATTTTTCATGTCATTAATTCCTCCAATAAATAAAAAAATATGTATAATATAATTGTGCTTTTTTAATATGATAATTAGAATCCGTGTGATATCAATTTCGTATTGTGTGTAGGTAATTATCATACATTTACTTCTATATACTTGCTGTTATCTGAACAAAAATAAATTTTAATTTGCAATAAGAGATGCATTAGTTTGGATAAATTTTGAATTTTACAACATAGTTTGTCGTTTATCTACAAAATTAATATTCAGTCTTTTAGTTAATTTCAAAGATTATAAATAATAATTATTTAATAAAAAAATAGTCATGAACTATTGAGAAGAAATACAATCAAAGATATCATTTAATAAACTTCATTTGATATTTTCATATTCATACTATTTCAAAAAATATTCATCATAAATATATTTATTTAAAAATTGATAAATATGAACTTTTACATGTAACCCGGGGTCATTTAATTCATATTGTGTAGCAGATCATCCTTAAATTAGACACTTTGTATTTAAAATTCATTATATTGTGGTATGTCACGTATTTGCTCGTTTTTAAAAAAAATAGATGATATATATGTATAGTTGAGATTAATGTGCATGGAATGAATTCAAGACCAGACCTATGAATGTTCGGAGCATAAATGGGTGGAAGAATCGAGTTTAAATAAGGGTCAAATTGAAGAACAAGTTAAAAAGAGAGTAAGCAGGCGAGATTATATGAAGGGCGGCACTAAAATACTCATAGCGTTATCAATTATTTAAATCTTGAGAACAAAAATATATAGTTGAAAAGTTAATTGAGTTATCTTTCCAACACCCAACTGCTCGTGGTTTGGAGTTTTTTTATAAAAAATTATGATGAAAATGATCGAATTACACAACACCAGAAGTCTCGCACGACAATGCAACAGTGCGTTGAGCATTGCACTGTCGTGGACCGTTGAAGAAATTGATGAGTCCGGCTTCCGACACGACTTTGCGGGAGATATGTTGAGCGCCGCAAGACAGTAACGCGACAGATGTTTTAGTTTCGTTCCAGGATGCGATTTTGAATTCCACTTTGGTCCAGTTTCCTTTCTCTCTATATGGATCCCCCATGGTCGAATATTATGGCCCTGTTTGGCAATTAGCAGTTAGCGGTTAGCTATAGCAGATTGAGTTAGCTGTTTTGACTAGCTGTTTGAATTAGCGATTTGTATAAAAGTGTTTGGTAAATAACTGTTAGTGGTTAGCTATTTTAATATGTAAAATAACTAATAAGAACATTAACATATATTATTACTTAAATTAGTAATTGTTAAAATAATAAATAAATAAACAACATTCATAATTTTATATATATATATATATTCATGATTATATTTCACGTGTTTCATAATATATCAAACCTTTACGTGTAGAAAAGTGTGTATATATATAGATATAAATGCATAATTTTTAATGCAAAATTTAAAATTTAAAGATCAAAAAATAAAATAGTATTTTCATAACATTAGTTACAATCCTCTGATTGAAAAAACTGTTTGAAATTAGCGGATTGAACCCTATCCGCTACTTAAATCAACTAACGAATAAACACTTATATTAAATGATTCATCTAGTCAAACCTAAATGGGATCAATCCTCTATTTTCTCCACAAGCCTCTAACTCCCAAAACACCCCCTCCTATATGATTCTCCTAACAAAGAGTAGAAACATGCAGAGAGGACAAAGACGAATAACCAAGATCTAGACGAAGCTTTCTTTACAATTTATTGTTGGAAAAACTGTGTTACAAACTTGCTGGGCGAAAAAATAAAATACAACTGGGAAAAAACAAATTACAACTCGAAATACAGAAACTACAGGACTCAACGAAAAAAGGAAATTACAGAACTCGAAACAGAATTAAAAAATACAAGAAAATTAATAAAATCGTAAATGAAGTCGAGTCGAGGAGGCCTCTTCCCGCAAGACAAATATTGCCCCGGTAGTGCTCTTTGGTTTAGCAATTTGTCTCCAAAGGTAAAACGACTTACGTCTCGACAGATGTAGCACCACAATTCCGGCGAGCTCCGGCGAACAAGAATGAGTTGAGAACTGAACTGACTTATGAAATGCAGGTATGCAGAATATATTTTCGTACTTTTTTCTGTGTCAGATGCATATGAGATGCATGCCTATTTATAGGACATCTCACCTGCAGGGGATTTAAACACAGCCTTTAATGGCTATCATAATGCAGTCATTTATGCTGCATTATGGTCAGGAGTTACGAATTTCAAACAAATGGCAGGGGTTACGAAATTCACACCTGCCATTAACTCCTACTCATAACACCTGGGAGGTTACTTCCGGGTTGGACTGAATTTGAACAGTCAGGACGCACCTGGACTGTATTCAGCTCCTTAACCATTTGACGGATGTACCTGGACATCCTTATGTGCACATACGAGCCCAACTACGTTGTTGAGCTTGTCCAAAAAATTCTTTAAGGTAGCCCAAGGCCTAGCTCACGGCCAAGCCCACGAACAGGCCCAAAGACCAATTGCCAAGATCCAAGATCCAAGTCCAAGACCAAGGTCAAGGTCAAGGTCAAGGTCAAGGTCAAGGTCAAGGTCAAGGTCAAGGTCAAGGTCAAGGTCAAGGCCAAGGCCAAGGCCAAGGTCCAAGGTCCACGGTCCACGGCACGCGGCTCGCGGCCGCGGTCGAGGCCGAGGCGAGGCGGGCGGCGGCGGCGGCGCGCGCGTGTGCGCGTGTGTGGGCTTTAAGCCCATACACATGTGCCATTAATTATTACATGCATAAAGGTAACTCCTTATATACTAGAATAATGATGGTTCATTATTCAATGTGGGATTCCATCCCTTCACAATTAAGTGACAAACTTTAATTCACTATTTCTCACTCACCGGGAATCAGTTTAGAGAAAGTGAATATACCACGATCATCTACTCGGAACGTAGATCGATCCTATGATATTTAATTTTACAAAATCAAATTAAAATCATTAACGATTCCAACAATCCCCCACATGAGTGAAAATGGCTCAAATGCAATATGCAGACTCAAGCTCAGTCCTCAAGAGGCGTTAAAGTATAAGGATAGGTAGTTCGTGACTTTGAACCTTCCATAGTTAACATCATTGGGTACACAGGTGGATTAGTGGCTTGATGCTTTGAACTATTCCCCCACGGTGTGCACCGAGACAATGGTGCTAACACTTGAACACCTCAACCTCATCCGTTCTCACGTTTTGTGTCCTTTGCGGGCCTTAGACACCCCTTTGGATTCATAAGTGTATTTCATGAAGCGGCCCCCACTTCTCACTTATATAGGTGATTCTTTACCGAGTATCTTGCCATACTCAACCTCCTCGAGGTCTTTAGGAATCATTAAAAGTCATAGACTTAACCTCACCACTAGGCAAGCTTTCAACACTCAATTGCTCTATAGGGAATAAACTTAGATGAGTGTTTCACACGAACTCTCATAGCTTAGTTCTCCCATTGAACCAAGTTCTTGGGATCTCCATTCATCTTGGTTGGGTTACCACTATGATAATTCTTAATTTGTGGATTTTAAACCCATTCCCTCTAGCAATTTATTCATTTGATCACGGTTTAATCCTTTGGTTAGCGGATCCGCTAGATTATCCAATGACCTCACATAGTCAATAGAGATAACCCCACTTTTGATCAAATGTCTCATGGTATTATGGCGTCGACGAATATGTCGAGACTTTCCATTATACACGTTGCTTCTCGCCCTACCAATAGCAGCTTGGCTATCACAGTGAATCATCACTGCAGGCACTGGCTTGCTTCTAGAAAGTTTCTGAGCCATTCGGCTTCTTCACCAGCTTTGTCCAAAGCTATGAATTCCGATTCCATGGTGGATCGGGCTATACACGTTTGTTTCACGGACTTCCACGAGACAGTTCCACCCCCAATGGTAAACACGTAACCACTTGTAGAAAATGAACTTTTCGTGTCGGATATCCAATTCGCATCACAGTACCCTTCAAGTACCGGGGGGTATCTCGAATAGTGTAGCCCAAGGTTTTGAGTATACTTTAAGTACCTCAAAACCCTAACGAGAGCTTTCCAATGCTCTTTGCTTGGATTGCTCGTATAACGACTCAATTTGTTTACAGCACAAGCTAAATCGGGTCGAGTGCAATTTGTAAGATACATTAAACACCCAATGACTCGTGCATATTCTTCTTGTGCAACGGGGTCCCCTCGATTTTTGCTCAAGTGATCATTTAAATCTATTGGGGTCTTAGCCGGCAAGCTATCAAAAGCATTAAACTTCTTGAGAACTTTCTCGGCATAGTGAGATTGTGTCAAGATGATTCCATCTGATTTTCTCAAAATTTTCACTCCAAGAATCACATCGGCTAGCCCCATGTCTTTCATGTCAAAATTTCTTTTTAACATGTTCTTAGTATCGTTAATCACTTGTATATTGTTACTCATGATTAACATGTCATCTATATAAAGACACACAATAACATAACCGTTATTAGTGTTCTTAATATAAACACATTTATCACACTCGTTTATTTTAAAACCATTTGATAACATTACATTATCAAATTTCAAGTGCCACTGTAGTGGAGCTTGTTTCAATCCATATAGAGACTTAACCAGTTTGCATACCTTTTTCTCTTGTCCAGGTACTACAAACCCTTCAGGTTGTTCCATATAGATCTCTTCATCCAGATCACCATTCAGAAAAGCAGTCTTAACATCCATTTGATGAATCTCAAGATCGTGCAAAGCGAGAATCGCGAGAAGCACACGAATAGATGTAATTCTCACAGTGAATAGGTATCGAAAAATCGTACCCTTCCTTCTGTTTGAAACCTTTGACTACTAAACGAGCTTTATACTTGTCAATTGACCCATCAGCCTTGTACTTTCTTTTAAGGATCCATTTGCATCCTAAGGGCTTACAACCTTCAGGTAAATCAACCAAAACCCAAGTTTGGTTTTGTAAAATTGAGTCAATTTCACTCTGAACAGCTTCTTTCCAGAGCAACCCGTCTGGTCTGGCATAAGCTACTTTGATCGACGTTGGTTCTTCATCCAACATGAATGCTATGTAGTCAGGTCCAAATGTCTTTGGTGTCCTAACCCTACTACCACGTCTCGGTTCTACATCTTCCAGATTAGATCTCGATCGCTTACGTGACTTTGGATCTACATCAACAGGTTTTGAACTTGTTCCTTCATCTTCAACTCTATTGTTAGAATTGTTCTCAACTTTATCATTATCCTTACAAGGATATATGTTTTCAAAGAATACAACATTCCTTGATTCAATTGTTGTTCCCACATTCATTTCAGGAACTTCTGACTTGTGGATAACAAACCGATAGGCACTACTGTTCAGTGCATACCCAATAAAGATACAATCGACCGTCTTAGGTCCGATTTTAACTTGTTTAGGTAGAGGTACCTCAACCTTAGCCAAACACCCCCACACTTTGAGATATTTGTATGAAGGTTTTCTTCATTTCCACAACTCATAAGGTGTAATATCCTTACCTTTGCGTGGAATCTTGTTCAATATGTAGTTGACTGTCAGGACAGCTTCCCCCCACATGTTCTGGGGCAACCCTGAACTAATCAATAAGGCATTCATCATATCTTTAAGAGTTTGATTCTTACGTTCAGCAACGCCATTAGATTGTGGTGCATATGGAGCTGTTGTTTGATGAATTATACCACTTTCGTTGCATAATTCCTCAAACGGGGCTACGTATTCGCCACCTCTATCGCTTCGAACCATCTTGATACGACATCCTAATTGATTTTCGGCTTCATTCTTGAAGTTCTTAAAAGCTTCAATAGCCTCATCTTTACTTCTCAAAAGATAAAGATAACAATATCTTGTGCAGTCATCGATAAAAGTGATAAAGTACTTCTGACCACCTCTAGTTTGCACAAACTTTAAATCACACACATCTGTGTGAATTAATTCAAGGGGTTGTGTGTTTCGTTTTACCGAATGAAACGGAAGTTTCGTCATTTTTGCTTCAACACAAATTTCACATTTGTTTTGAGTATTGACTTCATTTAATTTTAGTAAATCTAAGTTTACTAATCTTTTTATAGCATTTAGATTCACATGACCTAATCTGCAATGCCATAAATCAGAACACTCAGTCAAGTAAGAGGAAGCAGTAGCATTTTCATTAGCATTACTGGACTTGGTTACATGGCGTTTAGCCAAAGCATTAAGTTTAAAGAGTCCCTCCGTGAGGTAACCCTTACCAAGAAACCTATCAAACTTTTTTATGATAATTCTATCCGACTCAAACACTAGTTTAAACCCCTTTTTAACTAGTATAGAGCCTGAGATCAAATTCTTCCTCATGTCCGGAACATGAAGCACATTCTTCAAGGTGAGTGTTTGTCCGGACGTAAGTTTGAGGTCCACTTCTCCAACTCCGATAATTTCAGATGAAGCTGGATTCCCCATGTTGAGATTCCTCCCCTCAACAACTTGATAGTTCTTAAACTGGCTCCTATCGGCACCAACGTGGGCGGTCGCACCGGTGTCGATGTACCAACCACCTTGGTTCTCAACGTGGTTGACTTCTTCGGTGACCACAGCAGCAAGGCATCCTCGTTCCATTCGCCGTTAGTCTCGGCGATGTTGGCTACATGTTTCTTCTTCTTATTGGCCTTCGGCTTTCGACAGTCTTTCGCCGTATGCCCATGTTTGCCACAGTTGAAGCAATCGCCATCAAACTTCTTGACTGGTTGCTTCCCTTTGCTCTTGTTTTGGACACTTGGACGAGCCCTTTTATTGGAGGGACTGCCATGCTCCAGCAGATTGGCCTTAGCATCAATCAGGCCTTTTGGTTTGTGGTCATTTTTGCGCACATCAGACTCGATGCGCAATTTCACAATCAAGTCTTTAAGAGTCATCTCCTTTCGCTTGTGCTTAAGGTAGCTCTTGAAGTCTTTCCAACTAGGGGGCAACTTTTCGATCACAGTTGCAACGGTAAAAGCGTCCGGTAGGACCATTCCCTCGGCATTGACATCATGAACGATGAGTTGGAACTCTTGCACTTGTTCCATGATTGGTTTTGAGTCAACCATCTTGTAGTCCAAATATTTGGCGACTACAAATTTCTTTGTACCTGCATCATCACTACGGTACTTCTTTTCAAGTGCTTCCCACATCTCTTTTGATGTGTTTACAACTGAATAAATATTGTACAAACTATCTTCTAAAGAATTCAGAATAAAGTTTTTACAAAGATAGTCTCCATTGTGCCAGTTGTCATAGGCAGCTCTTGAGCATTTGGCACCGGTGGCGCATCTTCCTTAAGGAAGTTAGCAAACCCTAATGTTGTTAAATAGAACAACATCTTTTGTTGCCACCTTTTAAAGTCGGCACCACCAAACTTTGGCGGCTTCTCGGCGGTAGGCATCATCCTAGGTCCCGAGGTTGTTCCAAAAAAGGAACCACTCGTGTTGAACCCGTAGGCTCCAACACTAGATCCTAACATGGATCCCACGGTACCACTAAAAGTGGAACCAACGGTGCCACTAGGGGTGTAAATGATGCGAGTCGAGCTCGAGTATTGGTATACTCGACTCGAACTCGATAGTCATTTCTCAGGCTCGAACTCGACTCGAAAACTCGCGAGTAGTTAAAATCTAAGCTCGACTCGACTCGTTAGTATGTCGAGTCGAGCTCGAGTTCGAGTCGAGCCTACTCGAGTCGAGTGTTGACCGAGTTTTGACCGAGTCGATCTCGAGTAGCTCGCGAGTTGTCTCGTCTCATTTACACCCCCACATAGTAGCATTGGGTGAGGGCCCATAGCCAAATATATTAAAGGAGAGCCTTCCAATCTCCTTTAAAAATCTCGTTTGAGTCACAATCATAATTACATGGACGATGTGGGACAAGGGATTTGGCTTAAATTTATTACCCACTTGTGATCCAAAATAAACAACACCCAACCGATGTGGGAGAAGCTCTTTTGCTTTTAACTTGTGTAAACACTTGAAACACCCTTAATCAATATAGAATAATTTCGATTTTTGTATTATCTAGCAGTAATTTTATTTGACCAATATATTGTTATTTCTTTTATTTAAAATAGAAATCTAATATGTATTATTATTTTTTATTTTTTGGCCAATTAATATTTTTTTATATTATATTTTACAAAGTATATTATAAAACTAATTATATATAAAAATAATTCGAGTATCTCACGAGCTTATCGAGTCGAGTATTGGGTAGCTCGACTCGACTCGTTAGTATGTCGAGTCGAGCTCGAGTTCGAGTCGAGCCTACTCGAGTCGAGTGTTGACCGAGTTTTGACCGAGTCAATATCGAGTAGCTCGCGAGTTGTCTCGTCTCGTTTGCACCCCTAGGTGCCACTCGAGGTGGATCCACCGGTAGTCAGAAAGGGGTTCGAAAACACCCATGGAGTTGTTGCTGAGGTAGTCGAGCTCATCATGCTGGACAAGGTTGCGACAATTGTGTTTGCCACAGTCGAAGCTTCGGTCGCGGAGGCAAAGGTAGCGGCGGTGGCGGAGTCGGTGGAAGCAACGGTCGTCATCTCCAGTTGTAGGATTTAGCAAGTAATATTTGTCTTGCGCTTGTTGGAAAAACTGTGTTACAAACTTGCTGGGCGAAAAAATAAAATACAACTGGGAAAAAACAAATTACAACTCGAAATCCAGAAACTACAGGACTCAACGAAAAAAGGAAATTACAGAACTCGAAACAGAATTGAAAAATACAAGAAAATTAATAAAACCGTAAATGAAGTCGAGTCGAGGAGGCCTCTTCCCGCAAGACAAATATTGCCCCGGTAGTGCTCTTCGGTTTAGCAATTTGTCTCCAAAGGTAAAACGACTTACGTCTCGACAGATGTAGCACCACAATTCCGGCGAGCTCCGGCGAACAAGAATGAGTTGAGAACTGAACTGACTTATGAAATGCAGGTATGCAGAATATATTTTCGTATTTTTTTCTGTGTCAGATGCATATGAGATGCATGCCTATTTATAGGTCATCTCACCTGCAGGGGATTTAAACACAGCCTTTAATGGCTATCATAATGCAGTCATTTATGCTGCATTATGATCAGGAGTTACGAATTTCAAACAAATGGTAGGGGTTACGAAATTCACACCTGCCATTAACTCCTCCTCATAACACCTGGGAGGTTACTTCCGGGTTAGACTGAATTTGAACAGTCAGGACGCACCTGGACTGTATTCAGCTCCTTAACCATTTGACGGATGTACCTGGACATCCTTATGTGCACATACGAGCCCAACTACGTTGTTGAGCTTGTCCAAAAAATTCTTTAAGCTAGCCCAAGGCCTAGCTCACGGCCAAGCCCAAAGACCAATTGCCAAGATCCAAGGTCCACGGCTCGCGGCCGAGGCCGAGGCGGGTGGCGGCGGCGGCGCGCGCGTGTGCGCGCGTGTGGGCTTTAAGCCCATACACATGTGCCATTAATTATTACATGCAAAGAGGTAACTCCTTATATACTAGAATAATGATGGTTCATTATTCAATGTGGGATTCCATCCCTTCACAATCAAGTGACAAACTTTAATTCACTATTTCTCACTCACCGGGAATCGGTTTAGAGAAAGTGAATATACCACGATCATCTACTCGGAACGTAGATCGATCCTATGATATTTAATTTTATAAAATAAAATTAAAATCATTAACGATTCCAACATTTATCTTCTTTTTATTTTGCTTGTGATTCCGTTTAGAGGCTAAAAAGCTCTTGAATTCTAGAACAAGTTATTACTTTATTTTTATTTTGTATGCTTGGGCTTAATCCAATTTCTCATTTATTTAAATGGATTTAAATTGTGCATTTTGAATTCTTGACCAATTTTTATGCACGTGTATAGGGATGTCAACTTTATCCATACTCGATCCTATCCGCCGGATAAACCCGAAATCGGGTAGGGTTTTGGCCGAACCCGAAATTTTATGATCGGGTATGAGTAGGGTATGGGTATAGTATATTACCCGATTACCCGACCCGCGTACCCATTTCAATTATATAAATATATTATTATTATATATTATACATAAATATTATATTGTATTATAAATTATATATATTATTATATAAAATATTATATTTTAAATATTTATTATAATAAATTGAATTTATTAATTGCATTATATGTATATATGATATATATTAAAAATATTTATATTCTTAAATATATGGTATACGGGTATCCGAATACCCATTGGGTACCCAATTACCCGATGGGTAATACCCGAACCCGATCCGAATCAAATAGGATAGGGTATGGAGGAGGCATACCCGTACCCTACCCGACCCATTGACATCCCTACACGTGTATGATAAGTTTGAGATTGAGATAAGATAATTTACTATAAG
The DNA here is from genome assembly GCA_033398695.1 of Orobanche coerulescens. Lineage (NCBI taxonomy): Eukaryota > Viridiplantae > Streptophyta > Magnoliopsida > Lamiales > Orobanchaceae > Orobanche > Orobanche coerulescens. The sequence goes on along the minus strand of CM065818.1, from coordinate 24,923,263 downwards.
ATTAACACGAATTAAGACAATAGATAGATGCTTGATTTACCAAAATAATAGAAATTTATGAGGAAATACGAATATTTGGAACTCTATTAGGATTGTCTTGCAAAATTTAAATTTACCCGATTGAATATTGTTCTTCAAATCATGTTCAAGTTTGTTCGAGAGTAATGTTTGGATATTTTTGTGACCGCTCCTATAAATTTTGGAATTAAAAATTAGGTTGGATGGATTTTTCACTTACATAAATAATATTAGGGGAAGCTAATTCCAGAATCTATCTTTTTGAATATAAATCTTAATTACTTCAATTATTTGTATTCTAAATTATTTATGTAAACGTATTCCTTTTACTTTACTCTACTTTTACCTAGTTTTTAATTTTAGACTTTAATCAATTTTCAAAAGCCGGAACCGTTTAAATGAAGTCAAAAATATCAATACTCACAAAGCATCGAAACACTAATCTTTATAAATCACCCATGATGCTATAGCAACACCGTATATTTGCGGTTATGGAAAAATATTTTAACAAATAATACATAAATATTTTCGTTTTTGTGGTATTTTCACTATAAACTTAAGTATTATACCCCTTCATCCCATAATAGTGTGCTCAATTTGTCATTTTCATCCGTCCCGCAAGAGTGTGCCCTTTTCCTTTTTTGTAAATACCTCTTATATTTTTACTTCATATTTTCAACTTATTTACAACAATACGAAGGATGACCCACAATATTTATTATGTAATGAATCAACAACAGTAATTAACATACTCCTATAATAAAAAGTGGAATATTTTCTCTACTCAAAACTATTATATCTACCTATTTTTTGGAACTCACAATTATTTTTGTGACTTATTTTAGTGGCTGATCATCTTTACACTTTCAGAATATTTTCATTATGTATGGAGATTGAAATAGAATTATTTCTAAAATATTGATGTACAATACGAAATAATATTTATTATTTTTTATGTTATAAGAATTAATATATATATATATATATATATTTGTGACTTATTTTAGTGGCTGATCATCTTTACACTTTTAGAATATTTTCATTATGCATGGAGATTGAATTAGAATTATTTCTAAAATATTGATGTACAATACGAAATAATAATTTATTTATATTTATTATTTTTTATATTATAATAATATATATATATATATATATATATATATATATATATATATTCTTATAATTCTCGTGTACTACACGGGTTTTGTACTAATTTAACTAATTTGTACCACATATGATGGTGGGATTAATTAAGCTACCTCATAAATGGAACGAGTTATCCCTTAAAATTAAGGATTTAACCACTGGTATGATTTTATTATGACCTAATCATTTAAAATAAATATGTGATTTGTTGAATAAAATAGTATATCCAATCTAATTATATGAAATAAATGAAGCCTAAAAGGATTAATCTATTCAACTTTTTTTTTTTCAGGCTGTTTTTGCTCGATTCTTTCTCATAGGGCTGTCTAAATGGTTTCCGATTCTCGGTTAGAACTGAAACCAAACTGGTATCGCGCGGTTCCGATTAACCGAGAACCGCACTAGCGGTTCTTGAGGCGGTTCTCGGTTAGTATTTTAGGATGTTATGCGGTTCTCGGTTAAACCGATAACCGAACGGCATCGAACCGAGAACTGCAAATAATTAATAAATATTATTATATTAATTATTATTTATTAAATAATATTTTTAATCTTTTATTCCCATTTTTTTTATATTTGAACCCTAAGTCTAATACCTAAACCAAATTGTATTATAATAATATTATTTTTTATTCCCATTGTATCATAATCAAACATGTTTTTACAAAAATAGTTTTTACGGGTTAACCGAACCGGAATCGAATTAATTAGGTGCGGTTCCGGTTAACCGAATATATACAACGGTACGATTTGCGGTTCCAACTTCGGGACTAGAATAATTCCGATTAACCGATTTTTTCGATCCGATTATCCGGAACCGAACCGTTCGAGAGCCCTATTTCCTCACAACGTTTCAACAACTAAAGAAGTGTCTCACACTCCTTACCTAACCATAAAAACGATTTGCTTACCATTAAAAATTCAGACACAATAAAATGAAGATGAAACATTGGTTAAATCGCAGCTAATGTCTGCATATTTTTCTTTTGAGTTAACTACAATTTTTTGTCTTTGTGATTTGCCGGGCACTTTCGGTCCAATTTTTTAAAAAGTTTTGGGTCTGGTCCAAAAGTGAAACACCTTAGGTTTGCTCAGTTTCTTACTAATTGTTTACTAGGTTTGACCGTTAGTTAGGAGGGTATTTTCGTCTTTCATTAATAAATAAAATAAAATAATTCAAATTTTTATTTATTTTATGGAAAATAATATTTTATTTTTTATTTTTATTAAAACAATTTATAAATAATATTCTGAGTCTATAAATTTTTTATTTCCGATTTTTAAATAAAAAACTTCGATTTTTTAATATTAATTATATTCCAGAATTTAAAAAAATACTTGAAACTAGCAGTTTTTTTAATAAATAAAATAAAATAATTCAGATTTTTATTTATTTTATGGAAATAATATTCTAGTTTTTATTTTTTATTAGTACAATTTAAAATAAGATCCAGAGTTTTCTAATTTCTTATTTCTGATTTTTAAATTCCGATTTTTTTAAAGTAAAAAAATAAATTACTAGCAGTTTTTTAATAAATAAAATAAAATAATTCAGATTTTTATTTATTTTATGGAAAATAATATTCTAGTTTTTATTTTTTATTAGTATAATTTAAAATAAGATCCAGAGTTTTTTAATTTTTTATTTCTGAATTTGAAATAAAAAATACTTAACTTTAATAATAATAATAATAATAATAATAGAAAAAGAAAAAAATTAAATGATGGTATTTTAGTCATTTTATGTTGTTTAACCGGTTAAACTAACAATCAACACTAAAATGGACTGAAACTGACTTTTGAACCAAATCCGAAACTTTTTAAAAAATCGGACTGAAAGTGAAATACCCGACAAACCACAATGACCAAAAATATAGTTAACTCTTTTCCTTTTAAATAACTTTCAAGAATTAATTCATCTCTGTGTATATTCACAAACGCATAGCCATTAGATTTATAGTCGCAAGACAGATTAGCCTTCTAAGGAGTTGGCCCTTAGACCCGGATGTTGAGGATATCTTATATATATATAGATTAAAAGATTCAGTCCGGATATTTAATGTTAAGTCTTAAATAAAGATTTAACGTTTAAGTGCTCTATAAAAAATGGTTAACAATTGATTAGGCATGTGAATGGTTAGGAATTGATTAGGTATGCGGATATGAAGTGTTCTTTCAGTTTGGAGCTATGTTGCACAGGTGCGGGGGCGGGTGTGGGTGCGAGCAGATACGGGTGCGGGAATACGGTTTTTTAAAAATGTTAGGGTGGGATACGGCAATGATACGTCTGTTTATTTTATATTTTATTATATATAACACTTGTTAAATATAAAAAACAACAATTCAAATATCACCATAAAATCAATTCAAATACATAAAACAAGTCATACAAAAAACAATTCTATATGTCTTTGATCAGCGGAGCTTTATAATGCTGTCCGTGAATACTGATAAATGTAAAAGTAATTACTTATTAAATGATTTACTTTTTGTATTTTTATTTATTTGATTTAAATTTTAAAAATTAAAAAAAAATTTAAAATTAAAAAACGGCCGCGCGTATCCTTTGCCAGGTTTCGCGAGTCCGATTTTTTTTTTTTTTTGCATGGATTCGCCACGTGGCGAATCCCGTGCGAACCCACGCGAATGGCACCCGCACCCGCACCCATGCAGTATCCGATACTGCATACCGCTCAATTTTGAAGAATCCGTGCATCATAGGTTTGGAGTATACAACCCATCCTGCAATTATATCCAAAAAGAATATAACGTTCCTGCAGTTGAGTCTCAATAATTAAATATTGAGTCTTAATGATTAATGTCATTAAGATTGAGTCCTAATAATTAAATGTTTAGTCTTAATGATTAATGTCATTAATACATTTTTGCACATAAAGTCGATTATTTTTAATGTCTTGAATTTTTAGTACCATGTTAAAAATACTTATCATCAATGCCAGAATATCAATGTCAACATACATTTTAAAAAGATTACATTTCTTTTTTTTTTTTCTAAGTTGTCAAATATAATACAACCTTTAATTGTTTAGGTTTATATTGAGGTAATTAAAAGATTAGTCAAAAGTTTTAGGACCACAACTAGCTCGATTTTTGTTTATTTTTTAGATTCGTAGATATTAAGAATCATATGAGGTAGGATATGGGAAGACATTTTATATGGATAAGACGTTTTAAAAAGTGAAGGTGTTGCTATTAAATCAGATAAAAATTTAGCAGGCGGCGTACGCATTATTGAAAAGAAAATTGTACCACAACCTATTAGTAAACACTGATTTGGTGCGACTCGACACGATCCAATCCAATCAATTAAGAAGTTATAACTAACAGTTTGAACAATCATTTTACCAATATGTTAACCCTTTACGCTAAAAATCAAATTTTCAAAAAATTTATACGGTGCAACATACGGATCTGAATGACTAGTTAAGAAATAAGAATAACTATGAGGGTCCAAATCTCGGTGGAAACATACCCTGGATAGCAACATTATTTGAGGGACGACTCCATATTCCCATTAGTCGAAGATATTAAAGCGTTTCCGGTGATGCCGGTCGTGGTTGATTCACAGGCTCAATAGTATTGAATAATTTTGAAAACGCTTACTTGAAAAATAGCAGAATATAAATATATATCGAATATATATTTTATCTAAATCCTGCAAAAATCGGTTAGCAAAAACGAAAAATTCCCGTTCGCATAAACGAGCGGAAGGGTTGTTGTTGTGTCCATAGTATCTGTCTCCTTAGAGCATATTCGCCCTCACCACGGTGTATGACGTCTGCCTCCCACGATAAAACAACAGCTCGATGCAGTGAATCGATGATGCGCTGCACCCTCAACGAACTAGAACAAATCTGTCTACTATCACCGACTGAAAGTATCCGAAAGAAAAACGAAGAAGGAAAAAGAAATCTGTCTGGTAAAGGCTCTCGAAGTGCACGTATGAAGTGTGTAGAAAACGAGCCCCTCAAGCCGGGTATTTATAGGTGAAGTCTGGAGGAGGTTGTGTGCTGGAGGAACACTATACCGACGAGGATTGGTATCTGGAGGAACTCTAAACCGATCAGGAATGGTATCTCAATACTTATCCAGATCTATTTAATTCGATAATTATCAATTAATTGATGTTTATCCGGATCCGAAAAATTCAAAATTTGTTAATTGAGGTATTTTCAGTAAAATAAATTTTTACCGAATAAAATTGCAGTAAAAAGATAACTTCGAGATGCCGAGACATTTCGCCCAAATCGCCCTTCGACCGAGACCGACCCGACCCGACCCGAACCTGTTAGGATTGTATACTGCAAATCATACTTTATGCTTGTATTACCTAATTTCCCTGTTACTACCTATGAGAATATTAATTACATTTAATCACATGTTTTGCATATTTATTCACGTTATGGTTATGCAAATGAAATGTCTAATTATTTTATATTGTAGATAATGTGGTGTGTTGGTGTCACACGGAAGATCACATTATCGGTGCCTTATAAAATAATATAATAGTTCACAACCTATATAATTATTAGACAAATTATATAAAAAGTTGTAGTGTATGCTTGAGAATAGTTGGTCTTGACTATTAGCATACATTAGCGTATTTGCATACGTTGAACTGGATCGAGGTGAGATAGTGTCTTCTGTACTGACTATAAGAATAAAGTAAATCTCGGATAATCATTATTTTTTAATTCTAAGTATATAATATTTAATTGTGTATTTATAATAATTATTGCTTTGATTTACCATAGGTGAGAGTCAAAATGATCGACTCAATAAGCCTCGTATCTTGGGCAATAATATTATTTATACGACAATTATTATTATTACTAGAAATCGTATCCCGACTCGTGCGGGTTGATGATGTCCCCTTGAGGAGCTCGATAATGATTATTATATTAAACCATGCAGGTGGATTTAATTCCGATATAATAATAAAGTTCGAGTGGTACTACTTTTGGATAAGATATTAATTAATTAAAGCTGTCAGTAGCTTATAATTAATTAATGGACATTCGATATCTTAAATACGGGAAATAATATATTTAATAAGGAGCCCAATTTCGTAATTTGGGATTTTGGTAGGAAGTGCAATATCAACTTTTTAGTAGACTAAGTTGATATTAATAGATTCATTATATTAGGAAGAGTCCTAATAAGGTAAGATGAATTTAATAGGGAGTCCTTCCATAATCCTCCTTTAGATCCCTAGTAGTAGTCCAAAAGCCTATAAATAGGACATATGGGGTGTTGGCCGATTTTTATCACAAACTTACACAAGGAATTTCGATTTTTCTTCTAAGTGTTTAATTGTGGATCTTGACTTGTGTCTTTGATTCCACAATTGAGAGAACACTTTAATTCTTGCTACATATCAGAATTACTTGAAGAAAAGGAAATCGAGAATTGTGAGGCATAGAAATCGGCCGATCCATAGGTGTCCAAACAAGATCCGGTAGCTTGTTGCCCACACAACGTCTGGTTCAAGGCGGATCATACTCTAGAAAATATAAAGGTAGAAATACAAGGCGATCAAGACGGAAGTAACCAATACTCTTCAAAAGGTAATATCCTATGATCTTTGGATCTAGATTAGGATATTTTAATTATCAACATATTTAATTAATAAATAATAAATAATATTTAAATTGCTTATTAGTCTTAGTAATTAATTAATTAGCATGCCTAAATAGATTTAATGCTCGTAGATGCGTAAAACGCGATTATCAACTTTCCCAAAACTTCGCTTCCGCTGCGTTTTACTTTCCAACAATTGGTATCGGAGCCGAATTTTTTAGGCTTTTGCTATTTTAATTAATTTTAGTGATTAATTGATAGCAATTTAAATATTCATATATTTTGATGTTGGAATATTTTGCTAGATGTGTTCTTGCAGGTGATATGATCCAATTATCATGGTTTATATGAATGGTGTATTTATTTATTTATTTTATTAATTATGCAATTGTTGGTTTGGCCCATTTTTGAGGCATGTAATGGTTTTTCCCGTGAGAAAATCCGCGGGTAGTTCTAGGTGGTTTTATTTTTCGTGTAATCTTGATGTAATTTCGATGTATTTTATTTTGTATAAAATTGTAATCGAATTCGGAAAAGACGGGATCACGAAGAAATAGAGCGAAGCAGGATCGCTGATTTGCTGGCCGCATGGCGGTGAGCGACAAGCGGGCTGCCGAAAGCGACACGGCTACTGAAAGCAGCGCCAGCATACCCGATGCAGCGGGCGGCTGGTCAAGGCGATTGTTCGGCCGGTCGTCCGATTTTTTGTCCGTTTCCTTGTTAATTCGTTGCGTCATTGAGTCGGGATTTAAAATTAAATTTTTTTATGTAATTAATTTTGCATAAAAGTGAAATTTTAATTTTGGAAATCCACGGCCCGGCCGGGGAGTAGCGACGAGATGCTTGATTCAGTGGGAGAGATCGAGTCGAAGATTTTCTCGGATTCAACTCAAGGAAGATGACCATGATAATTGGATAATTTAATTATCCATGCTTTATTTTTGGTTTTATTGTTTTGATGTATGACATGTATGGATGTATGCGTGATATGTTTTCTTGCATGTTAGGACGAGAAAATTAAAAACCTTAAGGCTAAAATAACTAAGTGATTAAATTGATTTATTTTTAAATGAAATCAAATTGGCCTCCATAATTAATTTAAATTGTGAAGTAATTAGCATGCGCGTTGACATTAGAGTCTTCCTCCATATCGGATCTGCTAATTATAGGTTCACTAGTTTTAAATTTCAAAATGATAACATAAGGTAAACATTACTTTTTATGATAGGACCTCTCCATCTGTAGGACTATTATTTAAAAAGATAATATTTTAAGGATATTAAATTATGGTGTTCACTTAGGTGTATTAATTAATAAGCTCCCCATCGGAGTCTATGTTAATTAATACATGGCCAAGAGGAACCAACTATTAATTTTACTTGTCATAACGTAATTTGACTAGATAGTAAAATTAAAAACGTAAAACTCTACTTGAGAAATGTGTGTAAACGTCCACACGATCGTGGCTTGCATGTGCGGATTTTTCGAGGTGTTGGTTGCTAGCATATATATTGTGTTTTGAGGTTTTTCGATATATTTTGCTATGCATTATGTGATGGATGTTTTTAATTTTTATCTCAGATGTCTTTCAATCCACTAGCTGTTATTCTCAAAGAAAATAAACTTGATGACACTAACTTTGCCGATTGGAAAAGAAAACTTGACATTGTCCTGACTGCTGAGGGGCATAAATTTGTCTTAATCGAGGAGAGCCCTCTAGAACCAGAACCGGATGCCACTCCCGAAGAGTTGGCTGAATTCCGAAAATGGAAAAAGTCTGATGAGATGGCTCATTGTTACATTTTGGCTTCACCGACAAATGTATTGCGGCATCGACATCGACGATGGGCTCGGCCGCGGAAATGATGAAAAGTCTCACCGAGATGTTTGGTCATCGAACCGGGCATCTAGACAAAATGCAATGAGGGAATTGATGACAACCCAAATGTCAAGGGACCCGATGAGGATCATGTTCTGAAAATGATGTCTCATTTGAACGAACTGAGCATACTGGGGGTTACTATCGATGCGGAAACGCAGGTCGATATTATCTTAGGCAGCTTACCTAGAAGCTTTGAGCAGTTACGCCTTAACTACAATATGAACCGTAGGACATATAGTTTGGCGGAACTTCTGACAGAGCTTCAGTCTGCTGAAGGTCTCTTCAAACAAGGTTATCATCAGATTCTTGCGGCAACCGGTGCTACTTCTTCCAAACCCAAATGGGGAAAGAAGAAGAAGCAGGTTGGCCAGAAGCAAGTGGCAACCCTCAAGGTGAAAAGCAAGGCTCCTCACCCCGAGGCGAACAAAAAGCCAAAGGGAAAGTGCTACAAGTGCGGTCAGAAAGGACATTTTAAAGCGGACTGCCCTGCTCTTAAGAAAGGTATGTCTCGTGCACTAGTAGTCAAAACATGTTTGGCAGCTTGTTCTTCCACTTCGTGGATAGTTGATTCAGGCCCCACTAATCATGTTTGCTTTGACTCGCATGGTTTTCAGGTAACCAAGAAGCTTAGTGCGGGCGAGATTACCATCAACTGGGGCGATTATTCCAGGCTTATGGCTGTTGCAGTGGGAGTCGTGCAGTTGAAGATTAATGATAAATTATTAGTCCTCAATAATGTATTATTAGTACCGGATTTTAGAATGAATTTAATTTCGGTTTCTAAATTAAAAAGCGATGGTTATTTAGTTTCTTTTGATGATGATGCCATTATTAAGAAAAGAAGCGGTGAATATATTTGCAAAGGTATTTTTAATGATGGACTATATGTCGTTAATACTGCACAAACTCCTATGCATAAATCACTTAACTCTTTGTCTAAACCTAAAAATAGAAAAGAACCTTCAAGCATAAACCAAACATATCTGTGGCATTTACGGTTACGACATGTAAACCTTGGAAGGATTCAAAGATTGGTAGATGATGGCCCATTGGATGACCTCCAAGTTGATTCGTTTCCAATTTGTGAATCCTGTCTGGAAGGTAAGATGACCAAAAGGGTTTTTAAAACCAAGGGAAACCGTGCTCAGAATGTGTTAGAATTGGTTCATACGGATGTATGTGGTCCAATGAATATCCAGGCTAGGGGTGGTTTCGAATACTTCTTATGGATACATCTATTTGATGCGACGTAAGTCTGAAGCCTTTGACAAGTTAAGAGACTTCAAGGCTGAAACGGAGAAGCGTCATGGGAAGAGTATCAAGTCACTACGATCTGATCGTGGTGGCGAATACCTTAGTGGAGAGTTTTTGGATTTCTTGGCGAATGAGGGGATTTCGTCCTCACCACTCATACGGAACTCCACAACAAAATGGTGTGGCTGAAAGAAGGAATAAGACTCTTTTAGAAATGGTTAGATCAATGATGAGTTATTCAGATTTACCTATTTCGTTTTGGGGATACGCCTTAGAAACAGCGACGTACATTCTAAACCTGGTGCCTTCGAAATCAGTTCTAAAAACACCCACAGAACTGTGGAGTGGGCGTAAGCTTAGTCTAGGACATGTTCGGATTTGAGGTACTCCAGCACATGTGCTGAATAAGGAAGTTCATAAGTTGGCATCTCGTACAGAAGTACGAGTGTTTGTAGGATACCCTAAGGGAACGAAGGGTGGCTTGTTCTATAGTCCCCAGGATCAGAAGGTCATATTGTTAGCACCAATGCCCGATTTCTGGAAGAGGATTATATGATTAGTCACAAGCCCATGAGCGATATAATTCTGGAAGAGCTGAGGGGCGAGACTCCGTCTATATCAATCGTACAAGCACCAACTAATACTGCACCACGTATCGATTCTGATACTTTTACACCAACTCAGGATTTGCCTCGTCATAGTGGGAGGGTTGTTCGTCAGCCCGAATGATTCATAGGCGTGGGAAAGTCTTCGGACTCAATCCCAGGCGAAGATGAATCAGATCCCTGGACCTATAAGGAGGCAATCCAAGATAAAGATGCTGACTCCTGGCAAGTAGCAATGGAATCAGAAATGAGATCTATGGATTCCAATCAAGTGTGGGAGCTAGTAGAGCTACCTGATGGTGTACAACCCATTGGGAGTAAATGGGTCTACAAGCGAAAGAAAGGACGTGACGGGAAGGTTGAAACCTTCAAAGCGAGGCTTGTTGCAAAAGGTTACACTCAAAAAGAGGGTATCGATTATGATGAAACCTTTTCGCCGGTAGCCATGCTTAAGTCAATCTGGATTCTTTTAGCTATAGCTGCGCATTTGGATCTCGAGATTTGGCAGATGGATGTCAAGACTGCATTCTTGAATGGGAGTCTAGACAAGGAAATCTATATGCGCCAATCAGAGGGATTCATTGCTGAAGGAGAAGAGCACTTGGTGTACAAACTTAAGAAATCCATTTATGGACTTAAGCAAACATCTAGATCTTGGAACACTCGTTTTGACGAAGTTGTCCAGTCATATGGATTCGTCCAATGTCCGAGTGAGAGTTGTGTGTATAAGAAATGCGATGGAAATGTGTTGGTGTTTCTTGTACTGTATGTAGATGATATTCTTCTGATTGGAAACAACGTGAAGGAATTGTCGGACGTACGGGTATGGCTATCTGAGCAGTTCGATATGAAGGATCTAGGAGAAGCAGGACACATCCTTGGAATCAGGATTTTTCGTGATCGAAAGAAGAGGATGTTGTGCTTATCCCAGGCATCCTATATCGATACAGTGCTGAAGCGGTTTAGCATGGAGAATTCCAAGAAAGGTTTTCTACCTTACAGACATGGAATTCAACTATCTAAGAACATGTGTCCTAAGACACAAAAGGAAATAGATGACATGAAGATGGTCCCTTATGCATCTGCTGTGGGAAGTCTCATGTATGCTATGCTTTGCACTAGACCAGATATCTGTCATGCCGTGGGCATGGCTACTAGATATCAGTCAAACCCAGGACCAGGACACTGGATTGCTGTCAAGCACATACTCAAGTACCTGAGAAGGACTAGGGAGTACATGCTTGTATATCAATCAGACGACCTGTTTCCGGTAGGTTACACTGACTCAGATTTTTCATCGGACAAAGAAAAGTCCAAGTCTACTTCGGGTTATGTGTTTAGCCTGGGAGGTGGAGCCATTAGTTGGGGGAGTGTGAAGCAGAAATGCATCTCGAACTCTACCATGGAAGCCGAGTACGTGGCAGCCTCTGAGGCAGCCAAGGAGGCAGTATGGCTCAAGTACTTCCTGCAGGACTTAGATATGATTCCCGATTTGCCAGAGGGTATTACACTATATTGTGATAATACTGGTGCAGTCGCAAATTCAAGGGAACCACGAGCCCATCAGGCAAGTAAACATATCAACCGCAAGTACCACATCTTATGACACTTTGTAAAGGAAGTAGACATAGTTGTAGCCAGGGTTGCATCGGAAGATAATCTTGCTGACCCTTTCACGAAAGGCCTACCTTCAAAAGTTTTTGAAAGGCATGTGGAAGGAATGGGATTACGGTGTATGGCAGCATTGCTTTGAGTATAAGTGGGAGAAATGAGAGACTATGTAATAGAGTAGTATACTTAAAAGCATGCTTTGAGTATAAGTGAGAGATTCTTAGGATTGTATACTGCAAAGCATACTTTATGCTTGTATTATCTAATTTCCCTGTTACTACCTATGAGAATATTAATTACATTTAATCACATGTTTTGCATATTTATTCACGTTATGGTTATGCAAATGAAATGTCTAATTATTTTATATTGTAGATAATGTGATGTGTTGGTGTCACACAGAATATCACATTATCGATGCCTTATAAAATAATATAATAGTTCACAACCTATATAATTATTAGACAAATTATATAAAAGGTTGTAGTGTATGCTTGAGAATAGTTGGTCTTGACTATTAGCATACATTAGCGTATTTGCATACGTTGAACTGGATCGAGGTGAGATAGTGTCTTCAGATCGATCGTAAGAAGAACGTAAATCTCGGATAATTATTATTTCTTAATTCTAAGTATATAATATTTAATTGTGTATTTATAATAATTATTGCTTTGATTTACCATAGGTGAGAGTCAAAATGATCGACTCAATAAGCCTCGTATCTTGGGCAATAATATTGTTTATACGACAATTATTATTATTACTAGAAATCGTGTCCCGACTCGTGCGGGTTGATGATGTCCCCTTGAGGAGCTCGATAATAATTATTATATTAAACCATGCAGGTGGATTTAATTCCGATATAATAATAAGGTTCGAGTGGTACTACTCTTGGATAAGATATTAATTAATTAAAGCTGTCAGTAGCTTATAATTAATTAATGGACATTCGATATCTTAAACACGGGAAATAATATATTTAATAAGGAGCCCAATTTCGTAATTTTGGATTTTGGTAGGAAGTGCAATATCAACTTTTTAGTGGACTAAGTTGATATTAATAGATTCATTATATTAGGAAGAGTTCTAATAAGGTAAAATGAATTTATTAGGGAGTCCTTCCATAATCCTCCTTTAGATCCCTAGTAGTAGTCCAAGAGCCTATAAATAGGACATATGGGGTGTTGGCCGATTTTTATCACAAACTTACACAAGGAATTTCGATTTTTCTTCTAAGTGTTTAATTGTGGATCTTGACTTGTGTCTTTGATTCCACAATTGAGAGAACACTTTAATTCTTGCTACATATCGGAATTACTTGAAGAAAAGAAAATCGAGAATTGCGAGGCATAGAAATCGGCCGATCCATAGGTGTCCAAACAAGATCCGGTAGCTCGTTGCCCACACAATGTTTGGTTCAAGGCGGATCATACTCTAGAAGATATAAAGGTAGAAATACAAGGCGATCAAGACGGAAGTAACCAATACTCTTCAAAAGGTAATATCCTATGATCTTTGGATCTAGATTAGGATATTTTAATTATCAACATATTTAATTAATAAATAATAAATAATATTTAAATTGCTTATTAGTCTTAGTAATTAATTAATTAGCATGCCTAAATAGATCTAATGCTCGTAGATGCGTAAAACGCGATTATCAACTTTCCCAAAACTTCGCTTCCGCTGCGTTTTACTTTCCAACAGAACCGAACCGACCGGCGGCGGCGGCGGCGCGCGCGGACGTGTGTGTGTGCGCGAGGGGCGCCTAGTCGCACATCCACACATGTCTCTCTTTTTGAACATGACTTTGTCCACATCTCCTTATATACTCACAATTTTTCCCTTCTTTTTCCAATGTGGGATAACATCTCAAACTCATTTCTAAAGGGTTCACTTTGGAACATTATATCTCATTCATACCTCAATCATTTTGAGTGTTCTTATATGTTTTGGAAACCTCGTACGGATTACTACGTATTCCAACTAAGTCCCGACTTTAACTCGTAGTCGAGCCCACTCAAAATTTCCTCTCAAGTGGGCTGCTCAAAACAACCCATTTTCCTTTATTTTTCCAATAATCCCCCACATGAATGAGATTGATGGTCCAACAGCACACGTCAGACACGGAGTTGACTTGGTGATAGTTACTACGGTTAGGCATTGCATCGGATAGGTAGAGTATGCTCCTTGAACCTTCCCTCGAAAAGATATATTCTCCTTACTGGCTAGACAGTGCGACTAGATGCCTTTGAACTGTCCGAACACTTGTGTAAGTGATCGTATATCCTCCACAACTTCCCTTCTTGATTTGTTCTATTCTCATTATTGTGCCCATTTTGGCCATGGACACTGTCCTGGTTCTGCGAGAGTTTCTAAAGAATCGTGCCTTAGCAATTCTCCTTTGAAGCGGTCCCTCTTCTCTCTAACATAGGTGATTCTCTTTAAGTGTTTTGAGTAAACCCGTATTTTACTCCACCCAACTATACATTGTCGACTTAAGAATCATTAAAATCATAAGCTTAACCTCTCCCTACGGGTATCACTGTTTTCATCCTAGGAATGGTCGGTTTGGGGTAACCCCCACAGTGATCGTGCCCAGTTTTATGGATTGATTGTCCCATTGAACCTAGATCTTGGGATCTCCAGTCAGCTTAGGTTGGGTATCCTCCATAAAACCATTAGCTCAAGGCAATAGACCATTTCTCTTGATGATTTATCAACAAGGTCTCTTGATAACCCTTTGGTTAGCGGATCCGCAATGTTATCATTTGATGACACATAATCAATAGTGATAACTCCCGTTGATATCAATTGTCTAGTGGTATTATGTCTCCTCCTTATGTGACGAGACGTACCATTGTACATTACGCTCTGTGCCCTGCCAATCGCAGATTGACTATCGCAATAAATACATATTGCGGTCACAGGCTTTGCCCATCTTGGAATATCTTCCAGAAAATGGTGTAGCCACTCTCCCTCTTCTACACATTTATCTAAGGCTATAAACTCAGATTTCATCATTTACCGAGATATAAGTGTCTGTTTCAAAGATTTCCATGCCACTGCTGCACCGGGTAGTGTGAATACATATCCACTTGTTGACTTGGAGTCTTTTATATCAGATATCCAATTTGCATCACTATATCCTTCAAGTACTGCTGGATATTTGGTATAGTGCAGCCCATACTCACGAGTACCCCTTAAGTATCTTAGTACCCTTATGATCGCCTTCCAGTGATCCTTTCTGGGGTTGCTCGTGTATCTACTTAGTCTACTAACTGAGTAGGCTATATCCAGTCTGTCTGACTCATCAAGTACATCAGACTTCCTATTATGCGTGAGTACTCAAGTTGAGATACTCCTTCACCCTTATTCTTGGATAGTCTCAACGTCATATCCACCGTGGTTTTGGCTGTGCCAGAGTCATCCTTATTAAATCTTTCAAGGATTTTGTCCACATAGTGGGCTTAACTCAGCATGAGACCTTCCGACGTTCGTGTGATTTAAATCCTTAAAATTACATCTGTGAGTCCCATATCCTTCATATCAAAACTCGACCTCAGCATGTCTTTAGTCGATTTGATTTGTCTTTCATTACTGCCACTAATGAGCAAATCATCTACATATAGACACAAAATGACATAGCCATCTTCTGTGTCTTTCACATGTTCACATTTGTCGGATTCATTAATTTTGAATCCACCGCTTATCATGACATGATCAAATTTTTCATGCCACTGTATTGGTTCAATCCGTACAAAGATTTTACCAGTGTGTAGACTTCCCTTTCTTGTCCAGGAGCAGAGAACCCCTCAGGTTGTTCCATGTAGATTTCCTCTTCTAAGTCCCAATTAAGAAAGACAGTCTTAACATCTATTTGACGAACTTCTAAGCCTCGTAATGCTGCGATGGCAAGTATCATCCTGATGCAAGTTATTCTCGTCATAGGAGAGTAAGTATCAAAATAGTCTAGGCCTTCACGTTGGTTATATCCCTTTGCTACGAGCCTAGCCTTATATTTATCAACTGCTCCATCTTTCAATTTCTTCTTGAAAATCCACTTATTTCCTAATGGTTTACACTTAGGAGGTAATTCCACTAGTTCCTAAGTATGATTCTGTAATATAGAATCAATCTCTTCTTTGATAGCCCCTTCCATAGAGGTCCATCCGTCGAGCTTACAGTTTCTTTGTAAGTCTGAGGTGCCTTTTCGAGCAAGTAGGTGATGAAATCTGGTCCATAAGATTTCTCCGTCCTTTGTCGCTTGCTCCTTCTAGGTTCGTCCTCATTATCCATTATTTGGTCTTTATTATCTTCACCCATTACTTCAGAAGTCTGTTCGGATGAGATAAGTGTTAGGCGTATTTTTATACGCTTATTTATCATTATTTTGTATTCTTTTCATGAGTAAATCTGCATAAATGAGCCTCTAACACCCTATTATTTTATGTTTTGCAGGAAATCGGAGTCCGGAAGCCGAAACAATGAAAAACGAACGAAAACGGCGAATTTTGGCCTGGGGCCGCGGCACAAGGCAAGCGGGCCGCGGCACACGCAGAGTAGCAGCAGGCACCAGAGTAAACTGTACTCTGAGACGCAGCACAGATATAGTGAGCCGCGGCACAGAAGAAATAAACAGCGCCCAGGTTTTAATCTGTGCGCCGTGAGCCGCGGCACACGGGGCGGTTTTGGTGTGCTCCGCGCGGGTTTGGGCCGTTTTGAAGCCAGTTCTCGACCTAATCACAGGGACGCATTTTGGAGGCTGCTGGGAGTTATAAATAAGGGTTTAAGGTCATAATTGATGAGGGAGGAAGCTTGGAAATAGAGTATTATCGCAATCGATCACAAGAAGCAGAAGACACCAAGGGCAGAGGGCGGAAGCCAGAAGAACGGAGGGATCCGAGCTCTTCATTGTAGGTCACAAGTCGTCCAGGTACAAGTCTAGAGGGGGGGTGAATAGACTTGTATAAACTCTTAAACTCTTTTTGGCGAAGAGTGAGTTTCTTCAGCTGATAGGTAGACAAATGACTTGGAGTCGTTTGTTCTTTAATATGTGCGGAAGTCAGCTGATGACGAATAGAAAGCAACTAATGAAACACTTAACGATGAATGCAGCAGTTAAAGTATGATGCAATAAAACAGTAAAGAACGCAGGCAATTATAGTGGTCTCAGAGGTGGGGTAATCCTCTACTAATCCACTTTTCTCCAAACGAGTTGGAGATGAATTCACTATAATTCTCAACTAGTGATAAATATTACAGTGATTCAAACCAAACTACAACAGCTTCCAACCAGTGAAAATACGTGCCATTGTACACACTTGACTGCCTTGCACCTCTTGATCCTCGATCCTTGGATGCCTTTACAGTCTCTTACTTCAACTAGTGAAGTACCCTGTACTCAGGATTATAGACAAGAGTTTTTGTCTTCTCCAACTAAGAGCTTCTTTAAGTATGAACTTTTAGAACCGCTCTTTTCACGATGCTATTGTTTGCTTTAGATTGCTTGATTGCTTTGATTGCTTGAAAGTATGTTCGCACCGGTAGTTGCTCAGCTTCAAATCTTCGGATATATATAGGTCACGATCTCTGAGCTTTTTCCTTGTAGCCGTTGCAAATATTTTTAACAAATCCGTTCGTTGGAGAGGGAGACTTCATTGTTTTCTTTCTGAACGTTGCAAGGCTGGATTCCCATTATTTTAATCTATTTTCCGACCGTTGTGAAGACTCTGCATGTGAGGCGCCGAATCTTTTGAATATAAAACGATTAAAGTCTTCAACGTGGGTCTGGATGATTTATTTAAATCATATCTCTTGCGGGAATCACTCCAATTTGTCTCTTCACGTTGCATGTGGCTTTCCGTAATACTTGACTTTTCAACTCATGCTGACGTGGACTTGGAGTACTTGGCTGATCTCGACTAGGCTGGTGAGCAGTTAACTTCTCTGCAGTCTGGACTTCTCTGATGTTCACTGTTTGTGACTTGACTGGTCAGGTAACTTGTCTGAGGTACCTTGGCTGCAGTCTGGTCAAACATCCCTGATAATTTTTGTTGACCAGAACTACTCTGACTGGACTCGACTGATCCTCTCTGATGGACTTAGCTGTACTTGGTACTTAGCCGATTTTTAGCCTAACTAATTTTTGGCCTACAGAAGATACTCATTTGGTTCTTCTTTACATTTTGCCAAGTTTTGTACTTAACATAATTTGGCCTATGGAAGATACTCATTTGGTTCTTCCTTACATTTTGCCAAGTAATAAACATTTGATTTTATATTAATGACATCATCAAAATCTAACAAGTATTCCTAACAAATTCCCCCTATTTTGATGATGGCAAAACTTTAAACAAGTAATCAAATGATCAAGTCTGCACTTAAGTGCAAGACACAAACTGAAATCAGTCTAATATTGAGACAACTGGAAATTGTCATTCAACAGACTGTTATAAAACTTTCTGACTTGATTATGATTGAAATTTACAAGAAAGTTTTTACAGGTACAGAAATAAAAATTACAAGTACAAAGAAATAAAGTCATCTGCCTCTTCCTCTGCCTCTTCGAATAGGCTGTTTGGCAGGTCTGAAGGATTTAGCTCCAATTGGTCTTATCTTGACTGGAGCAAGACCATACTTCCTTCTTACGACTAGAGCAGCAAAGTCTTGGTCTTCTTTTGAAGAGAACTTGTGCTCTTCACATAGCTTCCTAATTTCTTTTTAAAGCTCTAGCTCATTAAGCTCATTGTCCAAACGGGTTGGCGCTTCCTCTGCTCTGAATCTAGGAATCATAGGATAAGCCTGCCATTTGGCTGCATACTTAAGCATTAACTTCCACAGAGTAGGCCATCTATTATCCATGTAGTTGATGAATGACTGTTGGGGCGAGCATTCTTTATCATCAAGTATCTCCCAGAGATAGAACTGCTCTATAAATTATTTCTTGGCATCCGCCCAACGAGTCATGAATTCTGTTGGCAAGAATTCTTCAAAAAACCACAATTCTTTGCCTTCCCATTCGAATCTTTGTAGCTCTTCTTGCTTTCTTCTCTTCTTCTCCAAGGGATGTTCTTCAGGTAGACTGGGGGCAGAAATCTCCTTTCTTTTCAGGCTTGATGGTCCTTCAATTTGAGGGATATCTTGCCTTTTCTTCATTCTTAGTTCTGCCCTTATCTCTCCTTGATTACTTCCTTCCCCCTGAACTCTCTCTTCCCCCTTTTTGCCAGCATCAACTAGGGTAGTTAATTGCTGCTCCATTCTGCTCATCCAATCAGACATGCCAAATGGCATTCTGTTGTTGGTAGGGGGAGGGGGCTGAGGAATCTCTCTCTGCAGCAAAGTGTCGATCTTTGCATTGATTGATTGAAGGTCAGGAGTGACCTGAGATGCCAACAGCTCTTCAATTGTATCTTTGACTATCTGCCTGATCAGCTCAGTTACGGCAGGTGATATCTGAACTGATGGAGAGTGCTCTCCTGAGCCTTCTGCAAAAGAGCCACTGGACTGCAAGCTTCTGTCTGCAGCTGGTACTCCAGATGGGGTCTTCTCTGGGGTCCCTGATCTGGAGTCTTCAGCTAACTCTGCGTCTAGACTGGTGTACCGGGCAGGTACCACAATCCTATCTGCAGCCTCTTGTGTCTGCTCTGGCTCTGGCTCTTTTTCTTCTTCTTTCTCTTCCTCTTTCTCTTTTTCATTTTCTTTTTCAGCTCCTTCATCTCCTCCATCATCATCATCATTATCATCATCATTGTTGTCATCATCCTTCTCCTCTTTTTCTCCTTCATCATCATTCTCCTTTTCATCATCATCATCCTCATCTTTTTCATCTTTTTCTTGTTCTACCTATTCTCCTTCTTCTTCTTCTTCATCAGCCAACTCTTCTGTTTTCTCAATTTCTTCTGACTGTTTTTCAACTAGAGTGTTTTCTTCTGTTCTTCTCTCTTCCTACTTTTCTTCTTCTTCTTCTTCATCATCCAAATCAACAACTTCTTTATTTTCTTCTTCAACTACCTCCTCAATCCTAATCTCCTTTTCAACTTCCTCCTCAACAACATGCTCATAAGATCCATCAAAAATGCTAAGCATAATGCAGTGGATGAACTGGTCCATGTTGGTTTTAAAATTGGACATGAACCAGTCCTCCTGAAGAATCAAAATTGCGTCTGACGTTTTACAAAAATTTGTCAGCACATCCTCTGTGGCTTGGGGATAGTCCCAACCACAAGTGTTAATAAAAGATTGAAGTTTGACAAAGGATAGGGATTTTAAAAATTTCCATTCTTCGAAGATTTCAAAGAACGACTGTTTTAGAGCTAGGGGTTTAACAAGTTGTAGTTGTTCAATGGATAGGTTGAAAGTATTGTTTTCTAAGAGGTTAAAGGTATATTTGGCTTCAGGGATAGTGATTATAAGACCTGCTTCTTCTTCCTCAGGGATGTAGGCTGGGGTGAGTACAGCCACAATCTGAGTCTCGTGGGTGCCTGGGGCAGGCTGGTCTTCCAGGTGAATCGGTGACCTGGCTGTGGGGCTGGCAAGATGATCGGACTGCTCTTCCTCACTGAACTGCAGTCTCCTGGGCCTCTTGGGAGAGGGTTCTGGTGATGACTGCATGATCGAGGGTCCTTCAAGGGCTGGTCCCCTTCTCTTAAAACGGACTGCTATGGGAGTGTCGTCGGACTTGGTGTCTGACTCGACTGCAGTTGGGATGTCGGCTGTAGGTCAGTCCGACTCGCCTGACGAATAGTATCTCGGGTAGGTCCTTGTGTCCGGCAGCTCCTTCAACATCTGAGCTGCTCTCCCAGTGCCTCCTAATTTTCTCAGCGTCTCTTGGTCCAAATGACCAAGTCTTTTGTTGGTGTGGAAGGGGTCAGTGCTTCCTTTCGCCACACCAGTCTTTTCCAAAAACCAACTTAGCTGCGTTCCAAACGCCAGCTTGGTCTTAAATCTCTTCTCATCGACAAGCCATTCGACTTTGTTGACCTCTCGAACGAGTTGCCTGAATATGTAATCTGCCCAGTCAACTTCTTCTTCCTGAATCAGTGCTCCCAGCACCATAAATTTCGACGACGACAGTTGATCATAACTGCCGGCCACCCCCATGATTATTTTGTTGGTTATGTCCAATGCAAAACGGTAAATCTTTTTGAGTTCATTCCTCTTGGCAGTGAATTTTAGTTTTTCGGGCAAATCCTCCACCTTGATCTTCTTCCAGGTTTCGGCGGCGGATTGCTTGAGAGCTTCGACTGCTAAACCGCGGTGCTTCATACCGAAGACAGTACGGATCGACTCTCGAGATATGTCGACTGGTATTCCGCCAACTGTGCTCTGAATACTATCCTGAATCAAGTAAAATTCGCGGTAGAACGCGATAACATCCTCCTTGTACAGATGTTGAGGGTTGATGTCTAGAAATGGGTAGATCCCATTGAGCTTCATCGCGTGAATCAGGTTATACATATCGTAATCCTCCAGATTAGCTTCCAATAGGCCTTCAAAGTCGACGACCAGCGAGAAAATGATCTGGTCCTTGACCGCCTTCATGTTGACGCCTTCGAAGTAGGTTGCCATTTCTGCAATCAAAAGATTTTAGTGTATTTCGGTGTTCCAGAAATTTTTGCTCTGAGAAATCTAGGGTTTGAAAGCGTAAAGGGTAAAGTGAGGGGTCTTCTTTCCTTATAAAGAAGATGAAAAGACGTATGAATTATTTAATATATATGTGAAACGGTGGTACGCCTTTTGAGATTCTTTTGAATTTCAAATTTGAATCGGTGGTCCATTTTAAAAATTGACGGTTTGTTTTGATTGGCCACCGTGGAGGTCGATTTAATAAGCGATTGACATGTGTGTTTAAAGTGCCACTTGTGAATATATTTAAATGCCATTTGTGAAAAAAAATTAATAGAATAATATTATAATTATGGCAAATAATTAAATATTCAGATGTCGGTTTTAGAAAACTTAGCTGGTCTGATTTGTTGACTGTTGACCGCTCTGCATCAGGTGAGTTGACTTCTCGTCTGGTATTCTGATCAGCTAGGTTCCTTTGTTCGTCCTTCGTCTTCTTGCCTGCATCAGCTAGGATCTGATTCTTCAGCTGGGTCCGTCCTTCCTCTGAAATGCTTCAACTTGCTCTAGTACTAGATTCCCAATCTAGTAATCCAACATCTCTGCTCAGCTCCAAAAACCTTTCTTCTGGCAAGGGTTTGGTAAAGATGTCAGCTATCTGATAGTCTGTGCTGACTCTTTCAACTCTAACCCTTTTGTTAAGCACATGGTCTCTAATGAAATGGTGCTTAACATCAATGTGCTTCGTCCTTGAATGCAAAACCGGATTGTTGGTTATTGCAATAGCACTATTGTTGTCAGACCAGATCGGAACTTCGTTGGCAATGATATTATAATCCCTTAGCTGTTGCCTGATCCATAGAATCTGTGCACAACAGCTACATGCAGCTAGGTATTCTGACTCTGTGGTGGAGATAGAGTTAGAAACCTGCTTCTTGCTAAACCAGGATATCAGTCTGGTTCCTAGGAATTGGCACGTTCCACTAGTGCTTTTCCTGTTGATTTTGCATCCTGCGAAATCTGCATCTGAGTATCCTGACAGCTCGAAATTATCATCCTTGGGATACCATAGTCCAACATTAATTGTAGACTTAAGGTATTTTATTATCCTCTTGGCTGCATCTTGGTGTGATTGCTTCGGCTTGGACTGGAATCGCGCACAAACTCCAACAGCATAGGATATGTCCGGCACCTTGCGATGAGGTACGAAGAGATCCAATGAGTCCTCTCAGGCGGGTTGAGTCCACCGATATGCCCGCCTGCCTCGCATCCAGGTGAGTACTTGTGCTCATAGGAATTCTTGCTGGCTTGGCTGATTCCATTCCATATCTCTTGATAAGGTCTCTGGTATACTTTGCTTGGTTGATGAAAATTCCTTTTTCCATCTGCTTAACTTGTAGTCCGAGAAAGAAGTTAAGGTTTCCCATCATACTCATCTCAAATTCTCCTTGCATGAGATTGGAGAATTTCTCGCATAACTCTGTATTGGTTGAACCGAATATGATGTCATCCACATAAATCTGGACTATTAATATGTGGCCTTCGTGCTCTACTCTGAATAGGGTTTTGTCCACCTTTCCTTTGCAAAAACCATTTTTCTCAAGAAACACAGACAGTGTTTCGTACCACGCTCTCGGTGCTTGCTTAAGTCCATAAAGAGCCTTCAACAGCTTATAGACTTTGTCTCCTTTGACAAAACCTGGGGGTTGCTCTACATAGACTTCTTCTTCTAGAATTCCATTTAGAAAAGCACTCTTTACATCCATCAGATAGACTTCAAAATCTTTGAATGCAGCATATGCGAGGAATAGTCTGATGGCCTCTAATCTTGCAACATGTGCATAGGTTTCATCAAAATCTATTCCTTCACACTGTGCATACCCTTTTGCTACAAGTCTGGCCTTATTCCTAACAACAACTCCGTCTTTATCACTCTTATTTTTGTACACCCATTTGGTGCCAATAACTTTCTTGTGATCAGGTCTGTCTGTTAGTTCCCAAACTTTGTTTCTTTCCATCTGCTCCAATTCCTCTTGCATGGCATTAATCCATGAATAATCTTCCAAGGCTTGTTCTGTAGTTTTAGGTTCTATCTGTGACATAAAGCATGAGAACATAGCCATTCCTGCTGGTAGGGTTGACTGTCTCGTCTTAACTCCATCAGTCAACTTTCCGATGATTTGCTGAATTGGGTGATCCTTGAGCCATTTTGGGGATATCGTCTTCTTCTGGGTCTGTTCCCCCTGATGGATTGCTCTGGTGGATTTCTGCATCAGTTGGGTTCTGTTCTGCAACTGGATCAGCTACCGTCTTGTCATCTGCAGGTTGGGTCTGATCTGCAGGTGAGTCTTTATCAGCTACGGCTGGATCTTCATCAGCAGCAACTGGATCAGATCGGTTTGGTGATTCTGTCTGATCTGCAGTTGGGTCTTCAGCAACTGCAGTTGGGTCTTCAGGCTGGTCTGCAGGTGAGTCCACCATTCTTGTGTCATGTATAATGACTTCTTCAAGGGTTGCTGACTTGAGTTTGTTCTCAATTAGCTCAACTTGTTTCCTGTACTCAACGGTAGATTCATCAAAAACAACATGGGGTGTTTCCTCCACAACTAAGGTTCTTTTATTAAAGACTCTATATGCCTTGCTTCTTTGTGAGTATCCCATAAAGAGACCGTCATCAGTTTTAGCATCAAAGGCATTTAGTTGGGTTTTACCATTGTTGTGGATGAAACACTTACAACCAAAAACATGAAAATAAGCAACAGTAGGAGTTCTATTATTCCAAACCTCATAGGGAGTTTTGCCATGTCTCCCTACTATCATACTCCCGTGCAGGTGTGACAGTCAGTGTTGGCAGCTTCAGCCCGAACCTCTTGGCAGTCCGCTCCGCAATCATGGACCTTCTTTGCTTCCTTCGTGGTTCTGTTCCTTCTTTCAAAGAACACCATTCTGTGGGCGTCACAGGCTGCAGAGAGCTCATCTTTGGATCCCATTCGATCAGCCAATCGCTATCGCCTTGTTGAGAAACTCTCCTCCTCTATCTGATCTGATCTTGATTATGGATAGGGATTTCTCATTCTGGATCCTTCTCAGCAGCTCAGGTAGCTTGGTCAAGGTTTCACTTTTCTTATATAGGAAGATAATCCAAGTGTACCTTAAATAATCATCTACTATTACAAGTGCATGCTTCCGGTCGCTCAAAGTCCTTGGCTTGATAGGACCAAATAGATCCATGTGGAGTAGATCTAAGATCCTTGTTGTTAAGGTTGTAGGCTGGACTGGCTTGAACGATGCTCTGGTCTGCTTTCCTTTCTGACATGCATCACAAAGTGCTTCCTTCTTGAATGCTTCATTTGGAAGTCCTCTGACCAACTTCTGAGAACTAATCTTATTGATGGCTTTGAAGTTCAGGTGACATAATCTTTTGTGCCACAGCCATCCATTCTCAGCTACTGTCTTGGATAGAAAACAGGAGTTAGGTGTTCCTGTGTTCCAATCAATCATGTAGACATCTCTCCTTCTGAAACCTTGGAGCTTCACTTCTCCAGACAAGATATCTATCACCATACATTTCCAGATGGTGAAGACTACTAGATTCTTCTCGTCACAGAACTGGCTTATGCTCAGGAGGTTGTATTTGAGTCCTTTGACATAATGAACTTTGGATATCACAATATTTCCTCGGTGCAGCTCTCCAAAGCCTTTTGTCTGTCCTCTAGAGCTATCTCCAAAAGTTACATCGGGACCTCTTTCTTTGGTGTATTTGGATAGCATCTTCTTGTTCCCGGTCATATGCCTCGAGCATCCAGAATCTACAAACCATTCTTCACCTCCAAAATTTGAGCTTGTGGAGATGTGGTTGTAGTCCTTCCACCTTTTCTGCAATCAGACAAGCAGAGATTTAGATACCCAAATCTGTGTGGGTCCTCTGGGGTTAGCTGGTTTCCTGGAGAATTGGTTTCTCCTTGGATTGTAAAAGTTATTATTATAATTATAACCCTCATTAGGTGTGTAAGGTCGAGGTCTGAATCTCCTGTTGGGATTGTGTACCGAATATTCCTTAAAATACTGGTAGTGTGGGCCATTTCTAAATCTTGGCTGAGACCATTTGTCAAATCTTTGAGGTCTCCACACTTGTTTGTTTTGGAAATTGGGATAACCTTGAGGTTTCCATCTGCCCCTCCCATTTTGAAATCTGTTTTTAGGGAGTTGTTGATAATAGTGGGCATGTTGTCTGGGCTGCTGCTTTTGCCTGGGCCATTGCCTAGTCGCTTGTCTAGGTGGCTGCCTGGTGTAACCTGACTGCAGCTAGACATTTGACTTGGCTGTTGCCTGTTTTTGAATATCGATTTATACGTAGGCTCAACAGTCGAGACAATTGTTTCTCCCTTGATAAATTTTCTTTTAGAACTAGAGGGAGTGTGAGGATCATATCCAAGGCCTGATTTGGAATATAGTGGCCTTTTATTGGTACACAATTCTTCCAGGGTTGAAGACGCCTTCAGGGAGGTTATTTCCTGCGCTTGAGTCTTATTCACCTGTGTCAGCTTAGTAAACTCGGTTTTGGCATGAGCAAGTGCAGCTGATTTTTCTTTAAGTAAAATGGTTAGTTTGTTTATCTCAGCTGTATTAACGTCAGCCTGGTTTTTAAAGTCAGCTGCAGTTATCTCAACCTTATTCAAATCTAGGCTGAGTTTTTCGAAATCATTTTTCAGCTGCCTATTCTCATCTTGCAGCTGAGTCTTCTCTGCTGATACAGTTTGGTGTGCAGATTTGAGTGTTTCAAAATCTTTAAATAACTGATTTACCGATTCGTGTAGATCCATATCTTGTGGCATGGCTGAGCTATTATTTGAACCGGTGGGTTTAGAGGTTACCTCTTCATCAGCTAGGTTTGCCATCAGGCAATCATACTCTTCATCTTCATCAGAAAAGAATCCGCTGCTTGATTCGACATGCTCTTGGTCTTCTCCGATGAGGGCCTTTCTTCTATCTTCTTTTCTGCCCACCTCCTTCTTGCTTTCGTCCTTCTTGAGCTCAGGACAGTCCATTTGGATGTGTCTTGTCTTGTGACAATTGTAGCATTCTACTTTCCAGCTTCCAGCTTTCTGGTTCCTTCTTGGATTCTCCTTATAATTTTTCTTATATTTGGAGTAGTTCTTTCTAAAGTTGCTGAACCTTTGCATTATAAACGCCATTTCTTCCTCAAAATCTAGTGGATTTGGAGGCTTTACATCAGATAGGCTCTTGGCAGGGGACTCGGCTGCAAATGCTATTCCCTTCTCTGCAGGCTCAGTTGAGGATGAACTTGGAAGCTCGAACTCATAAGCCTTCAGATCAGAGAACAGCTCTTGAATCTTTATCTTATTCAGGTCCTTGGACTCTCTCATGGCCACGGCCTTCATGCTCCATTCAGGATTGAGAGATCTGAGAACCTTCAGTGCCATTTCCCTGTTGCCATAGGGTTTGCCGAGGGAGTTGATCTCATTGATGATCTCAGTGAACCTTGTGTCCACTTGGTCTATGGATTCACCATTCTTCATTTTAAAGTTGTCAAATTTTTGGATAGCAATTGACAGCTTGTTTTCCTTGATCAGCTCCGTTCCTTCACACATTAGGGCTAATGTGTCCCAGATTTCCTTGGCATTCTTGCAGTTCTTGATCTTGACCATGGTGGATTTGTCAAGAGTCTGATATAATATATCTCTGGCCCGGTTATCAAGATTGGCCAGTTTTCTTTCTTCGGGAGTCAGCTCTGTCCTCTTCTTGGGAATCTTCTCTGGCTTCCCTGCTGCGATCTCCTCTGCTGTGTTGTCCTTCTCGAAGATGAATGGACCATCCTCTATGATGCACCACATGTCGTCATGAATCGAAGATAAGTGTGCCTGCATCCTTATCTTCCACAGATCATACTCGTCAACTGAAAACACAGGGAGTCTAGAGTGCATGTGTTCCATTATAAAGTGAGAGTAAAGATATATCTTTGATATAGATCTGGTTCGTGAAATAAGTGAACCAACCTCTCTGATACCACTTGTAGGTCACAAGTCGTCCAGGTACAAGTCTAGAGGGGGGGTGAATAGACTTGTAGAAACTCTTAAACTCTTTTTGGCGAAGAGTGAGTTTCTTCAGCTGATAGGTAGACAAATGACTTGGAGTCGTTTGTTCTTTAATATGTGCGGAAGTCAGCTGATGACGAATAGAAAGCAACTAATGAAACACTTAACGATGAATGCAGCAGTTAAAGTATGATGCAATAAAACAGTAAAGAATGCAGGCGATTATAGTGGTCTCAGAGGTGGGGTAATCCTCTACTAATCCACTTTTCTACAAACCAGTTGGAGATGAATTCACTATAATTCTCAACCAGTGATAAATATTACAGTGATTCAAACCAAACTACAACAGCTTCCAACCAGTGGAAATCCGTGCCGTTGTACATACTTGACTGCCTTGCACCTCTTGATCCTCGATCCTTGGATGCCTTTACAATCTCTTACTTCAACCAGTGAAGTACCCCGTACTCAGGATTATAGACAAGAGTTTTTGTCTTCTCCAACTAAGAGCTTCTTTAAGTATGAACTTTTAGAACCGCTCTTTTCACGAAGCTATTGTTTGCTTTAGATTGCTTGATTGCTTTGATCGCTTGAAAGTATGTTCGCACCGGTAGTTGCTCAGCTTCAAATCTTCAGATATATATAGGTCACGATCTCTGAGCTTTTTCCTTGTAGCCGTTGCAAATCTTTTTAACAAATCCGTCCGTTGGAGAGGGAGACTTCATTGTTTTCTTTCTGAACGTTGCAAGGCTGGAATCCCATTATTTTAATCTATCTTCCGACCGTTGTGAAGACTCTGCATGTGAGGTGCCGAATCTTTTGAATATAAAACGATTAAAGTCTTCAAGGTGGGTCTGGATGATTTATTTAAATCATATCTCTTGCGGGAATCACTCCAATTTGTCTCTTCACGTTGCATGTGGCTTTCCATAATACTTGACTTTTCAACTCATGCTGACGTGGACTTGGAGTACTTGGCTGATCTCGACTAGGCTGGTGAGCAGTTAACTTCTCTGCAGTCTGGACTTCTCTGATGTTCACTGTTTGTGACTTGACTGGTCAGGTAACTTGTCTGAGGTACCTTGGCTGCAGTCTGGTCAAACATCCCTGATAATTTTTGTTGACCAGAACTACTCTGACTGGACTCGGCTGATCCTCTCTGATGGACTTAGCTGTACTTGGTACTTAGCCGATTTTTAGCCTAACTAATTTTTGGCCTACAGAAGATACTCATTTGGTTCTTCTTTACATTTTGCCAAGTTTTGTACTTAACATAATTTGGCCTATGGAAGATACTCATTTGGTTCTTCCTTACATTTTGCCAAGTAATAAACATTTGATTTTATATTAATGACATCATCAAAATCTAACAAGTATTCCTAACATTCATCTGCATTTGATTTCAATGCTTTCATTCATTAATTCTGTATTTTTATCTTTTAGCATGTCAGGCTAAAACCCTGTTCTAGGATTTTGATGAAACCAAAGTTTTGACGGATTTGCTTTTGATTATCTATATAATTCCCTTTTTCTGTTGAGTTTTCCTAATCAATTTTAATGCTTTCAAATTGCCTGGCCAATAATTGGATTGTTTTAATTACGCAACTCGAATTGGGAGAGGAGAGTTGGTAAGGAACTATTGGTGAGAACCGTTTTATCTTGTGATATAGGAATATACTCATAGGAACTACGTGGCCTTTTGGAGATTTTGTGCTTTTTGCCTATTGTCGAATTAATTCACCTAGGGATAGAGTGCGTTATTCGCCTTTAGAAAAATCTACTGACCTCGGGAGAGGCGGTAGAGTATTTTAGCAATCTTCGCCTTCAATAAATTGGGGAAATAATTAACTTCAGATAATCGAGAGTAAATTCGAATAAACCGAGGTGATTCAGTCCTCGTGGGAACGATAACTCACTCATCACTTTATTACTTGTCTACGATAACGTGCACTTGCGTTTAACGAAATATCGCAACAAGTTTTTGGCGCCGTTGCCGGGGACTGATTTTTCTACTAATGTCGATTTCAGTATTTCTAGTCTTAGTTTGAACATTTTTTTTATTTATTTTCGTGTATTTTATTTTATTTTATTTGTTTTTCCTTTCAGGATTTTTCGGTTAGTGCATGAGAAAATTCGGCAACGAAGGCCTACTACCTTTGGATACCGAACTCGAGCACACTCTTCGGAGAAACAAAAAGGAGAAACGAGAGTTACCAACTACAGTCACCATGGCCGAAAATACCAAAAATCATGGAGGTGATAATCTTGTTCAGCAAGTTCAACCGGCACTAGCACTTCGCGATTATGCTATGCCGCAAATCAACGCGAACTTTTCGGGGATCCGGCGTCCAACAATCCAAGCCAACAATTTCGAAATCAAGCCTGCGATTATTCAGATGGTGCAGGCTAGCCAGTTTTGTGGATTGCCGAACGATGACCCCAACGCACATATTGCGTCTTTTCTCGATATTTGTGACACGTTCAAAAATAACGGTCTCACCGATGATGCCATCCGTATAAGGCTTTTCCCTTTCTCTTTGAGGGACAAAGCAAAATTTTGGTTGAACTCTTTACCGCCGGGCTCGATCACGACATGGGCAGAATTAGCGCAAGCCTTCCTTGCTAAATTCTTCCCACCTTCGAAGGCGAGATTACGGAACGAAATTACCACTTTTGGTCAATTTGATATGGAGTATCTTCACAAGGCGTGGGAGCGATACAAAGATTTGTTACGGAGATGCCCACATCACGGCCTTCCGGACTGGATACAAATTCAGACGTTCTACAATGGTTTGAGTGCATCTACACGTACCCTTGTCGATGCAGCCACTGGAGGAGCTTTAATGGGGAAAACAATGGTTGAAGCACACTCTTTGTTGGAAGCTATGGCCGCAAATGCTTATCAATGGCCGTCCGAACGAGTAAATCCGAAGCGAGTCATGGAAATCTCGAATAATGACCCGATCTCTACATTGTCAGCCCAAGTCGCAGCACTAACTCAGCAACTTCAGGCATTTTCGCATGTTCCCTCCCCCGTTACCATTGAATCGTGTAATTGGTGTAACGGATCTCATCCTAGCGCGGAGTGCCAAGTCGGGAACCCTTTCGAGCAGCCTCAAATTGAACAAGCTCAGTTCGTGGGAAATGGAAACCGGCAAAACAATCTGTACTCCAACACGTATAATCTGGGATGTCGTAATCATCCTAACTTCTCATGGAGAAATGGACAAAACTCGAACCAGCCTCCGTTTGCTCAAAACCAGCAGCAGCCTCCTCCCGCTCCAAAAGTTTCTCTAGAGGAAGCAATTGCGAAATTGGCAGCGAATACGAGTCAGTTCATGACCCGTACGGAAGCAACATTGTAAAATCATTCCGCTTCCATTCGCAACTTGGAAGTCCAACTGGGCCAGATAGCAAGTGTGTTGACAGCCCGCCCGGAGGGTGCCTTGCCAAGTACGACCGAGACAAATCCTAGAGAAAGTATAAATGCCATCAGTTTGAGAAGCGGGAAAGAAATGTGTGACCAGCCCGAGAGGAGCGAAAATAGAAGTAAGAATGAGGAGAAGAAAAATTCAGTGACTGAGGAATCACAAGATTGGAGACCCTCGATACTGTTTCCGGATAATCCCAAAGCATATGTGCCACCCGTCCCGTTTCCGCAGCGATTACAACAGAAAAAGGTGGAAAAGCGATTCTCCAAGTTTCTCGACGTTTTCAAGAAGCTTCATATAAATATTCCATTTGCTGATGCGTTGGAGCAAATGCCGAGTTATGTCAAATTCATGAAGGAGATCTTGTCGAATAAAAGAAAGCTCGAGGAGTATGAAACAGTAGCATTGACGGAGGAGTGCAGTGCTATTCTTCAGAAAAAGCTTCCGCCAAAATTGAAGGATCCGGGAAGCTTCAACATACCGTGCACCATAGGGAACCTCTCCTTTGACAAGGCGTTGTGTGATCTCGGGGCCAGCATTAATCTGATGCCTCTTTCTATTAATCAGATCAATCTATTAAGTATCCGAGGGGAGTGATAGAGGACGTTTTAGTAAAGGTTGATAAATTTATCTTTCCAGCTGATTTCATTGTGCTTGACATGGGGGAGGACCACGACATCCCAATTATCTTGGGAAGACCATTTTTGGCAACCGGCCGAACTTTAATCGACGTGGAAAAAGGGGAACTAACTCTAAAGGTTCAAGACGAGCATGTCACGTTCCAAGTGTTTAAATCTTTTCCATGTCCAGGTGGTGTTGAGAAGAGCTCGCAAATTGAAAGTATGGTTGCCGTTGCGAAAGACACACACCGGAAGAGTCGTCGGTCGAAAAACTCAGAATCCGTTTCAGAGGGTCCGACTTCTAAGAAAAATGTGGAGCGAGTCGCATATCTCAAGCATGTGGACATGCCGTCATCATCAACCGTTCATCCATCAATGAGAAATTTCGATGCTGTCATAAGTTCGTTCGAGAAAAAAGAGAATAAGCCGGACGTAAAACGGAGGCCAAATCATGAGAAAAATGGGTGCTTCGGAAAGTTGTTTGTGTCAAAACCTTTTCGCAAACAACATTGGGTGTCCGAACTGAAAATCGGATCGTTAAGGACCAATGGTCAAAATTTTAAAACACACATTAACGGTTCGATAGACGGCGCGGAGTTCAAATGGAGTTTGCGAAAAGCGAACTGATTTCTCAAATAGATCCGGCTGAAGACTATAAACTTAGCGCTTCTCTAGAGGTAACCCGAGTTTTAGTAGTAGATTTTTGTGTTTCAATATTTTCTTGCATTGTTGAATATTTATTTTTCATCATTTTTGCTTTGATTTGCTTATCCCTCTCGTTCTTGTCGTTTTCCTTTGAAAATTCTGTGCAGAAAAAGTCCCAGGGGAAAAATTTAAGGCTGAGCCGCGGCACAAGGCTTGTGAGCCGCGGCACACACAAATCGAACCAGAAGGCTAAACTTGCTGTACTCTGTGCCGCGGCACAACCTTATTGAGCCGCAGCACACTTGATGGCTGATCCGCGGCACGTTGCTTCTGAACCGCGGCACACAAGATGCACCAGATATGCCCAGGACGCTGTACTCTGTGCCGCGGCACAGACCAAGTGAGCCGCGGCACATCAACACTCTGAGCTGCGGCACCCGTATTCTGAGCCGCGGCACACGTCGACATAAAATCCACACCCAGGCTCGCTGTACTCTGGGTCGCGGCTCACTTAAGCTGTGCCGCGGCCCCCTTTCGGAATCTGAACAGCCCAGGTATTCTTTTTATAAAACGATCGGCCGACACCCAGGTACTTCCTTCCCCTCTTTTCCTTCCCCTGCACAAGCGATCGGCCAAAAAATTTTCTTCTTCTTCTTGCATTCTTCTTGCACTATGCAAAATTTAAGCAAGGTAACTCTAAATTCCTCCTCTTAAATGCTCTATGAATTGAAAAGTGAAGTTTTGTTATTCATTTGATGATTGATTATGTTTTTTTGTTTCCTTTTTTTCAAAAGTTCTATCAAGTTGAGTTGAGGATATGATGGTTTTGATCGATTTTTAATGATTATTTTCGATTATGAATGAATTGAATATGTCGTTGTCATGAAGAATGATTCGTGTTGTTGTTTTTGGGGATTTAATGAAGTTATAGTCATATTTGTTCTTCAATTAAAAGGATGCACTCAAGGTGTTTGATGAAATGCCTGAATGAAGTTTTTGATGAATGTTAAGTCAATGTTTTGAACTATGTGCAACGAATTCGTCTGGAATTACAGCGTACCCCAACCAACGTCAAGTTTACATGTTAAATCTCAATTTTATTTTTCTCTCACGGCGGTGCTAGCTCGTTAAATTCGTGATTCAAGTTTTAGATATCCTTAGCCGAGTAATGTTATTCTCATTATTGCTTAAGTAAGTAAACTCCGGTGTTTATTTTTTTTCAGGACTCGTTATGGCTAGAACCAAAAAGCTCATCAAAAGGGCGAGGACTCAGTCGTCTCCCACACGAGGGGAAACTTCTCATAGTCGATCCGAGTTGGAGGCGCACCAATTCTCTGACCCGGAGATCCATACAATCTTCAACGAGAATATTCGCCCTCGACCTCTGATCCCGGAGAGGGGATTCACCCCAGCCCTCCAGGACGGGGAGCTTCTGACCATGATTGACGAAATGGGGTGGGCCCGTTTTGCTGCACCTCCTGAGCCGGCGGTGATATCTATTGTGCAGGAGTTTTATGTGAGCGCCTTGTTGAAGCACATTCGGGCGGGGCAGATGTTACAGCAGTCAGACACTCGGACTCAGGTCGTAGTCCGAGGCACTACAGTGGATTTTTCTGTAGCTGCTATTCGGAGGTTATTTGAGTTGCCTGCGGTTGATGAGGCGGCTTATACGCGAGTTATGGATAGCCTCACGAAGAAGGCTCTGCTCGAGACTCTTACACAGCCCGACTCCAACTGGGAGAGGCGCGCCCCGGCTTCTTCCACCTTCTACTTTAAGAGCTCGCGCCTCAGTCGGTTCGGGCGTGCCTGGGTGTATTTTATCTGCGCTCGTATAGACCCCACCTCGCAGATCCGCACGTTTTTTCTCTCTCGAGCCCGTACATTATATGCTATCACCTCTGGGCTGCGATTCGATGTGGCTCCTCTCCTGGTCCGATCTATCTTCCAGTGTATTCAGGGAGGAGCCAAGACGAGGCTAAAGCACCCCTCGCTTATTTGCGCTCTTTGCTGCCAGTCAGGCATGACTTGGTCGGATGACGAGCCGATGTTAGCCCCCCAGGGCCCGATCGACCATCGCATCGTTTATCACTTCGATCAGTGGGGAGGAGCACCGGCACACGCTCGGGGGCGAGGATTTCTACTTGATGAGGCTCACGAGCAGTCCCCCGAGCCTCTTCTTCTAACGCAGGAGCAGATGGAGTCCAGCCCGCCGCCCGACAGAGAGCGCTTGCACGCGATGTTCGACGGATTGAGGGAGGAGATAAGGAGAGAGAGAGAGAGAGGAGATGAGGAGTGAGAGAGAGCCTTTTGGCTACGCTGAGAGAGGAGAGGCGGACGGAGAGGGAGAGCATCGTCGCTGCCGTCCGAGATGAGATGAGAGAGCAGGCCCGCCGGGCCAACCGGCATGAGACGAGGCGCTTGGCAGCGAGGGATGCCTACCACCAGGAGCACCTTGCTGCCTGGACGGCCCACATTATGCACCCGGACGGGCCATTTATTCCACCTGCTCGGCCAGCCACACCACCCTCCTCGCCGGACGATGCCGGCGCCAGTTCGTGAGCAGACTGTAGGGGAGTACTTGACCTTTCACCTTTATTGCATATTATATTTTGTCCATTGAGGTCAATGTACGTCCTAAGTTTGGGTGGGGGGGTTTACTTTCTGTTGATATACTTATTGCTGTACTTATTTCGTTTGCACTTTCGCTATTTTTAGTTATCTTTTTGTTGCTAGCCTTGCTTGTCATGATTTTACTCTTATTCGTGAATTTTTCGTGCTCCTTTTTGTGTGAAACTGATGTTACAATACTGATTTCTCTCTGAAGAAACGGTTGAGTTTTAGTCGAGTTGCAATCAGTGATATCTGTTTCTGTTGAGTCTTCATTTAGGTCCGAAATTTTTTCGTTTTTGTAGAGATCTTAGCGGATAAGAGAGGAGACATACGTGTTTTCAAATAGCCGTCGATACGTTTGGTTATATTTTTTCCAATAGCTAGTCGTCCAGTAACATAAGTCGTGTTGGCACCTAATTTGAGTTTAGAGTCGGACAGTTTTTCCCAAAAGTCGAGATACTATTTGTTCTATGATGGGAAGTCTAGTAACCGGGGGTATTCACGTGACCCGTTGTTTATTCTCGCGTAAAACGACAACCCTGATTAGACTAGTGGTTTTGAGATTTCGCATGTGCCGATGATGGGAAGCCTAGTAACCGGGGGTATTCGCGTGACCCGTTGTTTACTCTCGCGTAAAACAGCGACCTTGAATCGGACATGCGGGAATAGCTATTCGAGTTGTTTCTCCATTGTGGAGGGGAACTTAGTAACTAGAAGCATCCATGTGCTCCATGAGTGTCTTTTACGTCAAACGGTTCCCCAACACATGAGAATGGAATTTCACCCTAGGATTATCCCGATGAAACGTCCCGAGATCCGAACCTAGTGGTCAACTCGAATCATCTTATTGAGCATATATAAGGGAATACTGTCCGAGGGTTATTTTTTATGAAACTCTTGAAATTTTTCCACTAGACTGTGGGATTGGGCGAGTTAGCTTGTTTATTTTAACCCCTCATATTGACGGTCGATTAAGTTCACACTTGTTAATCTTTGAGCTGGATTTTCTTCATGAACGATTGATTAGGACTGAAATTGGTTACTTTGTGGAATCAGTGTTCTGAACGTGGCTCACTATTACGATACTTGTACTATTCTTTGAGATTTTCAGTATAGTATTGATTAGGTTGAGCACTATGAGTTGCACGATTATTCACGATATTCATTTGTTTGAAAGTGATTATTTTTGCTTGAGGACAAGCAAAGGCTCAAGTTTGGGTGTATTTGTTAGGCGTATTTTTATACGCTTATTTATCATTATTTTGTATTCTTTTCATGAGTAAATCTGCATAAATGAGCCTTTAACACCCTATTATTTTATGTTTTGCAAGAAATCGGAGTCCAGAAGCCGAAACGATGAAAAACGGACGAAAACGGCGAATTTTGGCCTGGGGCCGCGGCATAAGGCAAGCGGGCCGCGGCACACGCAGAGTACCAGCAGGCACCAGAGTAAACTGTACTTTGAGCCGCGACACAGATATAGTGAGCCGCGGCACAAAAGAAATAAACAGTGCCCAGGTTTTAATCTGTGCGCCGTGAGCCGCGGCACAGATTAAGTGAGCCGCGGCACACGAGGCGGTTTTGGTGTGCTCCGCGCGGGTTTGGGCCGTTTTGAAGCCAGTTCTCGACCTAATCACAGGGACGCGTTTTGGAGGCTGCTGGGAGTTATAAATAAGGGTTTAAGGTCATAATTGATGAGGGAGGAAGCTTGGAAACAGAGGATTATCGCAATCGATCACAAGAAGCAGAAGACACCAAGGGCAGAGGGCGGAAGCCAAAAGAACGGAGGGATCCGAGCTCTTCATCTGCGTTTGATTTCAATGCTTTCATTCATTAATTCTGTATTTTTATGTTTTAGCATGTCAGGCTAAAACCCTATTCTAGGATTTTGATGAAACCAAAGTTTTGACGGATTTGCTTTTGATTATCTATATAATTCCCTTTTTCTGTTGAGTTTTCCCAATCAATTTTAATGCTTTCAATTGTCTGGCCAATAATTGGATTGTTTTAATTACGCAACTCGAATCGGGAGAGGAGAGTTGGTAAGGAACTATTGGTGAGAACCGTTTTATCTTGTGAGATAGGAATATACTCACAGGAACTACGTGGCCTTTTGGAGATTTTGTGCTTTTTGCCTATTGTCGAATTAATTCACCTAGGGATAGAGTGCGTTATTCGCCTTTTGAAAAATCTACTGACCTCGGGAGAGGCGGTAGAGTATTTTAGAAATCTTCGCCTTCAATAAATTGGGGAAATCATTAACTTCAGATAATCAGGAGTAAATTCGGATAAACCGAGTTGGATTCACAATCCTAAACTTTTTCATTATTTGATTTTCTTTCTTCAAGCGATCATTTTTCTGTTTATTATTGATTTTCTTTTGTCATTAATTGCAGCCCAAATTTCGACTGTTCAAATAAAATTAGAATACATAAAAATTGGTACTTAGTGATTTAGTCCTCGTGGGAACGATAACTCACTCATCACTTTATTACTTCTCTACGATAACGTGCACTTGCGTTTAACGAAATATCGCAACAATAAGGGGTTCAGTTGCAGTCTTACAAGGAAAGATATTCTCAAAGAATGACGCATTCCTTGATTCCATAATCGTATTCTTGTGAATCTAAGGCACTTTGGATTCATGCACAAGAAAGCGGTAAGCATTGCTGTTGTGTGCATATCCAATGAAAATGCAGTTAACCATTTTTGGGCCTATTTTAACTTTCTTAGGAGTAGGTATCAGCACATTTGCTCGACACCCCCACACTTTCATGTAATTGTAGGAAGGCTTGACTCCTTTCCACAATTCATAAGGAATTTTGTCTCCGTTCTTACGGCATATCTTGTTTAAGAGATAATTCGCCGTTAAGATGGCTTCTCCCCAAATATTTTGTGGCAGTCCTGAATTTAGTAATATCGCATTTATCATCTCTTTCAGAGTGCGATTCTTACGTTCCGCCATGCTATTTGACTGTGGTGCATATGGGGCAGTGACTTCATGAATAATCCCATGTTGCGAGCAAAATTCACCGAATGGTTCCACATATTCACCTCCACGGTCACTCCTCAAAACTTTTATCTTAGCATTCAATTGATTCTCAACTTCCGTTTTATAGAGAATGAATTTCTCTATGGCTTCATCTTTGCTTTTAAGCAAGTATACATAGCAATATTTAGTACAATCATCCACGAAAGTAATAAAATATTTATTTCCACCTCTAGTTTGAACACACTTCAAATCACATAAGTCACTATGTATTAATTCTAAAGGTTTGGTGTTTCTTTCCACTTGTTGGAATGGAGATCGAGTTAATTTTGCCTCTACACAAGTTTCACACTTGTGGTTTAAATCAATTTTAAACTTTGGTATCTGATCTAATGCAATTAGTCTACGCATTGCATTAAGATTAACATGTCCTAATCTAGCATGCCATAAATTAGGAGACTCAAGCAAGCAAGCAGAAGAATTATTCATTTCATATTTTTCATAGTCATTATATTGAGCTTAACTAGCCCATCGCATTCATATCCCTTGCCTATAAACACACCATTTTTCGACAAAATAACTTTACCGGACTCGAAAACCTATCTAAAGCCGTGCTTCATCAACAAGGTACCAGAAATAAGGTTCTTGCGGATATCAGGCAAATATAACACTCGTTTAAGAGTCACTTCCTTTCCAGACGTCATCTTCAAAATCACCGTACCTTCGCCCAAGATAGTTGAGGTTGCAGAATTTCCCATGTACAGCATATCGCCGGCATCCGTTTCTTCCAAGGAGGAGAACATAGTCTTATTGGTACATATATGCCTAGTTGCTCCAATGTTGATCCACCACTCTTTAGGATTTGAGCCAACTAGGTTCACTTCGGAGATCATAGCACATAAGTCAAGATTTTTCACTTGTTCGGTAATCAGATTTGCTGCATTACCTTCCTTTTTCTTTGGTTCTTTGGCAGCCTGCAGTTAGCCGCCCTATGACCCATATTTTCACAGTTGTAGCATTTACCAAGGAATTTTTTGGGTGGCCATTTCCATCATCTTTTTTCTTTTAAGAATTGCTAGTCAACTCAATGGTTATCGAGTTTGCCTCTTCAATATTCACTATTAAAAGGGGCTATTTGTTGGGTTTTGGCAAAAGATGAATATGCGGCGCACTAATAAAGTCACACAAAACATGTTCACTCAAACTCCGATCGAGAATTGATCAAGTATCATATAACAAATAATAATATAAGTCCAAAAATATGATTCTTACCCTTGAAGATTGTTACCCTTGAAGACCTTTGAGTGTTTGTTGTTGAAGATGATAAACATGAATCCAATCTTTAAAGCTTTTAAAAGTCCAATTGAAAACACCACATCTCTACGTATCACGTGTCGATAGATGAGTGAAAAAATTCTTCCTCCTCTTAGACCCTTAAGGCCGCGGATAGCACAAGAATGGGGAGGAATTTTTTCTCGTCTTCTCTTTCTCACTCTAAGTGTAAAGATGATGAAATGTGATAATATGTATAATGAAAGTGGTAAGCTTTGAAATTCCCTCTTATAATGCTCATCTAATGAGCTATGACGAATCACCTAAACTTAAAGTCTCTTGTCTTCATTAGTGAGGATAAAGACCTTATCACATGAGTGTAAATCCCAAAACCATGTTGATAAGTCTTCCACCATAATAATAATTAATCATATAAAAAGATAAGCCTGGGCATTGCATGATTTGGCTAAGTGGTCTAGCCACTTAGTCCGTGAATCAGACCCTTGTGCGTCTATTCTGATAGATACACCTGGTCCATTTCATTGTACTTATATAATTAAATATTTTAAATAATTATATTAAATACTATTTCTCTAAGAAATTATTATTTATGACTCAAATTCATTACCCAATAATATATTCAATTCACTTGACCACATTAATTTATCCAAGAAATTAGATCAGATATTCACGAAGAGAGAATAAATTCAATTTAATCCGCCATCTATCCTATTTGCGCGACTCTGTAGGTTTCTCTCAGCCAGCAATGGGAGGAACCAAAGAGTGTGAGTAACACCTATCCAGCCCTGTTGCTCACATTGTGACCCAACTGAGAATGAATGATAGTGATCATTCTAAAGTCTTTTTGCTACGAATACCGTATACGTATAAACCCTTCAATCAGATATCCCGATCAAGTAGTAGGGTCAAGACAATGTCAAATTCTATTAAAACTTGATGCTATGGATGTGTTAGTGAAAATCGAGATCACTGAGCTCTCTTGTATCAAATTCAAGTAGCTCTATATGTTCTTGCCAAAGATTTATGATTCTTATCTGCCACATATCGCATTGGACATTCACTTGTTCACTTAGAGGAGAAAGAAGTATATCTTGGTATTCAGTAGAGACTGATATTTACCCGTCAAGTTGCACTTTGAGGTTTAACCCACCAGTCGATGATTGGATTGAACTACTCTAGCGACTAAGTTAATATCACAAGCACATCTCATACCGAGTGCTCAAGTCAAAGGTTCATGTATACTTCTCACAACCTTTCGGTTCAGTCATTGATGATCCGAGAGCAAAATCTATGGACCAAATCGAGGTGAGTTGTGTCCGATTATTATAATATCACTAGCATATCTAAAACATGTGCTCCTACTAACACTTAGTGAAGACAAACACTCTACATGTTAAAGTACATATTATATAAGTCTTAACTAAACTTAATGCCTAATAAAGTTTTATCGACTTGTGAACCAGTTAAGCATTTGAGCCTTAAACGCTTCCAGTGCCAATCTCTAAGGAGTGGAACGTTTGATCCCGGATGTTGTTGGTAGAAATATATACCCTAAGTGTTTTGATAAATGCACCCTACAATCTGTCCCTACAGCGAACTTCATACAGCGCCCAAAGAAGTTAAATCCTACAGCTAATAGAAGTTCAGGGTACAGCAAGAAGAACTATTGGCTACAGCATAGAAGCTGTATGTGCTTTACTTAGGAAAAGTAAAATACAACCCAACAGGATATAAACCTAGAACTTTAAACTGTTGTAAGATAACCATATCTTTATTCACAAAGTATTCACTATTTTAAAGTAGCATTTAATATTGATAGGACATCATTACAGCCGAAGAGACTACAAACACAAGAGAATTTAATACGGATCAAAGAAAATGTTTGAAGCATTAAATACGAAACATCTTTAATTCAAAACATCTTGAAGCCGCCAATCGGATCTGTCTAAATCTCACCAACCGGCTAATGACTACATTTATAACGGATCTATTTTCAAGGTTATAAATAGCACAAGCAAGAGGACATTGCTCACAAGACGAACTTACTATTTGATTAAAAATCCAAGAGCAATATATTTCTTCAAGCATATACAGAATATCTCAGAATGAAGAAATATCAAAGTCCTCAACAGTGAACAACACAACTACAATGAAGCCAACAAAGCCTACAGCTGCTGTTCCTACTCGTGATACTTAAAAACCTCATTGTTGAGACTCTTATCCCTGTGTGGACTCAGCTAACCTATTCTGACCTGTGTGGGAAAAATAGAGTTCAAGGACGAAGCTTCAATCTGTGTGAGAAGAAGGAAGTTGGAGAAGCCTACATCCAATCTATGTGAATGACTCAAGCTACAGTCGGATGTATCAATCTGTGTGAACGATACAACGACCGATATAGTTGTGTACGTGATTTTAATAAACTTTTTACTCCTGTGTGGAGGAACTATGGATGTAGAGGGGATTACCTTGAACCACATTAAAATTGTATGTTGTCATTTCCTGGACTTACTGTTTTCATACTGCCTGTGATTTTTAAGTATATTACTCTGAAAAACCTGTAAGCATCAAGCTACAGGGGACTACTTAGCTGTTGTACTTATAACAACTTAACTTAAGACTTCCACAATGCAAGAAAAACTTTTAATAAGAGTACAACTTATTCAACTCCCCTTCTATGCTGTAAGATAGTATATTGTGACCACAAGTGGTATCAGAGAGGTTGATTCTACAAAGAATCAGTCGATTTTAACCTAAATCATATCCAAATCACTAGCTTTTGAAAACTCCATTTTATATTTCTCTCATTCATCCTACCATCATCATGGATACATCAAAGATCAATAAAGTTCTTATATTTTCTAATGAGTTTGATGACTGGATAATCAAGATAGAAGCCCATCTTGCTACCATACACGAATAAATGATCTTTGTTATACAAGAAGAACCTATCAAAATTATGAAGGTCAACCCCGCTGCCATGATAGAAGGCCAAGCCCATGCATATATGCTTGGAAAAGAAAGGGAACAGTGGACAACTGATGATCGCAAGCGTGCGAATCTAGACAACATCACCAAGAATGCGCTATTTGCCAGTCTAGACAAAT
Source organism: Orobanche coerulescens (assembly GCA_033398695.1). Classification (NCBI taxonomy): domain Eukaryota; kingdom Viridiplantae; phylum Streptophyta; class Magnoliopsida; order Lamiales; family Orobanchaceae; genus Orobanche; species Orobanche coerulescens. Next base: position 24,880,831 of record CM065818.1, on the reverse strand, counting down.
GCACGTTCTCAAAAGTAAAGAGTTGCAAGATAGCCAAAGAAATCTGGGAAAAGCTCAAGCTAATTTATGAGGGAACTGAGCTCTTAAAAAGAAAATAATATTTCAAAACTCACTCAGCAGTTTGAATCTTTTGAAATAAAAATTACTGAAACACTTGAGGAGCTTGATCTCAGATTTACCGGTATTGTCTATGAACTTGAAGCTTTGGGCATAGTGTACACCCAAAAAGAGAAGAATATCAAATTTTTAGATCACTCCCTGCCCGATGGGATATTGAGACCACAGCTCTGCGTGTATCTTGCAATTTAAATGACATATCTACTTTTGACCGCTTCTCTGACCTCAAAGCTTTTGTGTATGACATTGACAGGAAAGAAAAGGCTCAAGAGTGACCTGCAAAGACTACATCATTGGTTGCTGTATCCTACAGGAGACACAGCTCTGCCCTCAGCACATCCAAAGCCACTGACAATGATGATGACATCCTTTCATAAGATGAAATGGCTCTGATCACAATATGAAATGGCTCTGCTCATGCACAAATTTCGAAAAATCATTAAGAAATTCGGAAAGGCTCCCTACAAGCCTAAACCCTTCAATAAGGTAAGCTCTGATTAAATCGTCTAGAGACTCTAATCTATGATATAACTGCATAAAACCAGGATAAATACAAATAGATGTCATCATCCTTAAGTAGAGACGCTGCCAGAAGCTGAGCAACAGGAGAAGGATGAGAAAAGACGAGTCTGGAGAAATAAGCTCAAGGCACTAATCAGAGAATTATAATCCATGCCCACACCCATCAAATAGAGGAATGCCTACAGGCTATCACTGACAGTGACTCCTCCGATGATGAAATCTAAGATAAAGCCTATATGTGCTTTATGGCAAAAGAAGAGGGATGATGATGACAGTGATGATGAGGTAAGCTAAACCTTAGTCAACCCTTTAAATGCATCACATACCTTTGAAAATATGATGAATAAGTTTCGGACCATTCCCATGAGATGCTTAAACAAGAAAACCTACATCTCTCCCTTAAAAATCTAGAGATGAAGGATGAAAATGACCTGTTGAAAACAATTATGAAAATATGTCTTTAGATGGCGAAAATAGCAAGGTCACTCATGAAAAAACCATGGAGATCAATCATCAACTTGCAACTGAGTAAAATCTCATAATCAATGCAAGACAAATGATTATGCTCTACTAGAAGTTAAGATACAGTTTCTTGAGAAAAGAGAAGGAGAACTCGAGAACATCCTCAAGTCATTTGAGAAATCATCTAGGACGATGGAAGACATCCTGAGCACTGAACAACATGTCCATGATAAATGTGGCTTACGATACAAAAATGGCAAAACTAGTACGGTACTTGTCAAAGAAGTGGAATCCGTTCCTCAAATCAAGGAAGCTCCAAAGGCTGCACCTATAGACAAAGTAAAGGCTACAGCTGCCCCCTCTCAGAAACCAAAGGCTGCCGTTCTGCCACCCAACTCTTATCATAAGCAGCGGAAAACTCAAAATACTATAAGACACAATGCTCAATACCAACAGTATGCTCCCCAAGCATACCAACGGCATCATCGGTAGAAAAGAAAGAAGGTTGTACCCAAGTACCACCAACAGCTATCACCTCAGTACTACCAAACAGTACAATGCTCCTAAATAATAGGTACAAGAACCCAGGTATATTTCTCGAAAGAATGTTGCTGCTCAGTTCTACCAACAACAAGTCTGGCAATCCAACAAGAATCCCAGAAGGCAGTCTAGAAGGCAGAGAAATACGGTTCCTCCTCCCAAACAAATTTACATGCATAACAATACTTATAGCGATTACGTGACTTCCCCACATAAATCTTGCAAAAGAGGACCTAACACGACCTACAGCAAACCCATTGCTATAAGGAAAATTTGGGTAAAGGCACTAATAACCAAGGATCCAAAAATCAAAGGGGACCTAAATCTACTTAATTTTTTATTACAGGATATCAAGGAGAAGGACATCTGATATTTCGACATCGGATATTCTCACCACATGACAAAAATATGTCACCAAGATAACAGATGATGTAGAAGGTCGTGGTCCAAAGGTGTGATTAGGTGACAAATCAAAAGGAAGAACAAGAGAGAAAAGAACCCTGCTTGTAGAAAAATTCAAGGTTACCGACGTAGCCTATGTAGAAGCACTATAGTCAATCATCTTAGTATTGGCCAGTTCTGCGACAAAAAGTTCTTGGTCAAATTCTATGTAGATCACTGTAGAGAGAAGGACATAATGACCAAACAAATAGTCCTCACAGGAATCCAGTCAGGTAATATGTATATTGCTGACTGGAAACCCACCAGTACTGTAATTCCTTGTTTTGTTGCTAAAGGCACTGCATATGAAAGCTGGTTATAGCATAAAAGGATGTCTCACATCAACTTCAAGACCATCAACCAATTGGCCCGATATGGAATGGTCAGAGGCTTACCCAATGTTCATTTCATAAGAAAAGTGTCTGCGGATTCTATCAGAAAGACAACCAAGCTAAGTCATCTCTAAAGATAAAATCATCTCTCAATCCAAAGGGTCCTGAACTTACTTCATATGGATCTTTACGGCCCTATAGACCCTGTTAGTCTGGGAGGTAATAAATACTGTCTTGTTATCATTGATGATTTTTCCAGGTATTCGTGGACTATATTCCTGAGAAAGAAGAAAAAGACAACCACAGAGCTGCCGGAATACCTTAAAAAGCTTCAAAATAAGAAAGGGCTGAGCATTATATCAATTCGGTCCGACAGAGGCACAATATTCACAAACCGCTTTATAGAGCAGTACTGTGCGGACAATGTCATACAACATGAATACTCAGCGTCCCGAACTCCTCAACAAAATGGTGTTGCCTAGCGAAAGAACAGGACGCTGAAGGAGTCAACAAGAATAATTTTAGTTGCAAGCAAGTTGCCACAATGTTTATTGGAATACGTAACAAATACAACATGCTACACAGAAAACCGATATATCATCAACAAGCACCACAATAAAACCGCATACGAGGTATGAAATAATAAAACTCCTATGGTTGCATATTTTCATATTTTTGGATGCAGGTGTTACATTCTTAAAAATTGGAAAGATCAGGGCAAGGCCTTCGATGAGAAATCCAATGGGGGTATTTTTGTTGGATACTCTTCTGTCAACAAGGCATTTAGGATTTTCCACTAAAGAAAAATGACAATAGAGGAGTCAGTCCATGTGGTCTTCGATGAACCCCATTGTGACCCCACATGAATAGAAAACCTAAACCTAGCCGTCCAAATTTTATCTCTTGAGGAAATCCATATAGACTCAGGAAGAACCTATTGTCAATATAGAAATAAATCCCGCTGATGTAAGAACCAAATAAGTAGTCGAAGCTAATACCGTGGAAGCTGAAGCTGAACCTACATCCCAACATGACACAGCAAGGGATGCTGAATTTGAACCCAATAGGATGGTTAAGAGATCACCCTCAGGAGTTGATAATTGGTGATATTGATGCTGGTGTTTCTACCAGAAGAAAAATACAGAGTACACAAGGAACTGTACTCTATGCACAAGAGGATACGTAATCCAATCCTAAACAGTCTCCATTCCCTATATAGAAATCTAAATATGAACTTAGGAGACTAGACATGTGCACACTAGCCATATTCTTACCATAGTCTGAACCCATCTCGACTGCTGCAGCTCTCAATAGTTTTCACTGGATCTCATATATGGAAGAAGAGCTCAATGGTTTCGAAGGAATAATATTTGCTACCTAGTACCCAGACTAACCCATCAAGTTGTAATTGGAACTAAATAGGTATTTCAAAATGAGAAGGACGAGAATGGCCTTGTCATAAGGAACAAATCCAGACTGGTTCCCAAGTCTACAAACAGGAATAAGGCATAGACTATGATGAAATATTTACCGCTGTAGCTAGATTTGAAGCCATTAGGATATTTCTAGCTTTTGTGGTTCATAAGAACTTCATCGTGTATCAAATGGATGTTAAGCGCACATTTTTTAATGGAGACCTAGCTGAAGAAGTGTATCTTGAACAACCACCAGGGTTTGCCAACACAGAGGAAGGAGATCTTGTATACATGCTAAGAAAAGCGCTGTATGGCCTTAAACAAGCACCTATGGCACGGTACGAAACCCTGTCGCTGTACCTTATCAATAGTGGATTTGAGAAAGGTGCTGTCTACAAAACCCTCTTCAAAATCCAGGAAGGTGATGATCTCCTTATGGTATAAATCTATGTATATGACATTATTATTGGTTCAACTAACCTTGATATGTGTAAGAGGTTCTCTCATCTCATGCAAAGTAAATTTGAAATAAGTATGATGAGAGAACTTAGTTATATTTTAGGGTTGCATATTAAATAACTGCCTACATATATATTCATCAATCAGGAGAAATACAGCAAGGAGCTGCTCAACAAATTCGGGATGAACATTTCAAAGTCACCATCTACTCCCATGAGCACTTCCACAGAGATAAGTGCTGATGAAGCTGAAAAACTAGTTGATCAATCTCTCTACAAGAAGATTATGGGCTCGCTCCTGTACCTAACAGCCAGAAAACCTGATATCTAGTTTTCTATAGGAGTGTGTGCTCGATATTAGGTCGCATCTAAGGAGTCACTATAATAACCGTACTTTTTATTGACTGTTTGACCTTGTCGTTCTCCTTATTTTGTCGCTCTGTAAACTCTTGGTGATGTTGTTGATATTGTTATAGAGTTTCGTATCTTGTTTGGATCACGATCGTATTTTTGGACCTTGCGGAAGTGTTCTGGGTCAGAGGTATAGCGCACGCTAGGCCTAGGCTAACGCACACTAATTCTGCTTGATTAGCGCACGCTAGCTTTGAGCCGTAGCGTGCGCTAAGGCACCAGCCAGGTCAGAACCAGTAACTCATACTGCTATCTGAACTGGCAGTTAACGCATGCTAGGAGTTCGTTAGCGCACGCAAATTTGTGGTCAGTAGCGCATGCTAACACGCGTCCGTAGCGCACGCTAACGGGTTGGTTAGCAGAGGCAGTGAGGTTGTCAGGTATTCTGGACTATCAGGTAACGCACGCTAGGCTTCGGCTAGCGCACGCTAAAGATAGGCGATTAGCATACGCTAACGGGGCAGGCAGAAGCCACTGGACTACCTGGTGACCTCGCTAGCGCACGCTAATAAAGGAGGCGTAGCGTGCGCTAGACCGGGCGAATATATATTGGACAGTTGACTTCCATTTCGTCATTTTTCATCCTCTTCACTCATTTCCGACGGGAGCCGCTCGGGAGAGACGATTTTGGGCGATTGGAAGCGATCTTTTCTTCTAACATCAACATCTTTGGTTGGAGAACAAGGATTATACAACATCTAATCCATTCTAACATCTAAATCAAGGTATAAATCCTTAGAACCCTATTTTTTGGGAATTTTGGAGTTTTTCGTAGATTCGTCCGACTTATCCGTTTGAGGCTTGAGAACTTTGAGATTATGATATATCTATTCCATATACATGCTTTTCCTACGAGTTTACGGATTGGATTGTGCCGTTTTCGGACTTGTGAGAGTTTGGGTGATTTTCCAACCTCTAGTTGTTTATCCGTGTATTTTCATAAATCGTAGATGGGTTTCGGGAGTTTCTTCGAGTAGTTTGAGTATGGATTATTGATTATCATATTCCTTGCGAATCGCTTAGGTGCCGGAAGCGCGTTCTCGGGCCTACCAAACTCATACCCTTTTTCCGTTCAATTTCTCAATGTCTCAAAGGCAAGTATATACTTATGATTGTATGTTCTCGACTTTGAAAGTAAGATATATGAATGGCATGATTGTTTATATCCACTATGGGATGGGCCGACGGGTCCTCTGAGGGTTTCGTAGCCTCTGGTGCGATTCCATGGATAATATGAGTTAACCACTCCAGGATGGACCGAAGGGTCCTTTGAGGGTTCCGTAGCCTCTGGTGCGGTTCCACGGTTGATCATGTATGTAATGATGTGATGCTATGAGATTTAGGTATTCCGGAATACTAGTCTTGAATTGATGAATTGACGGTTACTTTTACTTTACTGTTGAGGAGTATTGTATTTCATACTTGATATACTTGCACTAGCTATTCGACGGCTAACCCCTTTATCGGGGAAATACTTTTTATGTATTTCAGGTTCCAGAAGAGCAGACAAGCAGGTATCGGGTCGGCATGAAGATGATGGGCAAGTGTGATACTGCCTCTTATCTCTGGTTATGTTTTGTGTTTCTCCATTCAGTGTTGTTGCACTGGAATGGTTATTGAATACTCGAGTATTGTTTTCCATTTTCCTTGATGTTCCGGCCTGTGTTGCCGAGGTATTGATTTTGTGTTGTAATGTCTTTGGATACATTGGATATGTTTTTGAATACCCCATGTATTGTTCTTCATTTCATTGTATGTAGACCTTCTCGGTCAAAATGTATAGTTCTGCGTATGTTTAGCCTTGTGGGTCCCACGGCGGGGCTCACGGCGCTGTAATATTCCCTGAATAACTCGGGGGTGTTATAGAATATGGTATCAGAGCTTAGGTCTATGGATACCTAGGCTGTCGGTCTTTTGGGTCGATTGAGTCGTCATTTGTCCACAGTATCACTACTCTGCCATCATCACAGTGCGACCGGTACTTGTAAAACCTCTTACTCTTCTGGTGTTTCCTTATTCGTTTTGCTTCTATTTTTGGTATTCTTGAGAATCGGTCACTTCGATGACGTGCAATTGAATTGTACTTACGTGCCTTGTGTGTTCTTCAGTATGTCAGCTGGTAGGGGACGAGGCCGTGGTTGTGGCCGTGGACGTGGACGAGGACGTGGCGCAGCCGTTTCCCTCAGTTCTGTTGCGGGGTCAACCAACCCCAGTTTGTCGAACTCGGTGCATCCTGACACCGAAAGCCAGCACGACCAGTCGAATGGCCAGGGGAACAGCACGGACGTTGGAGTTGTGAATGTACTTCAACAATTGGCTACCCATATGACCATTTTAGCCCAAACTCTAGCGTCGGTTCGGTACAACCATGGGTTTATGAGATGCGTCGAATAGACGAACCCGACGCGGCAGTGGCTTCAGGTACCATTCATATTTTATCTCATCCAGTCCGTGTGCTTTTTGATACGGGTGCTACACACTCTTTTATTTCCTTGGAGTGTGTACGCCGTTTAAATATAATTTGTATGACTGCTTGCGATCCCTTCACTGTGAAACTACCTAGCGAGGATAGAATTGTGGGGAACCGGGAGATTAGAGATTTTCCGGTGATTATATCCGGTATGGATTGGTTATCGAATTTAATTATAGTTGATATGGAAGGCGAGGACATGATCCTCGGCGAGGATTGGCTAGATAGTCACCAAGCGATTATGAATTACCGTACCAAGGTTATCACCATGATGACTAAAGACGGATCTGAGTACTCATTTTTGGGACGTAAGTCGGGCAAATCTAAGTTACTTATCAGTGCCATGAAGGCCGTAAAACTTTTGAATAAAGGTTGTACGGGCTATTGGTGTTATGCCTTGAAAACGGAAGGAAACGAAGTCGATTTCTCTTCGATTCCGGTTGTTAATGAGTATCCCGATGTTTTCCCGGATGATCTCCCGAGATTACCGCCAGATCGGGAGATAGAATTTTCCGTGGACTTAGAGCCAGATGCGGCTCCGATTTCTAAAGCACCTTATCGGATGGCACCTTCCGAGATGCAAGAATTAAAGAATCAATTAGGGGAACTCCTAGAGAAAGTGTACATCAGACCGAGCGCTTCGCCTTGGGGCACACCTGTCCTGTTTGTGAGAAAGAAAGATGGTTCACTACGGTTGTGCATCGACTACCGTGAGCTAAACAAAGTGACCATCAAGAACAAGTATCCTTTGCCTCGTATAGACGATTTATTTGATCAATTGCAAGGGGCTGCAGTTTTCTCGAAAATTGGTTTAAGATCAGGGTATTATAAACTCAGGGTGAGAGAGTCCGACGTTCTGAAGACGGCATTTCGGACGAGATATGGGCATTATGAATTTGTATTTATGCCTTTTGGGTTGACTAATGCACCGACAGTATTCATGCAGTTAATGAATAAAATTTTCATCGAGTATCTCGAAAGGTGTGTAGTCGTCTTTATTGACGACATTTTGATCTATTCTCGAGATAAAGAGGAACATGCCCGACACTTGCGTTTGGTACTAGATATTTTGAGAACCGAGCACCTCTATGCAAAATTCTCGAAATGTGAATTCTGGTTGGAAGAAGTTATGTTTCTCGACCATGTGATTTCGGCCGAAGGGGTTCGTGTAGACCCGCAGAAGATTGAGGCAGTGCTAGATTGGGCACCGCTTAAAAATGTTAAGGAAGTTCCTAGCTTTTTGGGCCTTGCTGGGTATTACCATCAGTTTGTCGAGGGGTTTTCGAAACTCGCTCGGCCGCTTATGAAATTACTCCAGAAGACAGAAAAGTTTGTTTGGATGGATGAGAGACAACAGAGCTTCGATGAGCTGAAGAGACGTTTGACTTCAGCTCCGATTTTAACTTTACCACATGGTAGTGAGGGCTTTACGGTTTATAGTGACGCTTCGGGAAAAGGTCTAGGCTGTGTACTTATGCAGCATGATAAGACGATAGCTTTTGCATCACGACAATTAAAGCCTTATGAGATGAATTATTCTACTCACGATTTGGAGTTGGCCGCAATTGTCTTCGCACTCAAGATTTGGCGGCATTATTTGTATGGTTCTCCGTATCGGATTTATACCGATCATAAGAGCCTGAAGTATATTTTCAGTCAGAAAGAGCTGAATATGAGACAGAGACGTTGGTTAGAGTTGATAAAGGATTACGATTTGGAAATTCTTTACCACCCCGGAAAAGCTAATGTCGTCGCGGATGCTTTGAGCCGCAAATCGGCATCTCTTCAAATGCTCGAGGTTCTTACATCTCAGACGAAGATTCGTCAAAATTTAATCGAACAAGGAATAGAAGTTTGGCTTCAACAAGTACAAGGACAGTTGTGTACTCTCGAAATTACTTCGTCCTTGGTCGACGACATCAAAGGGAAACAGTGGAGTGACCTGATGATATCTCAACTGAAGGAAGATGTAATTAAAGGAAAAGCTCCTGGCTTTATGGTTCACGAGGATAGTATTCTGAGATTTCAGGGCAGACTTTGTGTTCCGAATGATTTAGAGTTGAGGCAGAGAATTCTCCGAGAAGCTAATGCTACGCCTTACTCAATCCACCCCGGGACGAGTAAGATGTACAAAGATTTGAAGCGCAATTTTTGGTGGAATAACATGAAGAAGGATGTCACGGAGTTTGTACTATGGTGCTTGACTTGTCAGCAAGTCAAGATCGAACATCAACGACCAGCAGGGTTATTGAAACCGCTTCCCATTCCCAAGTGGAAGTGGGAAGACATCTCCATGGATTTCATCACTGGCATGCCGAGAACTAGGACCGTAATGAATATGATTTGAGTAATTGTCGATCGGTTGACCAAATCTGCACACTTCTTGGGTATTAAGGATACTTGGGGACCAGAGAGATTGGCTCGAACTTTTATAGCTGATATCGTAAGATTGCACGGTGCCCCCAAGACCATTGTTTCTGATCGAGACGGTCGTTTCGTATCGCATTTTTGGCAGGCCGTTCATCAGGCTTTGGGTACTGAATTGAGATTGAGTACTTACTTTCATCCTCAGTCAGACGGTCAGACAGAGAGGACAATTCAGACGTTGGAAGATATGTTGCGAGCTTGTGCTTTAGACTGGAGTAATGATTGGGAGCTTCACTTGTCGTTGATCGATTTTGCCTATAATAATAGTTGGCATGCGTCGATCAAGATGGCACCATTCGAGGCACTTTATGGTAGGCGATGTAGGTCACCATTATGTTGGGACGAGGCTTCAGAGCTAATTGGAACAGAACCGGATATGTTGGTGGAAACTAAGGAAAAGATTTCTATTATCCGGGACCGATTGCTGACTGCCCAGAGCCGTCAGAAATCTTATGCTGATACTCGTCGTCGACCCTTGGAGTTCGAAGTGGGGGATCATGTCTTACTCAAGGTGTCGTCGACTAGAGGGGTTTTCCGCTTTGGGAAAAAGGGGAAACTTAGTCCGAGGTATATCAGACCTTTCGAGATCTTGGACAGAGTTGGAGATTTAGCTTATCGCTTGGCGTTGCCTCCAGCTTTGAGTCACGTCCATAGTGTTTTTCATGTGTCTCAGTTGAGGAAGTACATGCCGGATCCGAGCCACATTATCGACTATAGTGAGATTGACGTAGCCGAGGATATTACCTTTCCAGAGAGACCCGTGAAGGTCCTTGAGCGTCGCGAGAAACAACTTCGACATAAGACCATTCCATTGGTTAAAGTGCAATGGTTGAGACATGGAGTCGAGGAGGCGACTTGGGAAACGGAAGAGAAGATGCGGTCGAGTACCCCGAACTTTTTATTCCTTAAGTTTCGGGACGAAACTTCTTTTTAGAGGGGGAGAATGTAATACCCGTACTTTTTATTGACTGTTTGACCTTGCCGTTCTCCTTATTTTGTCGCTCTGTAAACTCTTGATGACGTTGTTGATATTGTTATAGAGTTTCGTATCTTGTTTGGATCACGATCGTGTTTTTGGACCTTGCGGAAGTGTTCTGGGTCAGAGGTATAGCGCACGCTAGGCCTAGGCTAACGCACGCTAATTCTGCTTGATTAGCGCACGCTAGCTTTGAGCCGTAGCGCGCACTAAGGGCACCAGCTAGGTCAGAACCAGTAACTCATACTGCTCTCTGGACTGGCAGTTAACGCACGCTAGGAGTTCGTTAGTGCACGCAAATTTGTGGTCAGTAGCGCACGCTAACACGCGTCCGTAGCGCACGCTAACGGGTTGGTTAGCAGAGGCAGTGAGGTTGTCAGGTTTTCTGGACTATCAGGTAACGCACGCTAGTCTTCGGCTAGCGCATGCTATGAGAGCTGCATGGCGCACGCTAAGCCATAGCGGTAGCGCGCGCTAAGACTCGAGCAGGGCAGGGGACAGTAGGTTCTGGACTCCAGTTACTAGACACCACTTCTTGGCTAGCGCACGCTAGAGATAGGTGATTAGCGTATGCTAATGGGGCAGGCAGAAGCCACTGGACAACCCGGTGACCTTGCTAGCGCACGCTAATAAAGGAGGCGTAGCGTGCGCTAGACCGGGCGAATATATATTGGACAGTTGACTTCCATTTCGTCATTTTTCATCCTCTTCACTCATTTTCGATGGGAGCCGCTCGGGAGAGACGATTTTGGCCGATTGGAAGCGATTTTTTCTTCTAACATCAACATCTTTGGTTGGAGAACAAGGATTATACAACATCTAATCCATTCTAACGTCCAAATTAAGGTATAAATCCTTAGAACCCTATTTTTTGGGAATTTTGGGGTTTTTCGTAGATTCGTTCGACTTATCCGTTTGAGGCTTGAGAACTTTCAGATTATGATGTATCTATTCCATATACATGCTTTTCCTACGAGTTTACAGATTGGATTGTGCCGTTTTCGGACTTGTGAGAGTTTGGGCGATTTTCCAACCTCTAGTTGTTTATCCATGTATTTTCATGAATCGTAGATGGGTTTCGGGAGTTTCTTCGAGTAATTTGAGTATGGATTATTGATTATCATATTCCTTGCGAATCGTTTAGGTGCCCGAAGCGCGTTAACGGGCCTACCAAAGTCATACCCTTTTTCCGTTCAATTTCTCAATGTCTCAAAGGCAAGTATATACTTATGATTGTACGTTATCGACTTTGAAAGTAAGATATATGAATGGCATGATTGTTAATATCCACTCTGGGACGGGTCGACGGGTCCTCTGAGGGTTTCGTAGCCTCTGGTGCGATTCCACGGATAATATGAGTTAACCACTATGGGACGGACCGACGGGTCCTCTGAGGGTTCCGTAGCCTCTGGTGCGGTTCCACGGTTGATCATGTATGTAATGATGTGATGCTATGAGATTTAGGTATTCCGTAATACTAGTCTTGAATTGATGAATTGACGGTTACTTTTACTTTACTGTTGAGGAGTATTGTATTTCATACTTGATATACTTGCACTAGCTATTCGACGGCTAACCCCTTTATGGGGGAAATACTTTTTATGTATTTCAGGTTCCAGAAGAGCAGACAAGCAGGTATCGGGTCGGCATGAAGATGATGGGCAAGTGTGATACTGCGTCTTATCTCTGGTTATGTTTTGTGTTTCTCCGTTCAGTGTTGTTGCACTGGAATGGTTATTGAATACTCGAGTATTGTTTTCCATTTTCCTTGATGTTCCGGCCTGTGTTGCCGAGGTATTGATTTTGTGTTGTAATGTCTTTGGATACATTGGATATGTTTTTGAATACCCCTTTGTATTGTTCTTCATTCCATTGTATGTAGACCTTCTCGATCAAAATGTATAGTTCCGCGTATGTTTAGCCGTGTGGGTCCCACGGCGGGGCTCACGGCGCTGTAATATTCCCTGAATAACTCGGGGGTGTTACAGTCACCACAGCCAAACAAATCCTTAAGTACGTTAAAGAGACAATCAATGTAGGATTGTGGTATCCTAAGGAGAATATTCGATTAGGGAGGCTACAACGACTCAGATCTCGGAGGCTGCAAGTTGGATAGGAAGAATACAAGTGGGACTTGTTACTTCCTTGGACCTAGACTTGTGTCATCGTTCAATAACAAGCAATTGGCCAACTCGCTTTCTACAGCTGAGTCAGAATATTATGCTGCTGGAAGCTGATCCATGCAGATCCTGTAGATTCAACAACAGCTACATGACTATGGAATCGAGGTAATTGAAACTCCAATCATGTACGACAGCACGAGTACAATCGCAATCACGCACAATCCTATATTGCACTCGAGGACCAGGCATATTAATATGAAGCATCATTTCATGAGGAATCATGTGGGGAATAAATATGTTCGGATCGAGAAAAGTCACAGATATTCATATAGCCCTCATATTCACAAAGCCTCTTAGCACAATAAGGTTCTGTATGCTCCGTCAGGAATTGGGAATGCTACAGCTTGATTCAAGTACCTGTAAGTTTTTACTTTACACATCAATTGAAGGGGAATATTGTAAGACCTATGAATACGGTGATCACCTTATTAATAGTACATTCAGAACTACAAGTCATATTCTTATTGTAGGAAGAAGAAGAAATAATTAGCCTCGTACAACTGAAGTGTGCATTAATTAAGGGGGAACACAGTAGGACCCAAGAATACAGTATTAATCAACAATTGTTGTAAGAATTGAATCATGTATGTACTTTTTAATGGGGACTGATGTACTTTTAGAATACAGCAAAAATAATGTAGGATTTCAATTAATATTTCTTTTTAAGCGTATCAAATTTCATACCTTTTCAAAATAGTTTCAATCCACGTGCATCGTCTAAATTTAAAACAGTTTAACTTTCACTACTGAAACGACATCTGGACATTAAGACTTGGTGACCCGCGATTTTAAAATTCAAACCGCCTGAACGTGCAATAGTGGAGGCTGTAATGTGTCAGAGGTGGGACCAGACATTAAGTTCAAAAACCGATGGATTAAATGTACCAGTTATATCTAGATTCATCCTGTACGCCTATTCAAAAATAGTTCCCATCCTTTAAATCTCACCATTCACTGCAACTTAGACTTACTACACACTTTAAAAGGGACAGTATGTTGATCTACAGACTCTTCATGCTTTCTGCAAATTAAACGAGCCTACAACATACAGTCTAAATACTTAGTCACAGACTTCCTCTCTATCTCTGAAAAAGAAGGAGACAATTATCGAAGGAAGAATCTTCGCTCGCTATGTGCTTGAGAAATGTATCATTTTGAAGACGAAGACATGACCAGGATGAACCTTGTGATTTTCAATGTGAAGCAATAAGGACTCTACCATCTCGGTAGCCTTCACCCAGAAAATTATGGTGAACCGATAGTTGAAGAATTTTATCTGGATGCTGACTTCAACTATGCATAAGGGTTCTCCACTAACCGCTATTGTTAGCACCATGCAGGAGAAGGATATCTCTATCAATAGGGATCTTCTTGACAAATTGTATAAATTGCCATCTGATCGACTGACATTGGAGGAACTGGAAACTTTTGGTTCTGACAGTATGCTTGAAGCTTACTGGAAGCTCTTCAACAGAGACTCCAAAGCGTCAGACATCCATCCGTCCTGCCACAAGAAAAACTTCACTCTCCCCTACTTTTATCTGCACAAAAATTATTGTGGGGTCGTGGAGATGGAGCATTCGAGATGTACACGAACTTGAGAATCCGAATGATGGTGGCCATCATAAACAGGGAGAAAGTGGTACCAAATAATAATGAAGCGCCTACAGGAGGAGGCTTCCAAGCCAGATTCGCCAAGGAAGTATTTCGGCCTGATGATGAATCATGTGTTGACTTAATGTGGCATAGAACTGCTGGGATTCAGTAATTAAAATTGAGTTCAACAGCGGAAAAATAAAACCAGTCTCATCAGATAAAAACTGAACCCCTAAGAGGGTCGGTCAAGCATCATATATTGAATATATAATAATTGACGAAAATAAGATTTAAGCAACTCACACCCTCGTAGTACTTTGATAATTTCTTTTTGATTCCAAGCACGAACACAAATCGAATCAAACGAACTTCTGGAAATTGCCGAGCACCGAAACCACCAGCCTCTACGTATGATGCATTGGAATATGATTAGAAAATAGTTCTATCAACTTATACCCTAAGTATACGACTATAGGTTGATATAATTAGATTATACTTATTTTTATAAATACCCTAAGTATTTTATAAAAAGTGTTTTCTCTCAAAATACACTTAGAATACAAGTGTATACGGTTTGAAAATTTTCTCTCTCCCTCCATTTGAAACTCACGGCCAAGGCACCTTAATTGAATGAGGATGATAATGGTTTATAACATGAGAGAACCTCACACCTCACCTCATGTCAAAAGCCTTAAACATTTAATTATACACCATGTATAATTAAAGTCCCCGCATTATCACATCAAATCTCATATGATGCCAAAACATGGTGATAAATCACCATGTTCAGAGGGGGTGAAGCCTCAATTATGAGGTCAATTATGAGGTTTCGGTTTGTTTCGGCCCTTGAAATGGACCTTCGTGTATCTAGTCCAATAGATAAACCTTGATACGTTTCAAAATTATTACAATCAATTAATTATATTAAATATAAATTCTCCAAGAAATATTATGAATAAAGTCAATTATGCAGTAATTTATATAATTCACGAGACCTTAAGTAATCCAATAAATTAAATTAGACATATAATGTCAAATATTAACCAAGAGAGAATAAGCTAAATATAATCCTTCGTCAATTCCTGTGTCGCAACTCTATAGATTCGTCTCAGTTAGCATTGGGAGGATTCAACGAGTGTTAGCACAAGCTAGCCAGTCCCATGGCCTACACCGTACCCTAGTTGAGAACGAGGGATATGATCATTGCAAAACTATTATGTCGTGATACTGTATATGTATAAACCCTTCAATCATATATCCCGATTAAGTATTAGGGTCACAATAATGTCAAATCCTATAGTAACTTGACTCTATGCATTTGTTAATACAAAACGAGATCACCGAGCTCTCGTGTATCAAATATAACTAGTTCTAAATGCTTTGGCCAAAGACTTATGATCTCATTTGCCATTAACTATATAGGAAATTTACCTGCTCACTTACAGGAGGAAGAATCCTATCTTGGTATTTGGTAGAGACTGCTACTTGCCCACTAAGTTGCACATCGAGGTTGATCCCACAAACTGGTGATTGGATTGAACTACTCTAATGACTAACATAATATCACAAGCACATCTGCTACTGAAACCTCAAGTTAAAGGTTCAGGTATACCTATCACAACCTTTCGATTCAGTTGTTGATCATCCCAGAGTGAAACCCATGCGACCGAATCGAAGTGAGTCGAGTTTGAGCATACTAATACCATTAGCATACCTATAACGTATGCTCCCACTAACCCTTAGTGAAGACAGGAACTCTACATGTCAAAGTACACGTTATACAATTCTTGTCTAAATTTACTGCCCAATTAAGTTTTATTTCCCAACCAATTAAGTATTCGAGCCATAAACACTTCAAGTGCTTATCTCCTTATCTCCATAAGGAGTGAAATATTTGATCTCAAATGTAAGGACTATTATTCTATATACCAAATCACAATGCCAGTGATATACAATAATATAAAAATAATAAATGCCTTATTTCATTTAATATTCATAATCACAATACAACACTCCCACTCTCTCATCCTTTGAGTGGCATTCGAGGGCATATTTCTAACAACAAAAATCTCCTGCTGTAACACCCCCAATCTATTCGGGAATATTACAACGCCGGAGACCCTCTCCATGAGGATATACCAGGCTAGATACCAAAACAAGACATCACATTAATGCCAACATGACTAAATAACAAATCCATAGACCGATTTTCTCTTTCATCAATAACGTACAATTTAAACTTCATATACATCTCTACCCCAAAACTCATACCCGCAAAGGGGTCAAAAGACAACACTCCCATACGACGGGAAAACACTACAGCGGAAAGAAAAATACAATTCAATCCACAAATTCAAGTACTGACCCTCGTGTGATTATTATCATTTGTCTTTCATCATCCTTCGTACCGATCATGTGTTTTGCTCCTCAAGAACCTGCACATACCTGAGACCATAACAGGCACCCACCCCACGAATACTCGGGGGTTAGCAAACTGGAATTTTGCTAGTGCAAGTACATAATATACACGCCATAAGAGAAATATTCACACCAAACCAAACGAGTCACAATTACGGCACAAATCACATGATCCGCAAATTATCAAAGGATGCATGCATACGCAAGAAATACCAACCATTCACAAAGTCGCACATTCTTAGAGGATAAGTAAAAATAAAAGGTTTTCTAGAAATGCCCGGTTGAGTCAAGAGAATTAATTCAATCATTTTGAAAAACCTTCGAAGAACATTTTAATAAAATAATTAAAAATGCTATCATTGACTCAGGCTGATTTAAAGGATTCAAAAAGGTATTCGAAAATCAAATAGTTATACTTTAGAAAGTAATTTCAAAGTCTCTAAGGGTCCTCAACCCAATATACGGAAACACTTTACAAAGGAGTTTCAAAATCCCTCGGGGTCCTTGACCCTATACGCTCTTTCTCAGCGAATTCCCGCTTAAGACCATCAATGATTAATTAACCCTCGGAAATCTCGTCAGAACTCCTTGGTCGCTTAATCCTTGATTTTCTTACTGATACCAATATTTTTAGAAGGTGTTTAAAAATGATTTAAAGGCTCAATTTTATTCGGTATCAGGGTCTTAGCTATCACACAAATATCCTCCACTCTGAATCCTGACAGGAGCCTCCCCTGAAACATCTGTGCACCGGCGTTCACTACACTGTGGTGGCCGCACCCTTGTACATGTCGCCGCGCCGGCGTAACTCCCGCAAGAGCCAACCCTTGACACACGCATTAGGAAACATCATCGTTCCACCATCCATAGGAGCTGCTCCTTGCAGCATGCACAGATCGGAGTACACATCCCCGCCCTCTGCAGCTTCGGATACGACGTAACACCCAAGCAAATATTCATATCGGCAAACAACATAGGTAATTATTCACGTTGGCAAACCACACAAGATTCAACCAACATTTCATACAGTCTCAACCACATATGTTCGAGGCTAATCACATAACAATTCACATCCATAGAATCTCTCGGACAATCAATATCGCAACCATGAGGGTCTTATACCCCAGTTCACATATATCAATATCACGACAAGTCACAAAGTCGAACATATTATGAACAACCACCACTAGGACCAAACCATATATCCTTTGATCCACATAACCACAGATTAAAGAAGTTTATCAATACATATACTTACATATATAGATAAAAACACAACTCACATAAGCACCCATTCAAAATGAAATGATACACACTTGATCACTTGATCCACTAGTGTTAGTTGTATTTTTATGCGCTTAATCATCATTATTTTGTACCCATTTTTAGTTTAAATCGACGTAACTGAGCTTTTAATGCATTATCTATATATGTTTTGAAGGAAATTCGAGTCCGGGAGCTTAAACGAAGAAAAACGGGCCAAAACGACATTTTTTTGTCAGGGACCGCGGCACAGGAAGCGCCCAGAAGGACCCAGTACAAACTATACCGGGGGTCGCGGCACGCAAGCTCTGAGCCGCGGGCCATAAGAAAGGCGCGCGCCCAGGCCTGGCCACATAAAGACAGGGGCCGCGGCACACTAATGCCGGGCCGCGGCCCGCGGAGCAGGATCCATATTCACAGTTCGCGATTTCGGCGGTTTGGAAGCCCATTTCTGACCTAATTTCTGGACGCGTTTTTGAGGCTGATGAAAAATTATAAATAGGCATTGAAGGTCATAAGATAGGAGGATCAAACTGAAGGGGAAAATACCGAGGAGCAGAGAGCATAAGCCAGAGAATGGAGGAATTCAAGTTCTTGAACTGTGTTTGATTTCTATTATGCTTTCTTTAATTCTTTGTGTATTATTTTCTAGCATGTTGGGCTGGAACCCTATTCTAGGATCGTGATGAAGCCAAGATTTTGACGAATTAACTTTTGATTTTGCATTATTAAAATATATCTCCCTTCTTTATTGAGTTTTCCCCAATTGTTTTTAATGCGTTCAATTATGTGGCCTATGATTGAATTGTTTTGATTACGCAACTCGAATCGGGAGAGGAGAGTTAGTAGGAAAAATTCGTGAGAAACGTTTTATCTTGTGAGACAGGAATATACTCATAGGAATTACGTGGCCTGTCTGAAGATTTTGTACTTTTTGCCTATTGTAGAATTAATTCACCTAGGAATAGAGTGTTTTATTCGCCTTAGAAAATTCTACTGACCTCGGGAGAGGCATTAGAGTATCTCAGCAATCTTCGCCTTTAATAAATTGGGAAATCACTTAATTTATATAAATCAAGTGTAATTCGGATAAATCGAGGCGGATTCTCAATCCTAGATTATTCTCCTATTTGATCTTCTTTCTTCGAATAATCGATTTTATTATTTGTTCTTAGTTTATCCCTTTATTATTTTTTCTTTAATATTCCTTGCACCACCAAATTCGATCGTTCAGATAAAATTAGAATACACATAAATTGGTAGTTTGTAAGTCAGTCCTCGTGGGAACGATATCTTACTTATCACTTTATTACTTGATTACGACAACGTGCACTTGCGTTCACCAAAATACGTAACAAGTTTTTGGCACCGTTGCCGGGGACTGATTGTTTTACTAATATCAATTTCAGTATTTCTAGTCTTAATTTGAACATTATTTTATTTTTGTGTAATTTTTTTATTATTTGTTTTCCTTTCAGGAGTTTCATTTAGTGCATGAGAAAATTCGGTAACGAAGGCCTATTACCTTTGGATACTGAACTCGAGCGCACTCTGCGGAAAAACAAGAAGGAAAGGTGTGAGCTGTCAACAAAAGATACCATGGTCGATAACGCAGAAAATCACAGAGTGGACAACCCTATTCAGCAAGCTCAAACGGCATTGGCACTCCGGGATTATGCATTGCCTCAAATCAACGCGAATTTTTTGGGGATTCGGCGCCCAACTGTCCAAGCAAATAATTTCGAGATAAATCCGGCCATAATCCAGATGGTACAAGCAAGCCAATTCTACGGATTAGCGAATGACGACCCTAATGCTCATATTGCGTCATTTCTCGAGATATGCAATACGTTCAAGAACAATGGAGTTTCTGACGACGCCATTCGTCTACGGCTTTTCCCTTTTTCTTTGAGGGATAAAGCCAAGTTTTGGTTGAATTCACTTCCACCGGGCTCTATCACGACTTGGGCGGAGTTAGCACAAGCCTTTTTGGCTAAGTTCTTTCCGCCGACAAAGACAGCGAGACTTCGGAACGAAATAACGACCTTCGGGCAATTTGAGATGGAATCGCTTCATGAATCTTGGGAGCGATACAAGGATTTACTAAGGAGATGCCCACACCATGGCCTACCTGATTGGCTCCAAATTCAGACCTTCTATAACGAACTAAGTGCTTCTACACGCATTCTTGTTGATGCAGCCGCTGGAAGAGATTTAATGGGCAAGACGATGGCTGAAGCTCATTCTCTATTGGAAGATATGGCGGAGAATGCGTATCAGTGGCCTTCAGAGCGTCTGAATCCGAAACGAGTTATGGAAATTTCCAATAATGATCCAATATCTACGCTAGCGGCCCAAGTTGCTGCCTTGACTCAACAACTTCAAGCTTTATCCCGTGCTCCTTCTACCGTTACCACAGAATCATGTAACTGGTGCAACGGGTCTCACCCTAGTGCAGAATGTCAAGTTGGAAATCCTTTCGAGCAATCTACGATGGAACAAGCTCAGTTTGTGGGGAATGGAAATCGGCAGAACAATCCGTATTCCAACATATATAATCCGGGGTGGAGAAATCACCCTAACTTTTCGTGGAAAAATGGAAAAAATTTAAACCAACCTCAGTTTGCTCAACACCAACAGCAACCTCCTCCCGCTCCAAAAATCTCTCTAGAGGAGGTAATGGCGAAATTAGCAGCAAATACGAGTCAGTTCATGACCCGTACGGAAACAACCTTGCAAAACCATTCCGCCTCTATTCGCAATTTGGAAGTCCAATTGGGTCAAATAGAGAATTTGTTAATAGCCCGACCTGAGGGTACTTTTCCATGCACAACTGAGACGAACCCCAGAGAGAGTATTAATGCCATTGGCTTGAGAAGCGGAAGGGAAGTGTGTGAGCAGCCCGGGAGGAACAAAAAGAGAGGTGAAGATGAGGAGAAGAAAAATTCGGCATCTGAAGAATCACAAATTTCTAAAAGCTCGAAACTGTTTCCTGACAATCCGTTGGCCTATGTGCCACCCGTCCCGTTTCCGCAGCGATTGCAAAAGCAAAAATTGGACAAGCAATTCTCCAAGTTTCTTGACGTCTTCAAGAAACTACATATCAACATTCCATTTGCCGATGCCTTGGAACAAATGTCGAGCTATGTGAGGTTCATGAAGGAGATCTTATCGAACAAAAGGAAGCTCGAAGAGTATGAGACAGTGGCATTGACGGAAGAGTGCAGCGCCATCTTGCAGAAAAAGCTCCCACCAAAATTGAAGGATCCAGGAAGCTTCAATATACCGTGCACTATAGGAAACCTGTCTTTTGATAGAGCGTTATGTGATCTCGGCTCCAGTATTAATCTTATGTCCCTTTTCATTTTTAAGAAGCTAGGTATTGGGGAAGCCAAGCCGACAACAGTCTCTTTGCAATTAGCTGACAGATCTATCAAGTATCCGAGGGGGGGTAATAGAAGATGTTTTGGTTAAGGTCGATAAATTCATCTTTCCGGCCGATTTTATTGTGCTCGATATGGAAGAGGACCATGACATCCCAATTATCTTGGGAAGACCATTTTTAGCAACCGGCCGAACTCTCATTGATGTGGAGAAAGGGAAACTTACTTTATGGGTTCCAAGATGAGCAAGTCACATTCCAAGTGTTTCGATCTCTCTCGTGTCCAAGCAATGTCGAGAAGGGTTCTCAATTCGAAAGCTTAGATATTTTGGCAAAAGACACACACCGGGAAAGCTGTCAGTCGAAATGTTCAGAATCTGTGGTAGTTGTTTCGACATCTAAGAAAAATGTAGAACAAGTCGCATATCTCAGGCATTTGGACATGTCGTCTTCATCATCTGTTTACTCACCATATAAAAATTCTCAGGCCGTCATAAATTTGTTCGTGAAAAAGAAAACTAAGCCAGAAGCGAAACAGTTGCCAAGTCATGTGAAATTTGGGTGTTTTGGAAAATTACTATTATTCAAATCTTTTCGCAAAGGACATTGGATGTCCAAACCAAAAATCGAACTGTTAAAGACTGATGGTCAAAAATTTAAAACACATATTAACGGTTCGATGGACGGGGCGGAGTCCAAATGGTGTTTGCGAAAAGCAAATTGATCTTAAAAAGGTCCGGCTGAAGACTATAAACTTAGCGCTTCTCGGGAGGCAACCCGAGTATTAGTTGTAGATGTTAATTTTTCGTTGATTTCATTCATTCTAAGAGTCTAATTTTTCGTCATTTTTGCTTTGATATGTTTCTCTCTCACGTTCTATGTGTTTTCGCTCAAAATTTTTTTGTGCAGGAGCAGTCCAGGCAAGGGGCCGCGGCACATACATGGCGGGCCGCGGCACACACAAGTCCAACATTCTAGAAAACTTTATATACTATGTACCGCGACACGAAGATGCTGAGCCGCGGCACACTTACCCCAAGAGCCACGGCACGATGAAGCCAGGCCGCGGAACACCGAGACCCAAAATATGTGCCTAGGATGCTGTACTGTGTGCCACGGCACGCAAGCTTTGAGCCGCGGCACACTAACCTCAGGAGCCGCAACACCCGTTCAATGAGCTGCGGCACACGCCGAGATACCCAGCACCCACACTGAACTGTACTACGGGCCGCGGCTCACTTGATACGTGCCGCGGCCCCTGCTGCGAATTTTAAACGGCCAGGGCAGCCTTATAAACTCAGTCGGCCGAGACACAAGGTAACCTTACACCCCTTTCTTCTTCGCGCGGCGCAAGGATAGCATCCTACATCTTCTTCTTCTTACCTTCTTCAATCCAACACAAGGTAATTCTTATCCCTATAACTTCATTGCAACATGTATTGACGATTGGGGTAATAAACTTTGATGAACTTGTGTTTATTTTCCACATTTTTATAAAAATTTGTATCGGAGTATGCTAGGATTCTTGATTGATTGATGGTGTTTTGTTATTATGTCGTGGATTGCTGTTATATTTGATTCAAGTATTGTTTTTGAGGATTGATTTGAGTATGTTATTGTTTTTTGTTCTTCATTTAAGCCAACGCATGCAAAGTGTTTGATAAAATGCACCAATGAAATTTTTTGAGCCAAACATCTTCAAATTGTATGCAACGAATTCGATTGTCGAATTAAATTGTGCCCCAAACCCTTACGTCAAGTTTGAGCTTAAATCTATGCCTCTTTTCCCTCATACGAAAGTGCGAGTTCATTCGACTCTACATTCATTTTCCGCACGTTTTAAGTCGAGAGTGGTGTAGTTATTTTTAAAGTTACTTAATTTCTGGCGTTTATTTTTCAGGAACTTCATCATGGCTAGGAAAAGGAAGTTGAGTACGAGGGCTAGGACGCGATCATCCCCCACAAGATGGGAGACGTCACAAAACCGAACAGATATGGAATCCCACCAATTTTATGATCCTGACATTCATAGAATATTCAACGAGAGAATCCGTCCTCGTCCAATAATTCCGTAGCGGGGATTCACTCCCGCCCCCCAGGACGGTGAGCTATTGGCTATGATCAACGAGATGGGATGGACTCGATTCACTGCGCCACCCGAGCCGGCGGTGATTTCTATAGTCCAGGAGTTCTACGCCAGTGCTCTATTGCGACAAATCCAGGCGGGACAGATGATGGGGCGACCAGATACACGGACTGAGGTTGTCGTCCGAGGCCAAACAGTGGACTTTTTGGTGGCTGCGATTCGGAGGATGTACGAGCTACCAGAGGTGGACGAATCGGAGTACACACGGATTATGAGTAGCCTCACGAGGGAGGCTCTGCTGGAGGCACTTGCTCAGCCCGGTTCCGTCTGGGAGACGCGCGTTCCGGGTTCCACAACTTTCTATTTCAAGAGTTCTCACCTCAGTCGGCTCGGGCGAGCCTGGCTCTACTTCCTCTGTGCACGAGTCGACCCTACATCACAGATCCACTCGGTCTTGCTTCCTCGTACCCGATTATTGTATGCTATCACGACGGGACTCCAGTTTGATGTGGCCCCACGTTTGTCCCATTCTATATTTCAGTGCATCCAGGGAGGGGCGAAGACGGGATTAAAACATCCCTCGCTGATTTGTGCTCTATGCCGCCAGTCGGGCGTGACGTGGTCCGACGACGAGCCGTCTATTGCACCCCAGGGTCCGATCGACCACCGTATTATCTCCTATTTCGACCCGTGGGGTGGCACGAGGTCACACAAGCGGGGGCGAGGATTTCTTATCGATGAGCCACACGAGCACTCTCCAGAGCCACTACTCCTGACACATGAGCCGATGGCGGATGCTGATGATCGGACTGAGTCCACTCCAGCGCCAGCGAGAGAGGCTTATCACCAAGACTATCTAGCTGCGTGGACGAGTCATATACTCCATCCATATGGACACTTCATTCCACCAGTCAGGCCA
Source organism: Orobanche coerulescens (assembly GCA_033398695.1). NCBI lineage: Eukaryota > Viridiplantae > Streptophyta > Magnoliopsida > Lamiales > Orobanchaceae > Orobanche > Orobanche coerulescens. The sequence goes on along the minus strand of CM065818.1, from coordinate 24,856,413 downwards.
TCTACACCACCCTCCTCGTCGGACAAGGTCGGCACCAGTTCCTGAGCTAATATTAGGAGAGTACTTGACCTTTTCTCATATTGCATATTACTATATGTGTCCATTGAGGTCAATGTACGTCTTAAGTTTGGGGGGGGGGGGGTCACTATTAGTTATTTATTTTTTCGTTGCTATTTTCGTTGTTATTGACTCTAGCCTTGCTTATCTTGACTTTATTTGCATTCGTGGTTTTTTCATGCAGCCTTGTGTAAAACTGATGATATGATACTGATTTCTTTTTGAAGAAACAGTTGAGTTTTGGTCGAGTTTGCAGTCTGTGATATTTGTTTCCTTTGAGTATTCATTTAGGTCTGAAAGTTTTTGCGTTATTGTAGAAATCTTAGCATATAAGAAATGAGACATACGTGTTTACGAACTGCTGTCTATACGTTTGGTTACACTTTTCACGTAGCTAGTCGTCCAGTAACATGAGTCTTCTTGGCATTTAATTTGAGTTTAGAGTCGGACAGTCTTTCCTAAAAATTCGAGAAATTATACATGTTCTATGATGGGAAGTCTAGTAACTGGGGATATTCACGTGACCCGTTGTTTACTCTCGCGTAAAACGACAACCCTGAATAGACTAATGGTTCAGAAAAATCGCATGATGATGAAAAGAAGCCAAGTAACCGGATGTATTCATGTGACCCGTCGTTTACATTTGCGTAAAACAGCAACTTTGAATCGGACATGCGGGAATAACTATTCGAGTTTTTTCTCCGCTGTAGAAGGAGACTTAGTAACTAGAAGCACTCATGAGCCCCATGAGTGCCCTTTACGTCAAACGGTTCCCCAATACATGAGAATGGATTTCCACCCTAGGGTCATTTCATGGAACATACCGAGAGTCGGAACCTAGTGGTTAACTCGAATCATTATAATGATTATACATAAGGGAATGCTGTCTGAGGATTATTATTTACGATGAAACTCTTGCATTTTTGCCACGAGACTGTGGGACTGGGCGAGTTGTCTTATTTAATCTAACCCTTCATATTGGCGGTCGGCTAAATTCACGCTTGTTAATCTTTGAGCTTTGATTTTCTTCATGACCGATAGATCAGCACTAAAAATGATTAGCTTTGTGGAATCCTTATCCGTGATGTGACTCACTAAAACGATACGTGTATTTTTCTTTGAGATTTTCAGGGTAGTATTAATCAGGTGAACACTATGGATATTGCACGTTTACCCACGATACTTGTCATCTCATTTGAAATAAATTTTTGCTTGAGGACAAGCAAAGGCTTAAGTTTGGGGGTATTTGTTAGTTGTATTTTTATGTACTTAATCATCATTATTTTATACCCATTTTTAGTTTAAATCGGAGTATATGAGCTTTTAATGCATTATCTGTATATGTTTTGAAGGAAATTCGAGTTCGGGATCTTAAACGAAGAAAAACGGGCCAAAACGACATTTTTTGGTCAGGGACCGCGGCACACGGACGAGGGGCCGCAGCACAGGAAGCGCCCAGAAGGACCCGGTACAAACTGTACCGGGGGCCGCGACACGCAAGCTCTGATCCGCGGCCCATAATAAAGGAGCGCGCCCAGGCCTGGCCGCATAAAGACAGGGGCCGCGGCACACTAATGCCGGGCCGCGGCCCGCGGAGCAGGATCCATATTCTCAGTTCACGATTTCGGCGGTTTGGAAGCCCGTTTCTGACCTAATTTCCGGACGCATTTTTGAGGCTGATGAAAAATTATAAATAGGCATTGAAGGTCAGAACATAGGAGGATCAAACTGAAGGAGAAAATACCGAGGAGCAGAGAGCAGAAGCCAGAGAACGGAGGAATTCAAGTTCTTCAATTGTGTTTGATTTCTATTATGCTTTCTTTAATTCTTTGTGTATTATTTTCTAGCATGTCGGGCTAGAACCCTATTCTAGGATTGTGATGAAACCGAGATTTTGACGAATTAACTTTTGATTTTGCATTATTAATATATATCTCCATTCTTTATTGAGTTTTCCCCAATTATTTTTAATGCGTTCAATTATGTGGCCTATGATTGAATTGTTTTGATTATGCAACTCGAATCGGGAGAGGAGAGTTAGTAGGAAAAATTCGTGAGAAACGTTTTATCTTGTGAGATAGGAATATACTCATAGGAATTACGTGGCCTATCTGAAGATTTTGTACTTTTTGCCCATTGTAGAATTAATTCACCTAGGAATAGAGTGTTTTATTCGCCTTAGAAAATTCTACTGACCTCGGGAGAGGCATTAGAGTATCTTAGCAATCTTCGCCTTCAATAAATTGGGAAATCTCTTAATTTATATAAATCAAGAGTAATTCCGATAAATCGAGGCGGATTCTCAATCCTAGATTATTCTCCTATTTGATCTTCTTTCTTCGAATAATCGATTTTATTATTTGTTCTTAGTTTATCCATTTATTAGTTTTTCTTTAATATTCCTTGCACAACCAAATTCGATCTTTCAGATAAAATTAGAATACACATAAATTGGTAGTTAGTAAGTCAGTCATCGTGGGAACGATATCTTACTTATCACTTTATTACTTGATTACGACAACGTGCACTTGCGTTCACCGAAATACGTAACAACTATAAACAACAATAACATAATTACTACGTGGACCATACCAAAAACGATGGAAATCACAACCAACAATTGAAGGAAACTTATTGAGACATTTAATCGAATATTAAATATTCACGGTTCTTCAAGAACACCCAAAATTATCAACCGGGTTGAATGAACCGAAGATATGGATATATAGTCCATAGAATATGATCAATAACAATGTTTAACATCAATCGATTTACCAAAACTGGATTGAAATCAGAATCAAGAACAAAATCCTCAAGAAGTCAACTCTAGGAAAATCAAGAAAATACCTCGATCCGATGAAGAACAAGGATTATATATTGTTAATCCACACCAAAACCTTGATGATTATGTTGGAGGATGAAATATTGGTGAACTTTGATATGGAATCGCCCCAAAAATTGCATCAAGAACTTTGCCCGTCGCGTTAGGAAAGAAAATAGCAGAAACTGCTCTGAAAACCCGCAGCTCAGATCTTTTAAACCCGCGCCTGGCTAACGTACGTAAACCATGGAGTTCTAACGTATGTTAACTCCTTAACGTATGTAATGCATCCGTGCTTACGTACGTAAGGGGTTGGCAGAACTCACTGCCCTAAAATACGAAGACCCTTACGTACGTTATAAAGAGGCCTAACGTACGTAAGCCGCCAATGGACTTAACATACGCAATGCTCCTCATATAGCATACATAAGGCACTCAAGCAGTTCACAACTGCTAAGGGCAGCTTGTCGAGTAAGAGTGCTACGAAACCGCGAGGCGACGAATACACGAAACAAGGACCTGCTTACGAAGAGTTCAAGACGACGAACTTAAGCACTAAAAGAAAACACGATTCTGTCTACCCGAAGGTTCGGAATACGACAACGAAAGTAAGTACCCTAAACTTTTAGGAAATCACAAAATGACCCGAAACGACCGAAAATCACGATACGAGATCGAATAACAATTTTGAAGTTCACCACACGACCACAAATGTTAAATGAACTTGTCGGATCAACAAAATAGCAGTTTCAATTAAGATTCACAAGAATCGAACCCAAATACGGAAAAGTCGCAATAATATGCCGATTAGTCCGAAATAATATCGAAACTCGCCTGAATGGCAAAAGTGCAGAACAAAACATGTCCAAAACATGTCAATGAAAACAAGCGAGTCACTAGAATCGAATAGTATAGAAATGAGAAGTACAGGTATTACACCTGCGGCCAAAAAGATTTGACTGGGAAGTTCTTGGGTGGCTCCAAGCCCACCTTGTACAACAAAACAACTATGTGTGCCAACAGGCCCGATCCTTTCTATATGCCAATGTCGAGTGATCCCAGAGATGTCTGTAGTCACTCTTCCAAGGCCAAGGCTAATGACAGCAAGAAACGGCCTGTTAGTAAGAAAATAGAAATTCCCGACAGTAGCTGTAACACCCCCGATATATTCAGGAATATTACAGCGCCGTAAATCCTTTACGTAAGAATTTACAAGGCTCATAAAATGAAATGACAATAACAAATACCAACAAAGGAAAGTAACTGAAATAAAATACAACGGGTCTGAATCAGTACTGAAAATACAAACGTCCAAAGAAGAATACTAATACATAACCAAATCCAACATCACAAAAGACAACGTACTCGAGTACTTAATTAAATCAACACAAACATCTGACAATTTAAATCCGGCCGGAACATCACTCTACACCCTCGTCGTCATGCAGCTCCAGTGGTTGTTTTCCCGCTTTCCTGGATCCTGAACATAAAACAAATGTTCACCCCCGAAGGGTTAGCACAACGATGCTAGTGCAAGTATGATAATTATACAACAATGATTTATTCAAAAATAATCATGACAAGTTTCTCCTACAAGAAATAATAACAACACATAACACTTCATGACAATTTCAACATACTTGTGGTATTCCAACGATCTAGCACACACAGCTATAGATTCCCATGATGATCCCATCGGACCAACACATGGTGGAATTACCTGTCCAACGATCCAGCGCACACAACTATAGATTCCCAAGATGATCCCGTCGGACCAACGCATGGTGGACAATTAATCACAACACGTAGGCACAATACAACAATAACATAACCAACATTAATACGCACAACTATAATTAAATTACTTCCCTAAAACTGACGACAAGGATAATACTTCGACGCATATCAATACAATCGAATGTCACCCCTTCGATCAATCACGTTGCAAAGCTCGAACCTTAAATAAAAGAAATGATAAAGAGTTCATCTTACGTCATATAACTAACATACGAACATCTAACATCCTAACTATGGCCGAAAATTGTCAACTCTACGAATCCTATCTCTTGATAATCTACGTTACATACCCAACGTAACGTACATTAATTCTGTACCTTAGCGTATGTAATTTACAAAGCCTAACGTACGCTAAGCATGTAATTAACAGTCCTCTGATCAGACGATTATCTCACCTGATGATATAACGTACGTAATGCATGACGCCTAACGTACGTTATACTTACAAACACATTTCTCATGCGAATAGAATGATCCTAAGGTGTTTTACATCTTCAAATTCAAGGATAAACATGTCATCATAATGCCGTACTCCAATCTCGATTATAAGTTCTTATATGCAATTCGAAAAATCTATGGTTGTTATCAACATCATCTCTTCATTCAAACTTCCATCATGAAGATTATCTAATCAATCCACCTTTACAAGATATGACAAATCCTTCAATGTTTATCCTCCTAAGTTCATCTAACACAAGTGATATTAATAACAAGTCTTGATCATTACGAAAACACCATCAAATGCAGATTTACAATCTCAGAAAACTTCTCCCTACTTGTTCAACATAACGAGGCTCGAACTATAATGCTCTTAACAATGGTAAACTTAAGCATAATCATTCCAACTTCCTTAAACATGGTGTTCGGTCAAATAATTCTTCCAAGGAACCTAACAATCTCGGTAGTATGCTCATAACATTCTTAAGAACACTAATTCAAGGTTGGAGATAGTATTAACATACCTTAATATGGAGAAAACGTCAAGGCAATTGATAGAATCCAACTCCGGATGCTTGAGTACCAATCCAAGGTGTCTTACTTCTTCAACAACCAAGTAGAGAGGCCAATATACTAGTTTTGTAAGGTTAGGAGCTCTGGGGAGAGGTAAGGTTCGTATAAAACGAGTGAAAGAAGGAAATGGGGTAATGTCCTATTTATAAAACTCAGATCGTTACGTACGTTAGCCTCACGATATTACGTACGTTATGGCCTTAACGTACGCTATCTGAAATATTTAGCGTGCGCTATCGTCCAATAATAGCTACTGTCTCATTTATGACCTTCTTAACGTACGTTAACACTTACCATTTACGTACATAATAAGCTCTATTTAGCGTACGCTATCTAAGTCCTTTAGCATACATTAAACCTCGGTGACTTGCTTTTTCAAAAAGCTATCTGGGCCACGCGGGGAATCTTATCCCCGACCCTCGTCCCAAGATGTCCCATGTGCCGATCAACCTTATCTGTCTGACTATACATTACGTACTCTATGCTTCGTCCATAGCGTACGCTATCCTCAGTTCATAACGTACGTTAAGCTCATCATCTAGCGTATGTTATGACGTAGCTGCATGTGTGAATTTGCAACTTTTTCCTAATATGATCATGACTGTTTGGAATACGAATACGGGAAAAATCACACTTCGATTATAGATACCACAAAGTCGAATAATACAAGGTTCAAATACAGATAAAAATACTCAAAAATTATCCGGATATTACATACTCTCCCTCTAAAATGGAGTTTTGTCCCGAAACTTAAGACAAAAATAATTCTGGGCATCTAGACTTCATACTATTCTCTGTCTCCGAAGTGGATTCTTCAACTCCGTGTCGCGACCATTAAACTTTAACAAAAGTGATTGGTTTATTCCTCAATTGTTTGACTCGAGTCTCGAGTATCTTGATTGGTTTCTATTCAAACGTGCCATCCTTAGCGACTTCGATCTCGCTGAAATTAATTACATGACTGGGATATGTGATGTATTTTCATAACTGAGATACATGAAACACATTATGAACATGACTCAGCGACGGCGGTAAGGCCAACCTGTACGCCAACTCCCCAACTCTCTCAATAATCTCGAATGGTCCGATATATCTCGGACTCAGCTTTTCTTTCCTTCCGAAACGGAAAATTCCCCGAGTAGGAGAAACCTTTAAAAGCACGTGGTCCCCAATTCCAAATTCCAACGGGCGACGGCGCACGTCTGCATAAGATTTCTGCCGACCCTGGGTAGTCAACAGCCTGTCACGAATCAAGGCTACCTTATCTTGAGTCTGTACTATCAACTCCGGTTCCGTCCCGATCAAGTCTGATGAATCATCCCAACACAGGGGTGATCTACATCTCCTCCCGTATAACGCTTCAAAAGGTGCCATCTTAATGGAAGCATGCCAACTATTGTTGTAAGTGAATTCAATCAATGGTAGATGAACTTCCCACTCAGTCGACCAATCTAGGGCACACGCCCTCAGCATGTCTTCCACTGTTTGAATAGTCCTCTCGGACTGTCTATCTGTCTGCGGATGATAAGTTGTGCTAAAGTTTAGCTCGGTTCCTAAGGTTCTATGAACCGCTTTCCAAAAGTGTGACACGAAGTGACCGTCTTGGTCGGAAATAATAATCTTTGGCATACCATGCAATCGGGCTATCTCAGCAATAAACACTTGTGCCAACCTCTCTGGTCCCCAAGTATCCTTAATGCACAGAAAATGAGCCGACTTGGTTAGGCGATCAACTATCACCCAAATCATGTTCATCCCTGTTCTGGTCCTCGGCATATTAGTGATAAAGTCCATCGATATATCTTCCCACTTCCATTCAGGAATCGGAAGTGGCTTCAATATCCCGGCGGGTCGTTGATGTTCGATCTTAACCTACTGACAAGTTAAACACTTTGAGGCATATTCTGCCACATCTTTCTTCATGTTGCCCCACCAAAAATCCTGCTTCAAATCCTTATACATCTTACTGGTGCCCGGGTGAATAGAATAGGGCATACTGTGAGCTTCCTTCATGATTGCCCGCTTCAAAACATCAACATTGGGAACACTAAGTCGATTCTGGAATCTCACAACTCCATCATCATCAATCACAAATCCTGGGGCCTTACCCTTTCTCACTTCATCACGTAACCGAATCATCAGAAGGTCATCTAATTGCTTAAATTGGATTTCTTCGGTTAAATACGAAGTTAATTCCATCACACACATTTACCCTTGGACTCCTTGTAACCATACTTCAATTCCTTCACGAATCAGCTCTCGTTGAATACTGGACTGGGAGGTGAGAGTCTCCAGCATTCGAATAGAAACAGGTTTGCAGCTTAGTGCATCGGCCACTATGTTCGCTTTGCCTGGTTGATAAAAAATCTCCAAATCATAGTCTTTAATCAATTCTAGCCATCTCCTCTACCGCATGTTTAACTCTTTCTGACTGAAAATGTATTTGAGACTCTTATGATCCGTGAAGATCTGACAGTGAGTCCCGTACAAATAGTGTCTCCATATCTTCAAGGCGAAAACAACGGCTGCCAGCTCCAAATCATGAGTTGGGTAATTTACTTCATATGGTTTCAACTACTGCGAAGTGTAGGCGATCACCTTCTCATTCTGCATCAGTACACAGCCGAGACCTTGATTGGAAGCATCACTGTAAACTATGAATCCTCCAGTTTGTTGTGGTAGTGCTAAAATTGGTGCCATCATCAATCTCTTTTTCAATTCATCAAAACTGGCCTGACACATCTCGTTCCACTCAAACTTTTGGGTTTTATGCAGTAATCGAGTAAATGGACAGGTAATTTTGGAAAACCCTTCCACAAACCGACGATAGTACCCAGCAAGTCCTAGGAAACTTCTGACTTCCTTCACGTTCTTAGGAGGCTTCTTTTTGGGGGTCTAGTCGGACTCCTTCCGCTGATACCACATGGCCGAGGAACATCACTTTCTTTAGCCAGAATTCACACTTAGAAAGTTTGGCATATAACTGCTCGCTTCTCAAGAGGTCCAAAACGATCCGTAAGTGCTGCGCATGCTCTTCCGGGCTCTTGGAATAAACCAGAATATCATCAATAAACACAACTACGAATTTGTCCAAATACTCTATGAACACTCGATTCATTAATTGCATAAACACAACAGCTGCATTTGTGAGACCAAATGGCATCATCACAAACTCATAATGTCCGTAACGAGTTCTGAATGTTGACTTCGGAACATCGGATTCCTTAATCTTCAACTGATGATATCCCGACCTCAAATCGATCTTGGAAAATACTGTCGCTCCTTGTAACTGGTCAAACAAATCATCAATCCATGGAAACGGGTACTTGTTCTTGATCGTCATCTTATTCAGCTCTCGATAGTCAATACACAATTGAAGCGATCCATCTTTCTTTCGGACAAAAAGAACTGGTGCACCCCAGGGCGAAATGCTTGGCTGAATATAGACTTTTTCCAGTAACTCTTCCAGTTGCTTCTTTAATTCGTACATCTCAGTAGGTGCCATACAATACGGCGCCTTAGAAATCGGTGTAGCTCCTGGTTCCAGCTCAATGGTGAATTCTACATCTCGTCGTGGAGGTAGTCTAGGTAATTCGTTAGGGAACACATCCGGGAATTCGTTCACAACAGGAATGGATGAAAGCTCTACTTTTTTGTCTTCCTTCTTCATCGCGTAACACCAGTATCCTGTACAGCCCTGTTTTAGCAGTTTGACAACTTTCATGGCTTTGATCATCTTTCCTGAGCTTCCTGGTCTCCATCCCTCGAATAATATTTCGGAACCATCTTCAGCTATCATCGAGATATTCTCCATATCAGTTAAGCCAATCATCCCCAAGAATTAGCTCGTCTCCTTGCATTTCTATCACAATCATATTCGAGGGCCACTCTCTGCCTCCAATTGATACAGGAAAATCTCTAGTTTCTAAGTTCCCCACAATTCTCTCCCCACTCAGTAAACCCACAACATAAGGCTCACAATTATGAAAACCAGAAATGTTCAAACGATTAATACAAGACAATGATATAAATAAATGTGTAGCCCCTGTATCGAACAAAATGTTAATTAGTTGTGAAAGAATCTGAACGGTACCTGATGCAACAGCATCCTGATCTTCTGCCCTCCTCATCTCATACAGGCGTGGAGGAACGGATCCGGCACTGGATGTTCCCTTTCGGTCGAACTGTCCTATGCCTCGTCCTCGACCAAAACTCTGGGGTAGCTGGACACTCTGCTACGTCTACGGAACACTTGCTTCCTTCTGAGCCGGTTGCGAAGTAAGAGCTCCATTTAACTTAGTGGCATCCCTGCAGAACATTGCACGATGCCCCTCCTGTCCGTAATCATAACATGTCACTGGAGAATGGAAACAATCACGCTAAAGGTGTCCTGGGCGACCACAATTAAAACAGCTCTTGACCACATCTGTCGGTGTTGATACTGATCTGAAATTCTTTCCGCCTTTGGATGGGTGCGGGGGCCTCTTAAACAAATGAAAGGGTGACTGGGCCTTACGGGGCCCACTACTCTTGTGCTCTGTGAAACTACCAGAGACTTTCTGCTTCTTGGACTCTGCGAAGTTTTCCATTGCTGCTTCTTTTATTTCATACGCCAACGCTTTGTCCTGATACTAACGGATAGTGGTGCATTCAAAACCTCACATGTACCTCTGTATCTCCGGTTTCATTCTCATGTCGAAGTCGATCATCATTTCCGCATCGGTTCTGACCAGGTGTCGAACAAACGCCAGTTGCTGATTAAACGTCTTAATCGCTTGAGATACTGGCATATCCGAAGGCTGCGCGGAGAAAAACTCTCGAACCTTAGCTTCCCTCACCGGTCAGGGACAGTACTGAGCTTCCATCATCAATTTAAATTCTCCCCAGTCGGCATCATGATCTATAGGTCGGATGGCTTCCCACCACTCGGACGCTTCCCCTGTCAGAAAGTACTAGGCAATAGAGGCTCTCCAGTTGTCTGGGCAGTTAATCCCGGGGAATATTTTCTCCAGCTCCTTCAACCAGTGGTCCCATGTCGGTGTATCAGAAAAACCATCGAATTTTGGCGGTTGCATCTTCACCACCTCCTGTAGCCATCGGTCTCCTCAATTTCCCAAGTCTGGGATGCCTTGCTGTCTTTCTCCCGGTTGCAATCTAACTGCCACTTGCATATCCACAACCTGAGCAAACTGAGTCATCTGGTTGACCACCTGACGAAGGATGTCGGGAACAGCAGGATTTGCATTTGTCTCCACTGTCTGTTCTCGTTCATTATTGACGGACTCCTGCTGTTCGCTAGAATTGGAGTGAGCCTGATTTGATAGCGAATCAGAAACAGAAGGTGAAGCTTCTCTCTCAGCGTTCCTACGTTCGCGTCCACGACCGCGACCACATCCACGTCCTCCCCTCAACATACTGTAAGCATAAACACTCAATATACAGGGAAATAATATTGTCCTCACGTTCAAGTATAAAAAAGGTACGACATGTAAAGGACAAGATAGAGTTTAGGAAACTTACAACCACCGCTCGCATGAAGACGTAGGCAGTACAGTGATGTTATGCGCGGATGGTTACCCCAAAAGACATATACGACCCCTATTTTAACCCAACGACCAAGATATCCATAATCTTAGCTCCGATACTATATTCTGTAACACCCTCAATATATTCAAAAATATTACAGCGCCGTAAATTCTTTATGTAAGAATTTACACGACTGATGAAACGAAATGACAATAACAAATACCAACAAACGAAAGTAACTGAAATAAAATACAATGGGTCTGAATCAACACTGAAAATACAAACGTCCAACGAAGAATATTAATACATAACCAAATCCAACATCATAAAAGACAACGCACTCGAGTACTTATTAAAACAACACAAACATCTGACAATTAATCCGGCCGGAACATCACTCTGCACCCTCGTCGTCATGCAGCTCCAGTGGTTGTTTTCTCGCTCTCCTGGATCCTGAACATAAAACAAATGTTCACCCCCGAAGGGGTTAGCACAACGATGCTAGTACAAGTACGATAATTATACAACAATTATTTATTCAACAATAATCATGACAAGTTTCTCTAACGAGAAATAATAACAACACATAACACTTCATAACAATTTCAACTTACTCGTGGTATTCCAACGATCCAGCGCACACAGCTATAGATTCCCATTATCATCCCGTCAGACCAACAAATGGTGGAATTACCTGTCCAACGATCCAGTGCACACAGCTATAGATTCCCATGATGATCCCGTCAGACCAATGCATGGTGGATAATTAATCACAACACGTATGCACAATACAACAAAAATATAACCGACATTAATACGCACAACTATAATTAAAGTACTTGCCTCAAATTGACGACAAGGATAATACTTCGACGAATATCAATACACTCGAAGGTCACCCTTTCGATCAATCACGTTGCAAAGCTCGAACCTTAAACAAAAGAAATGATAAAGAGTTCATCTTACGTCATATAACTAACGTACGAACATCTAACATCCTAACTATGGCCGAAAGTTGTCAAGTCTATGAATCTTGTCTCTTCATAACGTACGCTACATACCCAATGTAACATATGTTAAGTCTGTACCTTAGCGTACGTAATTTCCAAAGCCTAACATACGCTAAGCATGTAATTGATAGTTCTCTGATCAGACGACTGTCACCTGATGATATAACGTACGTAATGCATAGCGCTTAACGTATGTTATACTTACAAACACATTTCTCATTCGAATAGAATGATCCTAAGGTGTTTGACGTCTTCAAATTCAAGGATAAACATGTCATCACAATGTCGTACTCCAATCTCGATTATAAGTTCTTATATGCAGTTCGAAAAATCTATGGTCGTTATCAATATCATCTCTTCATTCAAACTTTCATCATGAAGATTAGCTAATCAATCCATCTTTACAAGATATGACAAATCCTTCAATGTTAATCCTCCTAAGTTCATCTAACAGAGGTGATATTAATAACAAGTCTTGATCATTACGAAAACACCATCAAATGCAGATTTACAATCTCAGAAAACTTCTCCCTACTTGTTCAACATAACGAGGTTCGAACTATAATGCTATTAACAATGGTAAACTTAAGCATAATCATTCCAACTTCCTTAAACATGGTGTTCGGTCAAGTAAGTCTTCCAAGGAACCTAACAATCTCGGTAGTATGCTCATAACATTCTTAAGAACACTAATTCAAGGTTGGAGATAGTATTAACATACCTTAATATGGAGAAAACGTCAAGGTAATCGGTAGAATCCAACTCCGGATGCTTGAGTACCAATCCAAGGTGTCTTACTTCTTGAACAACCAAGTAGAGAGGCCAATATACTAGTTTTGTAAGGTTGGGAGCTCTGGGGAGAGTTAAGGTTCGTATAAAACGAGTGAAAGAATGAAATGGGGTAATGTCCTATTTATAAAACTCAGATCGTTACGTACGTTAGCCTCACGATATTACGTACGTTATGGCCTTAACGTACGCTATCTGAAATATTTAGTGCGCGCTATCATCTGACAATAGCTACTGTCTCATTTCTGATCTCCTTAACGTACGTTAACACTTACCATTTACGTACGTAATAAGCTCTGTTTAGCATACGCTATCTAAGCCCTTTAGCGTACGTTAAACCTCATTGACTTGCTTTTTCAAAAAGCTTTTCGGGCCACACGGGGAATCTTATCCCCGACCCTCATCCCAAGATAGCCCATGTGCCGAGCGACCTTATACGTCTGACTATACGTTACGTACGCTATGCTTCGTCCATAGCGTACGCTATCCTCAGTCCATAACATACGTTAAGCTCATCATCTAGCGTACGTTATGATGTAGCTGCATGCATGAATTTGCAACTTCTTCCTAATATGATCATGACTATTTGGAATACGAATACGGGAAAAATCATACTTCGATTATAGATGCCACAAAGTCGAATAATACAAGATTCAAATATAGATAAAAATACTCAACAATTATCCGGATATTATAGTAGCCCTCCAACAATTGTCGAGAAGAAGAAAAATGGCAGAAGCTCAAGAAGCCTTCAAAGTCGGAAGCTGTTCCTACAGCACCTCAGGTGACTACAGTCACCGAGGTAGTTCCGCCCACTGCACCCTTTCTCGCAGTAGTAGACCCACAGGACGTCACTTCTGTAGAAGAAACACTAGATGCTCCCACAACAGTTCCTGATCCTGTTGCGGCTATGATGGATGACAGCTGTTTGCAAAGTTGGAAGGAGTTGGTGAATCAGCTGCCCCTTCGGAGCCGACAGCCACATCTCCTCACAGGGACCCTTACCATGTAAGGGGCCCCTTTCCTAATAGGGCACCCCACCTTGTCAGGGATCCATCTCCTCAGTAGGCTCCCATACTTACAGAGGATCCCAACCGGGCCTTAGAACCCTCTAATGTTTGGAGCCCCTCCCCCTCAGATATCATAAATAAAACAGTTCTCCAGATCTAAATCGATGAGACATTTGAACACTTCAAGTTATGGAAGGACTATAGGGTCGCCCCATATGACACACTATATGACTGAAAGGACTGGAAGGAGGAAGAATTCTTCGTACTGGAGGTCACAGACCCACAGAATGTTGAGGTCCTGATCAGATGGAATGGCCCCTTTTTCCACGAGCTGATCACAAAATGTTATATGGAAAAGTAGAAGGCCCGACTGAAGGGAAATAAACCATCTGAAGACGGGATTTGGAGCTCAAGTCACTACTCAGATCCAGACTCTGATGGGGATGATGACGCTATACAGGCTGGGTTGAGAATGAGCTGCGAAGATGCCCGTGAAAAGAACTTTGCTAAGCTGCAGGCTGCCCAGGGCCCCAGGACATCAACATAAATATTTAAGTCCCCCATCCCTCAAGATGAATCAGTACAGGCTAGCAACATACAAGAGGAATTAGTCCCTCCTGCAACCGATGAAGTTGCTGCACCTGCCCAGGAGGAATCAGTCACTCTGATAGAGGAGGACGCATCATGTGCCGTCCAATAAGAGGATTCAGTCCCTCTTAAGGAACAGGCGAAAGCTGAGAGCTAACAGGAAGAGTCAATCTATCTTATACAACAAGCTACATACACCTCAACAAGGGAAGAGGAATCAGTCCCTTATGTCTCTCAGACAACAACACCGGCTGAACCACGAGAGATTCTAACCAATGAACATGTATCAACTCCTATCCATACATGTTCACCAAATAAACCAGATGAGGACTTCCTAACTAACGACAGACCTAATAATGTTGGAACATTTTATTCTACACATTCAGTTTAGAGGTTTTGATGATAAGATGCTAAACAAATAAAAACAACAATGAATCGAGAAGAAGTCGAAGACACACGAGCTGGACAGAAGAACATTGAATTGAAGCAAAAACACATATAACATACGCTATGCAACATAGCTAACGTACGTAATGAAGACCAACTGAAGATACATCAAGGACAACGTACGTAACGTGCAAAGACCAACGTACTCAATGATCTGAGCTTAACGTACGTAATACAAATGAGTTAACGTACGCTATGTTAAAGTGAAGTTCGAATTCAAATAAATCAATCCGTTGGATTGGTTCTAGAAAGTCAAAAAGCATGAAACGAATATGTGAAGATAACGTACGCTACGAAGAGATATTAACGTACGCTAAAACGAGAATATAACGTACGCTACGAAGATAGTTAACGTACACTACGGAAGAGACAGAAGCTACTGGACTGATTTGAACATCACATAACGTACGCAATCTGACAGGCTAACGTACGCAAATAATCTTAACGTACGTAATAGAAGACATATAATGTACGTAATGAAAGAGGCAGAACCAACGATTAGTTTAGGCCTTGAAGCCTATAAATGCCACTTCATATGGTATTCACAATCCAACAACTTCAAGCAAAGTACTCATACATCAGATATTATTATATTCATTATTGTTGTTGTAATCGAGCTTAATTGATAAGAGTTCGAGTGCTTAATCACTCAACCAAACACGAAAGAAAAGAAAGGACTATAGATTTGATTCAGTGTTATTAGGATCGTGGATCCAAAATTATTAGAATCATAATCTAAATCCAAGTGAGGTTTTTCTAGTAACGATAGAAAGCTAGAAATGTTGATTCCTTATCCGATAGAAAAGGAAAACGATTTATCTTGGACCAACATAAAGACAAGATTGTAACTGTTTATCTTGGACCGACAGAAGATAAGATTGTAACGGTTTTCCTCGGATTTATAGAAGACAAGATGGAAAGGTTTATCTTAAGCATATAGAAAAAGATAAGAAGATTGGGTGTAGGCACATTGCGGGACCTCTATATATCGCTGTGTCATTTGCATTCCGCTCTTAATCGCTTCCACAATCGCAAAAGAATTCTATATTCTTAACCGCACTATGTAAACCCCCTTCTAGTGGCGGTACCAAACCCAAAAATTGGTATCAGAGAAGGTATTTCTTATAGTCGGCTTAACATCCGAGGAGAAAAAGATCCAATGGCGCTTCATTAAGCCCCGGTCGAAGGCCTCGCCTTAAACCGACCTCCATTTTTTGATGGATTAAATTTTATGACATGGAAGAAGAAGATGTCAATATTCATCCAAGCCTATGATATTGAGCTCTGGAAAGTCATTTGTCTTGGTTAGGGGTGAAAACTGGGCGGATATTTCCCGCCCGATCCGGAGCCGTATCCGATCGGGATCGAATTCGGGATGAAAAATAGGTATCCAGTCGGATCCGGATACGGATCCGGATAGTTGAATTCGGATACGGGTTCGAATTCGGATAATGCAATATCCGCCCGTATCCGAGTTTTCCCAACATTTATCGGATATTATCCGGATACCAATCCGGATAATAAATTCGGATACCAATCTGGATAATAAATCTGGATATCCATATTTTTAAATCTTAAATATACTTTATTATATATATATATATATATATATAACACTTTTGGACTTCAGTGTAATAAATTTTTAAACTTTCAAGAAAAAATATTTTTTTCAAAAAAAAACTATTTTTTGGAAAAATATATTATTTTTCGAAAAAAAAAATATTTTCTAGAAAAAAAATTATCTTTTCGAAAAAAACATTATTTATGGAAATTTTTTATTTCTTCGAAAAAAATTAAAACAATATTTTCTGGAGAAAAATTATTTTTTGGCAAAAAATATTTTTTCGAAAAAAATTATTTTCTAGAAAAAATAAAATTAGTTTCTGGATTTTTTATATTTTTGAAAAAATAAAAAATACTTTTTGCGAAAAATAAAAAAAATTATTTTCTGGAAAAAAATTATATTTCGAAAAAAAATTATTTTTTGAAACAAAAATTTTTTTAAAAGAAATGTACTAGCCAAACACTTTAATACTAACTTATAAGCTATTTGTTTCATATGAAATGTATTTTAAAAGAAATGTTCTATTCAAGTAAATAGAGGGGCAATTATATATATTATAATAATTGTTAAAAACAATTAAATTACCACTTTTTAGTCTTTGCTAAGTATGGAGCTTATGTTTTTTATGGGAGAGACTGAATAAGTAAAAATGAGAGAACCTTATTATGAAACGATTTTTAAAAAAATTACTATAGTTTGCATTAGAACTTTTATGAAATATTGTGTAGGTAGTTTTTTTATATGCTGCAATCACTTCCAAATGATTTTTATATGACACGTATTATCCGATTATATTTATTCGAATCCGACCCGAATCCGTCCTGTATCCGTCCCGTGTCCGTATCCCGAATAATCCGAATTCGTATCCGTATCCGGCCTTCCCGTATCCGACTCCGAATCCGAGAGAAAAATATGGGTTAGGATACGGGAAGAGCACTATCCGCCCGTATCCGATCCGTTTTCACCCCTAGTCTTAGTCCTAAAATTCCCACAAATTCCAATGGTACTCTAAAAAGCTTCAAAGAATATGATGATACGGATTGAAAGAACGACCATTACAATAGCAAAGCAACACATTTTCTTTATTGCGCTTTAAATCCGGAACAACACAATCAGATTTCCTCGTGTTATAGTGCCAAAGAAGTTTGAAAAATATTAGAGGTAACTCACGAAGGAACAGATCAAGTCAAGGAGACAAAGATAAATATGCTTCTCCACGACTACGAGCTTTTCATGATGAAAGACGAAGAGTCCATCACAAATATGCTAGACCGATTTTCGGTTATTCCAAATGGGCTAGCATGCTTCGAAAAACCCTAATCGAGTAGTGAAAAGGTCAAGAAAATAATATGATCACTACCTTGCGAATGGGACAGGACGGTTACAGCAATTATGGAATCTAAAGATCTCAATACTCTTGATTTTAGCACCCTTGTTGGTTCACTAATAAATTACGAGATTGTCCTTAAATCACGGAACACGAAGCCGAAATTGAAGGAAAAATATATAGCTTTAAAAGCTACGAAGATATCAAGAAATGAAGAAACTATCCCAGTTGATGACGATGATGAAGAATCGGCATTTTATGCAAAAAAGATCAATAAGTATCAAAACTTATTAAGCCGGAGAAGAAGAGACTTCAAATCACAAGTCTGGAATGAGTCAATCGATTCAACAATAATTGCCGAAATTGTGGAAAATCCGGCCACTCTGCAAAGAATTGTCGTGGCTCGACTTCTAAGAAAGAAGTGCTGATAGCCACCTGGAGTGACGAGGATGAAGAAGAAGATAGTATTCAAAACAATTTCAGACTCATGGCAAGGAGCTCGTTCGACGATTGTGACGACGAAATCCAGGTAAGTACCTCGTCTCACGACGAACTTTTTAATGCTTTCGAACAATTATTTTCAAAATTCTCTAAAAGATAATAAATCCCTTAAAATTAAAAATGAATTTTTAGAAGACGAAATCTCCAAATTACGAGACAAAGGAAAATTTATTGAAAGTGATCATTCTCTATGCCTTAAAAATGAAAATAATTTAAGGAATGATTTATTAAAAGTTCAAAATGAACTAAAAAATTTAACAAACAAATTTTCTCACGGAAATGAAAAATTTGAAAAATTACTTAGTGTTAAAAATTTTCGTTATATAAATAAGGTTTAAGATTCAACCATAATGATAAAAATGAATCCTCAAATTTCAAAATACCCCACTGCGGTAAATATTTAAAAATCGGGCATTACGTTTCAAAGTGTAAAAGCCCAAGATGAACAATCAAAATATCCGTACGAAGGATGATGGAAGACGACGATACTAATCACATGATGACCATTCGTTGAGTATTTTGGTAGAGTCTCAGTGTTTGGCTCTCCGTTGTGTAGTCTTCCCATTTTATGGGTACATTGATGTATTCCAACCCCTGCATGAGTATGAGTTATGAGCTCGAGTTATGTATGTTTATTGTGTTGTATTGTGGTAAAAGACCAAATCGGTCTAGCGGTTCATTATGTAGCCATGTCGGCATGTAAGGTGATGTATTGTTTTTGTTTTTAGACTGGTAGATCCTCACGGAGAGGGTCTGCGGCGCTGTAATATTCCCGATTAGTTTGGGGGTGTGACAGAATATGGTATCAGAGCTTAGGTTGCGGAAACCTAGGCCGTCGGGTTGAGTTGCATGCTATTGGGTCTTGTGTTGTGTTGTGTTGTCTTGTCTTGTCAGATTTTGTCTGACTGAGTTGTGTCGCGATGCGTCATCTGAGTTGTCGGTCATGATTAGTATCAAGGTGCAGCCATCATCTTCGCGCGATCTGTGGATGTAAGTCTCCCCACTATATTGTTGTGTCTCGTGTTACACGAGCTTGTGTGATATTTATGCTATGATGAGGAGTTAAATGTGAATCGTGAATACGTACTCCGCGTTAGTCTGATTTTTATAATGTGTTGGTGTATATGTATATATGTATATATGTACCCTTGTATAAATCATTTTTACAGGAGAAATGTTTTGGTGTGGTTACGCAAGGAAAGTTCATCAATGTGATATTTTAAAGCTTTAAATGTTTTTGGGGAGTCACATAAATTTTATTTTAAAACATCATTCAAGGAGAAAAAAGTGTGATTTTGGTGTGATGACCTCGGAAAATTTTGAGAATTCAAACTACTTATATTTTATCTCCATTTTTGTATTGCAAGTTTTCAAAAATTTAATTTTAAAACTCAATTGAGGTCTACCAAAAACTTACTTGAAACGTGACTCTCGCTAACTTTTTGGTTCCATGTGTTTCGTTAAAAAGGTACGTAGTAAAGATGTTGTTGTTGTTCAGCTGTAATGCTCCGAGTTGTGATTAAAGTGGTGGTGTGAATGCTGAGTCGTTCGGTATGCACTTGTTGAAATAGTGTTCTTGACCGAGAGATGGGATTTCGGTTTGAATGTTAATTAATTCATGATGATTATTTGTGTAAGGTTATAATTATGCAAACCGTTGGCATTTGGATTTGTACGTTGTTGTTTATTTGTAACCTCCGGTCTAGTACCGTTGGTAGGTGAGTATGATTATGTTGCCAAACTTGTATAGTTAGCGCACGCCATCTCTGTTGTGGAAGTGCGCTTTCTAGATGGGCAAAGTTTTGGGACTGCCCTGGCCTAATATTTGCAGTCGATCATCTCTGAGTGGATTCTATATGTGATTATGTGATTTTTGTTGTGTTAGGTTATTGCTTGTTAATATGCCGAGGGGCAGAGGTCGTGGCCGTAACCGTGGTACTGATGGCCACGGGGATCAGATGCGGAATCGAGAGAATATTGCCGGGAATGATATTGGTATTGGTGTTGCTACTATATTGCAACAAGTAGCAGCACCTGTTCAACGCAACACTGATGTGACTCGGAATGTCACTGTAAATCAATGGCTTCGAGAGGTAGTTCGTATGAATCCCCCTCGATTCGCTGGCACTGCGGATGCGTTGGGATGGGACAGTTGGCTTTTCTAGTTGGGGAAGATATTCGAGGCCGTCGATTGTCCAGAGGAGCGGAAGGTAACTATCGCTCAGTACCTTCTTGACAGAGATGCCGCTAATTGGTGGGAAGCTGTTAAACCTCGTGATCATGATGTCACGTGGACGGAGTTCCAGGCCTTTGTGGAAGTTGAGTTCTGTCCAAAACCGATTATAGAGCAGCGAATTCATGAGTTTTATTTGGTAGAACCGCAAGATATATCGGTATCACAGGCCATCGTCGACTACAGCGAACAACTTAGTTATGTGCGAGATCAGGTGAGGACCGAAGGTGAGAAGATCCTTCATTTCGATAGACGAATGCAGCTGGAGATTAGCCAGTATATGGCGGGATTCACTTGCAGTTTGCTGAGAGATTACCAGGATCGAGACTTAGCCTACGAGCTAGCTTCGTTATCGTCGGAGCGAGTACCCAAGTCTAAGAAACAGAAGATGTCCGTTGACCTTATGGACAACACTGGAGTTGGTGTTTCTGGATTGCGACGTTGTAGTCTTTCTGCTGTTAAGCTCCATCGCCCGATGCGTGGGACTGACAGTTCCAAATCGTCAGCTTTGACTCCCGGTAAATCCAGGAGGTGTTTCAACTGCAATGTGCCAGGGCACGTTCGTGGGACATCGAGTCTAGTTTTGTGAGCTAGTCACCGAGTCTTCCGAGGCACGGGATTGAGCACTGATATCAGGATTGACTCTAAGAAGTCCCTGAAGGGTGTAGTCTACCAGTTGTGTTATGTTATTTTCCTTACCATGTTGTTTTGAATTTCGGGGATAAACTTCTTGTATTAGAACTGGATCGGATTTTTGAACTTCTGTATTTTCAACTCCATCAACTCGTTTGTGTTCGTTGATATTTTCTGAGCTTGTTCTATCTTTTGTTTTTGTTGATCGAATGAGTCGTGGTATTGTTTCGGATTAATCCGTTTGTCGTTGTGATTTTTTCCAAAATTGGCTCCATTCCGGTGGATCTTTTGTAAACACATATCTTCTCATCTCTACCAGGCCACCTATTGTCTCGAATCGAGGCGTGAACTTCGGAGTTGTTATTTGATTTTTGGTGATTCTTCGTGGTCCGAATACGATTGTTTGACCGTTGTTGTCTCGATCATAGTGGCTCGATCGTTTATTATTTGATTTTTGCTGATCTCATATCGTGATTTTTGGAGCATTCAGATCACTTCGTAATTTCCTTATGTATGGGAAATTAGCTTTGTTGTTGGTGTTCCAACCCTTGGGTGGTGGGATTTTGTGTTTTCTCAGCGTTTAGCTCGCGTTTTGATTGGTGTGCTGTTCGGGTTGGTCAACCGCATTGATTTTTGTTCATACGTTTTGTTATCATTCTGGCGTAGCGATATGGATGGTAGAAGCCGCGTGCTGCATATGATTCGTTGCAGGTCGTTGACAACGGATGGCGTATGTTATCTGGGTTTGTTTTGCGTTGATCGTTTATGTTTTAAGTTTTGGGGACGAAACTTCTTTTAAGAGGGGTAGAATGCAATACCTGAGATATTCGTTCCAATTTCGTTGAGTTTTTCTGCGGATTATCGGATTAGCGTTGTCCATGTCTTTGGTATGTTGTGCCACGTATGGTCGTGTCAGGAGTTGACACACGTTTGATTTTTGATTCAGATCACTGCATGTGTTTTTGACTCATTTCAGTGTAGTGCACACTACCACTTGTGGTGTAGCGCGCGCTACCGTGCCATTGTTAGCGCACGCTACCTGATGTATAGCGCACGCTAACCGCGATCGAGGCGATCCAGAGCAAGCTGGCCATCGAGTCCCGTTAACGCACGCTAAGGAATTGGGCTAACGCACGCTAGTTTGGGTGTGTAGCGCACGCTATTGCCTTTCGGCAGCGCGCGCTAATTGGACAGACAGTTGGGGCAGTAGAGTCTGGACTTCGACCAGACTATCAGGTAGCGCACGCTAGTCGGCCCTTGCGTGCGCTAACTCGTCAGGCTTAGCGCACATTATTTGGATGCAGCGCACGCTACCCCGACCAGACAGAAGTTTCTGGACTGCGGCCCAGGCCGATAGCGTACGCTAATTAGACTCGCTAGCGCGCGTTAATGCACGTCTGTATATATATTAGTGTTGTGGTCAAGTTTCATCATTTTTCATCCCCATTTCTCTCCT